>CM062617.1:13147150-13726203 GCA_025617555.3 Puccinia polysora
AACAGACTTTGTGGGCCCTTTTTGTATAAAAATTCTGCATGGAAAGAATTCAGTTGAAGTTATTCTTAGTGAAGAGTTTTCAAAGAAGCACCGATTTTTTCCAGTTAGTTTGATTAAAAAATACAACCATAGAGAGGCTGAAGATCTGCAAGATCAGAATATACCCTTGCAAGTCCCACCAGAAGAGAACAAGATAAAAGGAAGCAGAATCCTTAGGAAAAGCAAGAAATATTCAACAGAAAGGATGTTGGCTGTAACTTTTCAGATACAAAGCAGAATCAGCAGACAAGGACAAATTGTTACAAGAAAGCAAAATAACTGATGGCCCTATTGTTCTGAGGGATTTTAGATCTTCAAAGAGGAAAGATTTATTTTGTACCTGGAAAATGTTTTTTACCTGTATGGGACCCTTCTAGAATTTCTTTCTTGGTAGATAAATCTTGTAAGGGGGCAATCTCTGCTGGCTATTCTTCAAAATCAACTGAATAAGCCATAAATAATTAAAATACAAATAAAAGAAATGAAAATAAAATATAAACTTAATCAATGAGAAAATAAGGAATATTATTGCATAAATGCATTCTTGTTGCCAAATTAGGTAGGTTCACCCAATTGCGCCACCACCCAATTGCAACTCCTTTAGGTATAACCATGTTTCACCTGTGTATCCCTGCTCATCATTTCTGCAAGTACAGGCTTCTGACAAAAAATTCAGTCAGAAAACTATAATTATGTGTAGGTTAAAAGTTATGAAAAAAAAGTTCTTTCCAAAACCCCGCGCACATCTGCCAACCCTGTGAAACCACTTGCGCACCCCCAGGCCTGCAGATAGTCAAGAAAATACCTTTCCTGGGTCCAAGGTGGTTGCTACAAAGTGCCAGCCCCAAAAGTAGTTGCTTTACTACCAGTGCAGGGTGGTTGCTACCAACCAGCCTTGTGATTATTCATGAAAATAACTTGCGCAGGCCCAAAGCAATTGCCACCAACTGCTAGCCCTGCTGGTAGTTGAGCAACTAAAATTCCTGGACCCAAGGCAGTTTCCACAAACTGCAAGCCTTCCAGTAGTCAAGCAAATACCTGCAGGGGCCCAGAGCAACCAGCCAGGTGGTTGGGCAAGGCAACCAGAAGGCCTACAGAAATCCCCCCCACCCCTCTCCCAAAATGGAAAAAGGGCTTTAGGGTACCTCTGATACACCCTACAGCCTTGTCCCACACTACATGGTTCCCCATGAGCACCACCATGGGGTGGGGAAAAACATGAGACTTCCCATGACAAAAACAAATCCAGAAAAATGGTCCCTGTACCCTTTTTTGGAGCTGTATCAACGGTTGTCAGGGCCCCTGTAGTGGGACCTGAATGGGGAATCTGGATCCCAAAGGGGACATATTAGTCAATGTAGCACCATGGAATTGTGCATATAAGATACACAGGTGCCTAGCTTTGTGATAAAATTGCTCTGAGGACACCTGGAACACATAGAAACACTCCTGTATCCCAGGTAAGAAGAATGTACTTAAGTAGTTGCAACCAGGGGCTTAATTCCTGATAAAGTGACTTTAAATAGAGCAATGTGGATTGAATGTCCCCAGAATTAGAATAATACTTCAGAACAAGGTATCCAAAGCATGTTTCTAAGCCCCTGGCCTTGGAAGGCCATGGCTTATATTTATACATATTAATTAAAAACCACCCATTTGGCTGATACAATGAGGTCATAAAAGGCATGGAAACATGTACCAAGCCCCAAGTATGATGACATAGGGCTTTCCATACTTCTTTAATGAATAGAGCAGGTCCACACAAACACATTGATGTTTACTTGACCTCATCCCTAGCCTGGGTCACGCTCCTTTGGCGGGTAAAAGGCCTGTACCATGAGGGAACCCAAAAATTATAAATAAAGGCCCCCCCAGCCATGTCTAGCTTATTCATTCAAGTCATATAGTCATTATTGCTTCAGAAATTTTTTCCCTAAGTCATAAAACTCTTATAAGAAACAGAAGTGTGATCTTGGACCACTTTCTGATAAAATTTTAGACTAAAACTCTTGTCAGCCTGCTACTTAGCACAGAGCAACCTGAAAAAGCAAATGTCAGCCTGCTACTTAGTACAGAGCAACCTGACAAAGCAACAACAATAATAATATTAACAAAATTAAAATGAACAATGATAAATGAATAAATAAAATTATTATAAAATAAAGAAGTAGGAAATCCATAAATATTATTGCAGAAATGGATTCCCCACCCAAAATAAGGTAGGGTCACTCACTGACCCCACCCTTGAATTCTTACTCCTTATATTTTTTAATTAATTTAATACAAAATGGTAAATGACCATGGCACCAGTATGGCACCTTTTAGCCATTTTAATATTTCACATGATATGTCATGTATAGGTTTCACACCTAAATTTCAGTCGAAATCCAGGTGTTGTGTGTAGTTTAGGAGTTACGCGGGAAATTGTGTTTTGTCACAATTCCCGCACGCAGCCCCGCGTCCCTAGCACTGGTCTCCTGCGTACACAAACTCCCGCACGCAGCCCAGCGTTGGACTCCCGCGTACGCCAACTCCCGCACGCAGCCCCGCGTCCCTAGCGCTGGTCTCCTGCGTACGCAAACTCCTGCACGCAGCCCAGCGTTGGACTCCCGCGTAGGCCAACTCCCGCACGCATCCCCGCGCCTCCTATGACATCCAGGTACCGCTCAGAGAAGCTACAATACAGTAGGATTTACACTACATATGTAAAGCTACTACACGAGCATAGATTATGGTTCAAAAACCTTAAAAATCAATTGAAATTAGTTATTAACTAATTTCTAGTATTTTTTATTAATTAAATAAAGATCCAGACTCACCACGAAATAAGTTGATCAGAACCTTCAAAGACCACGAAACTACATAAGGAGTGGTCGTAAAAATTATTAAAAATTACATACAGGATCAGCAGAAGATGGAGAATCAATAAACACCCACGTCTGCTCACTTTGGACCAGTACTTACTGTACAAATTAAGGATCAGTGCAGGATCAGCAAAATGACTAATCTATTGATTAACAGATCCTGCAGCTAAAAAGGAGCTGTTCCTTGACAGATCTAAGGCCAGCAGGCTAACAGCACCTTGAGGACGTGCCAATCTTGCCCTGATTGCCCCCCTAGCCTCAGCCCATGGCTAGTACTCCTTCTAGAGGCCCTCAAAGCACCCAAAAGAATATTTAAACAGGCCCTTTTTGCCCTTCTGTTTCCAATCAGTTAATCAGTTATCAGGAATTATTTATTATCAATCAGACACTGTGTCATTGTTAATCAAGTGCTTATATGAAGATAAGAAAGTGATTTATGACTTAGTCTGTAGTAGTATTATTTACCTTTATTAACCAATCAACCATTGAAGTTTAGTCAGGCAATCAACCCCATCTGCTCTGAAACCCTTCCAATTACTCCAGGATTTTCGTGGTCAAGTACTCAGAGTGAGTGTTTCCCTTCCTGTCTAGGCCAAGTGTGCTGTTAAGCCCGGCCATTAGTGGAATAAGTCCTTTCTAAGGCACCCATATTTATTCCAAGGTTCTTAAACTGCCTAAGGAGGCCCCTTGAAGAGAGGTTGCTAGTCTGTAAAGATCCCCAGTAGTATAATACTGTGGCCCCTCTTTATATTTTATATTTAAAATATTTATAACCAAACCAAATAAACCTTGCACTTGCTCTTACCATACCATTATTGGAGCTTTAAAGCGTTTATTCTTTGGAATATTATTGCTCCAAGTTCTTTTATCACTCTCTGTAGCTAAAGGACTGCAAGGTTCCTGGTATCAGAGAGCTGACAACTCTTGAATCCCTTTTTTTCTAGCCAAATTATCATTCAACCATTCAGCCTTCCCCAGTATCAACCTCCAGCACCCTAAATAATTGAATCTTGGCCCATTCCTCAATAATAACTCTGGATCCTGACCTAGTAATTGATCCTACTGAATAAAACTCTTTCTTCAGGTTTTAAATAAACCAATCACCAAGAAAATTATCCACAAATTCTTGAAATAAATCCTTGTCAACCCCACAGGCACCAAAATTTCTCCTATATTTCCCTAAACAGACCTAAGCCTGTGATCCAGAGGGCTCAAAAACCCCAATAATTCCTTGGATCCTCCTTTGAAATTTATTTATATAGATATATAAATAAATTTAATCCTTTTAGCCAAAATATATCTCTGGAATTTCTTCCTATTTCCACTCCAAACCTTTCATCACCTCTAGTAGCTACAAGGAGTGAGGTCCTTGGCATCTTTTAGGATGTCAAAAGAGCCCCTATTCAGTTCCCAGAGGACAAAAACTCATGAATACAGGTGCAATATATGCTGGATATCACATAAAGTGCCAAACAGCCAATTAAATAATCATCATAAAGATGCAAAAAATGCAGAAGACCAAATGCAGAAAAAAAAGCCAATCACCTCACCAGCATAAAGTGGAAATATAACAAAGGATTTCAGCCTAATATGTTCCAAAAACCTGAATAATTCTGGCTACTTATGGTGATGGAATAACTGCACTAGAAATAGGATAACAATTCAACAATATACCCTCGAGAGAAGGTTTGCATTTTTTTGAAAATTTACGGTGTGGAAACTTTGGAGGTTATCCCTCACGAAGTTGCCGCAGGTTCAGGAGTTCTTGGGTCTAAGCCTCTGTAAGGATTAGATACCAAGCGTAAAGAGAAGTTTTAGAGAGCCCAAAGAGGAGAAAAGGAGAGAAGAGGGGAGGGATTCTGTTTTCCTAAGTCCGCTCCTTTTTCCGCTCCCCTGCCTCCTGATGATACGATGATAAGATGCCCCCCTACAACCCAGAGTTGAGGGGAAAGGTATTTGAGCCCTCCCCCTCAACCCTAACCTAAGTACAAGCACATGAACAACCCAACAACAATGAAGAAGGAAACCCTAGGCCCAAAACACTATCCCATATTCTAACCTATACCCTGTCCGTATCCTATTCCGCTTGCTCGCCTTCCATTACACGCATCCGGTTTTTCCCCCGCGGCGCGGCCCTCCGCCGCGCACTTCTCAAAGTTCACCGCGATTGCCCGTATCCGCCCGACGCGCTGTCGTGAATTTCCTAGTCCCGTAGCCGGCCCGCGCTTGCGCGCGGCCGTCCACGGATATAGCCCCGCAATCGCTCCGCCCTTTCCTTCCCTAACTAACTGCCCGAGAACCTGATTGGCCCGGCTCCATCACTGGGTTGGACACCCAAGCGGGTCGCGGCCTGCCTCCCCTAGTCAGACCCGGCCCGCAGCTGCGTGCTTCGCCCTGCTGCGCCTTCTGCTGAGCCCGCAGCAGCCACTGCTGAGAACGAGCGCACCCCAACTGCTGAGCCTGACCTACAAGATGCTGAGCACGCAGGCCGCGACGCAGTTCCCGATCCGAGGCTATATAATGACACCACATCCCCCCCCAACTTGAGTTCTGTCCCCAGAGGTCCTGCCCATCATCACCTTGGCCGTCCTTTGCGCCCTACCCCTGTACCAACTCTAAACTCTGCTTTGCATCCCTATCCCTCCACTCCATCGTCATCATGGTCCGCTGCGACTTCTGCGCCCAAAACGGGCTTGCATGCTCTATTGTGCCCAGCCGCCGCGCCTGCTCCGCATGCCGCCGCGGACACCGCCGCTGCTTTCTTAGCAAGGGTATGCCCCGTGCCCCCAACCAATCCGGCTCTTGTCCTCGGCCACGCAAGAGGGCTTGTCCGGACCCGTTTGTGGTTTTGGATGACAACACTATCTTGGAGGACTCGTGGACTCCACCTGGATCACCTCCCGCCGTCCTCTTCCGAACTTGGACCGCAACTCCTCTTCTCCGCTTCGCCGCGCGGGACCACCGCGTAAGGAAGACTATCCGGACTTCGCGGCTTATCGGAGGGCTTTGCAATTTTGGGCGGATTGCGTCCAAGTTACACAAGGCGCGAGGGACCCGCAAATCGACAAAATCCTTAGGCAATGAGCTGCTCCGGCCCCAGCTCCTCCTCCGCCCCCTGCTCCGGCTCCTCCTGCCTTGACTCCCGTACCGGCTCCTCCTCCTCTGCCTGCTGCTCCGACTCCTCCAACTCAACGAGGCCCTACTCCTCCGCCCGCGTTGCCGGTGGTCATCTCGTCATCGCCTCCTATCGGACCGGACCCTCCCGTTGGATCCCCTGAGCGCCCGTCCGCACCAGCCCCTCCTCCCGCCGACTCTCCCAAGATCCCGGAGATTCCGGTCGTGATGGCGCTCCCGGCAGCCGGCTTCGAAGTTTTCGCGGAAAGGTTGACTACAATGCTCCGCCAATACCTTGCGACTCCGGGAGCCCAATCCTTGGAATCCCGGCGCAAACTCTTGGCCTCATTCTGGGCTCTACTGGCATCATCAAGGGCGGAAATGGAGGAAATGATGAAGATGGCTTAAGCGCCTTGGCCTCGTCCCCTCTTCCCCTTTTCTTTTTCCCTTCCTTCTTTTATCCGCTTTTTGTTGTACCGCGTTTCCCTATTCATTGAGAGAAATACACCCCTCAAATGCAAATTTGTTTTACCAAGAAAAATCCGCGCCGCGCGCATTGTGAGGGTGAAAATGAGAGCCGGGTCCGCACCTGAGTGAGAACTAAGACGCGAGGTTGAGAACCGCGTCCGCGCCCGAAAAATGATAAATAAAAAAAAATGAGAAGATAAGAAAAAAAGTGATGAGTGAGAAATGATAGAAAAGGTGAAAGATTTTTTTTTTTTTTCTTATATGCCATCGCTGCGCCTGCGCCCTATCCTCTAGTTCCCCCCCCAAACTTAGCTACTGTCCCCAGCTGGTGGCTTCAGCCAATGCCATGAGGGTCATGTCTGTCGCCCGATCTCCCTCCATTCCTCCAAACCATGCCGTCAGTTCCTGATCCGTCCGATTCTCGGTCCCGGCGCGCTTCCCTTTCCCGTTTGGTGTCCGTTTTGTCAGCCGTCAAAAGGGTCTTACCTTGGTTACGATTGCCTGACACATGACCTGCTCCCACCACTGCTTGTCCCCCACCTCCCATCAGATTTATCCGCCGTTCGCCGAGTCCCAAACCGCGCAGAGTATCCTCTTCTTGCTTTGTCCTCGCTCGCTTCCTGCCTTTAGACTGAACCGGTCCGCCGATACCCGCTTCCCCAACACGCACCCCGCCTCTGCCGGCCTTGGATCGATTGGGTTTGCCGTCCGACTCTTGTGTCTTGTCTGCCCACCATCACCGTTGCTTCCATGCGCGCGTGCCCAGGGCGCGGACATGCTAGGACGCTGGATACTCTTCAGATAGGCCTCAAGGCCCTCCGCCACCTCTGCGAGTTTGTCAGCCCAAGGGGTGGCTACCAGCGGCGAGGCCGGGACGGGCGCTGCCCTGTAATACAGCTCCACGTAGCCCGGTTCCATTCGCCACCGGTCCCCATCGCGCGTGTCTGCTCCATAGCCTGGTTCCGCGGGTGGCCTGAAGTTGCTTCCCCGGAAATGAGAGTCACGCCCCCTCCCTCTAGCCAGCATGTTCCCCTTCAACTTTGTCCAATTCCGGTTCAGATAGCCGCTCATCTCCTCCACGTCCCAACGTTCTTCCGCACCTTCAATGAACAAGACAATATAGCGTGCCTTCTTGGAATCCGATGCGCCTTTGGAGTCTGCAATCAGGTCATAACGCAAAATAAACCGCTCCACACCCGCAACGTTGAAGCGGATGTGGGGATAGTCCCTTGGGTCAATGAGGAGCTGGCGAGAGGAGGAGGAGGAAAGAGGAGAGGCAAATAGCATCTGAGTACCTTTGAGATACATTGACAAAAGAGATTCCCGGCCAGACCCCCAGATGTGGAAACTTTAGAGGTTATCCCTCACAAAGTTGCCGCAGGTTCAGGAGTTCTTGGGCCTAAGCGTCTGTAAGGATTAGATACCAAGCGTAAAGAGAAGTTTTAGAGAGCCCGAAGAGGAGAAAAGGAGAGAAGAGGGGAGGGATTCTGTTTTCCTAAGTCCGCTCCTTTTTCCGCTCCCCTGCCTCCTGATGATACAATGGTAAGATGCCCCCCCTACAACCTGGAGTTGAGGGGAAAGGTATTTGAGCCCTCCCCCTCAACCCTAACCTAAGTACAAGCACATGAACAACCCGACAACAATGAAGAAGGAAACCCTAGGCCAAAAAACCTATCCCATATCCTAACCTATACCCTGTCCATATCCTATTCCGCTTGCTTGCCTGCCATTACACGCATCCGGTTTGTCCACCGCGGCGCGGCCCTCCGCCGCGCGCTTCTCAAAGTTCACCGCGATTGCCCGTATCCGCCCAACGCGCTGTCGTGAATTTCCTAGTCCCGTAGCCGGCCCGCGCTTGCGCGCGGCCGTCCACGGATATAGCCCCGCGATCGCTCCGCCCTTTCCTTCCCTAACTAACTGCCCGAGAACCTGATTGGCCCGGCTCCATCACTGGGTTGGACACCCAAGCGGGTCGCGGCCCGCCTCCCCTAGTCAGACCCGGCCCGCAGCTGCGTGCTTCGCCCTGCTGCGCCTTCTGCTGAGCCCACAGCAGCCACTGCTGAGAATGAGCGCACCCCAACTGCTGAGCCCAACCTACCAGATGCTGAGCGCCCAGGCCGCGACGCAGTTCCCGATCCGAGGCTATATAATGACAACACAACGGAAATAAATTTTCAGGTAGAGGCCAAGACCCAATTGGAGTTTTTGATCAGCCCTCCAAAATACAGTATTTGTATGTTTCAGGAAAAGGAATCCAATCATATTTCCTTGCTCTTATTTTAAGTACTCCTTTTGAGAAACTTGTGTATAATTTTCTTGGGGTGGGTTTTTTAAACTTTTTTGGGGAGTTATCAGTGGGATTCATTACTTGGTTAAAGTGTGGACTGATTTTTGAGTAATGCGCAAATATTCTGGTTTTAAGGGTTCTGGGATTTTTTGGAAGTGTTAACACTGAAGGATTTGATAATAATTGGCCTTAAAAACTGCCAGGACTAAATATTTCTCAAAGAAATACTAATTTGAAAACCATATAAAGCTGCATGTCACTTGCTAGCAAGCTCCATCAAGGAGCTTATTTCCAATGTATAACAAAGCTCAGGTAAATCTCTGGCAAAGCTCAGGTCAATATTTACCCCAGCTCCAATGCACAGCCACTGTGTACCATAAAACTGTTAGAGAATGAACATAATGTCAACTAGAGATTGGAGAGAGCTTCAACCAGAGCTTCCTTGATGGCACTTGCTAGCAATTGTCACCATTTTTTTGTGTTGGATGGTGTCTAAAATAATACACTTACATTCTACTAAAATTTCTATGGCTTAGGAAAGAAATACATGATGATATAATAACTATATAACTGACTTAATGGTGTGAAAATGGCTAGGAGATGGTCCTTTATTTATCCCTTTGGGCATCCTCTTGTTTCATGAGGTCTTCTACCAGTCATAAATGAGTGAACCAGGCCTATACTGTGGCCAAGGGGCTGCTCACAGGTTTTTTTGAGCCTGCTCTAGACAGTGTGCATGAGATTATGGAAAGCCTCATGTCATGATCAGAGTGGAATCTTACATGTTTCCATTCCAATACTGCTTTCATGATGCCATCCCCTGGCATGTTTTAAAAAATTAATTCCTGCACTAATCACATGAAAAATGTGTCTGTTATCTTAAAAAAAAATTCTAGGGATCAGTTTCTTGGTGTTCATTTTGAGTTTGGAAAACGTTTTGCCACTTTAATTAGTGTACAGGCTTTCAAATGGGTAGTCAGTCCCTTTTGGTAAAAAGCCACTGTACAGATTTATTTCAATGAAGGGGTTTTCTCTGTCTTTCAGGAAGCTGAGAGTGAACCAGCACAAATTATCCCTTCTTCTTGAGCTATTAGTACACTTGCAGAGTGATGAAGTGCCTTTTGGTCAAAGTAACTGGCATGGGGTCCTAACCATCATTTTGGTACTGGATAAAGAGGCAGTTCAAAACTTGATACATATGTCTCAGGGGTTCACAAACACCCATTTTTCCATTGTTTTTTTATTTAATTTCATTTTTTTGTGCTTAAAACCATTTCCCACCACATGTTGGCACTTTTTTGGAACCATGGCATTTGTAACAAGGATTTGTGGGTGGACTGGTGTAGCTTACAGCCTGGTTTACATTTCTGCATGGCTGACTAGGTGTTGCTGAAGTTGGTTTCATTTCACACCTTGCACAACTACTAGAATGGCTGGCACTAGGCTGGCCCACACAACTTCTGGTGGGGCTGGCAGCTATTTGCAGCTACCTAGCCTGCCAAATTTATTTCTGCAGCACTTTATCATGGTGGTGGAGCTTTGCTATGGCACCAGCCAATAACTTTGCAACCTATGGAGTTGGTGCAGGCTGCCAGTGGGTCCATGCTTGTGTTGTGGCACAAAAGAGTGGACATCACTAAGTACCTGCCACAATCCTGCTATATTCCTGGAATTCTTATACTCTTTTCCTGCTTTATAAAATTGATCTGTACCAATAGGAACTGGAAAAAGTACTCTGCAAGACTCTTAAACACAACTGCACAACAATTTCCATGAAGCAGAAACCTAAGTCTTCCTTTTGCCATTGCATGTGCTACTACTCCTGCTTTATAAGAATTTCTTAGAATTATGAGATGATCACTCTGATGACCAATTAATTTATTGATTTATATCTCCCCTTCTCACTTATGTAAAAATGGCCTTATATATACAAAAGTCAAATCAAACATGAAGAAAAAGAAAAAGAAAATTAAAATTAAAAAAATACTCCCTCTGCATTCCATTTCATTCTGATGCACCCCTGAAATTGATTCTGACTGATTCCAGCTATGATCCCCTTATCCCAAATCTGTCCTAATAAAACTTATTCCATTGCTAGCAACCTCAAATGGCTTACTAGCCAATATGTCCCAACCAAACTACCTTTGAAGATTCCTTCAATCCTTCTGCAAAGATACCCTTCAAATTCCTGATATCATGCATTCAATGTTTACAAGCTATTGTCCCAATAAGCACCTGCCCGATTTGCATACTCTAGCATACCCTATATTTTTTCTTCAAACCCAAAATTTATAGTCTTCTAATGACTTAATTTGGCCATAGGCTTCTACAGTTCTATACTTTACGACTCTGCTATTGATATCCCAAGCCCATACGTTTATGGATTGTGGATTGCTCCCACTTCCTGGAACACAAGAGGCAACAGTTAGGCTCAGAATTTCTTCCATTTTTTTGTGGATTCCAAATCTTCCTGGTTCTGAGCCATTTCCTGCCACTTCCAGACCAGTAAAAAGGACAAGTTCAGTATCTACCCTATTGTGCTGTCAATCCTGCATCCCCCCACAGCTGAGCCATTATTTTTCAGCTGGTCAACTGCTGAGCTTAATTATATTCATATCTATAAAGATCCACCAAAAATTCCTTCTTCTCTCTGTAGATGCTGAGGTCCTGCAGCTGCATGCATGATTTTTTTAAAAAAAACATATTTTTTTCTGTAACTCTTTAAAACCATAAATTGTACATTTTTGACTTGAGGCCCAGTCATAAGCCCATAGCTATGGTTTTATACTTGTGAGCTGCATGGAAGTGGTTTGTACTTGGATATCTTGGTTTAAATGGTTCTCTCTGGAGGATTGGGAAATGATGGGTGGTGCAAGTGGGTTACTATCCATAATTTGGAACCAAAAAATTCATTTCAAACATGATACTTTCACAAATCTGAGTCCCTCAGAAAGTTTTTCTTTATTATTATTATTATTTTAAATTTTATGTTGATTTGTCATTCCATTAGGTTAATATTGTTGATGTTAAATTCACAGCTCCCAGTTGTGTGGCAGTTGTGTAGGGCCCTATATGGCCCAATAGGCGTGTGTGGGCCCAAACAAGTGTCCATGACACGCCTGCGGGACAAAACAGGCATCTAGACATGCCCATGGGGTTGTCTCAAAGATGTGCAACCCCGGGGGGGCCGTATACACCCCGTACATGGCGTATTTGAGCCGTGTACCCCCGTGTACGGCAGTTTTGAGCTGTGTCCAGGGATACATGGCCCCCTGGGGTTGTGCCAAATTTTTTGGGGCCCCCTGGACCACATTTGGTTTCCATCAACCCAAATTTGTGATCAAAGCTTACTTTGTGTGACTTTTGTTCCAGATCTAGCAATTATCAAGTGTCAGCTTGCTACTATTGCAGAGCAAGCTGCAACAGTAGCAGAAATAACATAAAAATAATAATAATAAACTTAAACTAAGAAGGAGTAATAAAACCAAAATATTATTAAAAAAATGGATTTTCCACCCAAAATTAGCTAGGGTCACTCACTGACCCCAGCCTTGAAATCCAACTCCTTATATTTTTAAATAATTAAGGAAAGAAAGGCCAAAATACCACAGCACCACTATTGAACTTTTTGGCCAATTAAATATTTCACACGTATTATCACAAATAGGTTTCACACCTAAAATTCAGTCATAATTGAGGTGTTGTGTATGTTTTAGGAGTTATGGATGGGAATGTGTTCTTTCACACTTCCCGCACCCAGCCGCGGCAGCCAATGCACCCGCGCGCAGCTGAGATACAGCTTTGTCACTCCGTCAAAGTCATGTACGCAGCTCTGAGCCTCTGAAAAGTAAGCAGCCCCAGGACTACGGGTTGCCAAAAAGACAGGCGGCCTGAGAAACTTAGGTACCCCGTAAAAATGCTACAACCCACACAGGAACATTCTAAATATGTAATAAATGTTCCCATGGATAGCAGATAGTTCAAAAGTACAAACAATTGTGTAAAAATACTTAAAAAACCTTTATACCTATTTTTTATTAAATATAATTCCAAGTACCAAGAATGTCAAAAATAAGACAATGACAGTTTCTAAAAATATATTAAAATAATTTAATATACTATTATGAGAATTTCTAGACATCCATATTTCATTGTGAAATACTAAGAAAACTAATGATGTAAAAATATTAAATGAATTCTCATGACTTATATTTTTAAGTAATTATTTTAGTAAATTGACTGAAATTTGAAAATAAGGGGTAAAATCAATATCACAACTTTACACCAGTTATTTAATACATAATGAGAACTCACCTGACATTGAAATGTCCGTAGGAATGTCTATTAGAATAATTATTAACTTACTGGGAACATTTACTAAGGATAATTAATTAAATAATACATAAACAGGACAGATTAGTGTTATTCACACGTCCAAATATCAATTATAAAGTAGAATAATTCCCATACCCAGAGGAATTAGATGCTACCCATGCTACAGCACCAAGAAAACGTGACAGCCTACCACTGGTTACCCTGCTAGCCTCAGTGCCCATCCCTTTGAGCCCCTGTACCCCTCAGAAGGACAATACTGGGACTCCAAAAGCTATAAATAAAGAGCTCTTTTGAGGATATTGATACCCAGAGACCCAGTTATATTTACATCCAGACACCGTGCCAAGGTAATAAAATACTGAGAAGAGATAATTAAGGTATTTATGGCTTAGTCTGATCAATAAAACCAGGAAAAATCAGGCATCTCTGGCGGACCAGAGATTTAACTTCACCATGATGGTTTCCCCAATTGCTTCACAGTTTACAATAAATTTCCAGAGGAAATCACCATGATTTCTGTTTTTTTTGTGGTAGAGTTCAAAAAGATGGAAACACAGTTGATCCATGATTGCTTCTGAGACTCCTCTTAAATTCTGCAAAAGTGACCAATGAATTCTCATTTGATTCTTCAAATTTTCCACTGTGTTTCTAATTGGTTTCTGCAGGACTTATCAAAAGTGTCTTTTGCTTTTCCATTACTTTCCCCCCATGAATCCCCTTGATTTCTCCCTGGTTTCAATTTTATTTTCCTCAGATTAATTTTTGATCTCTTTCAGAGCTGTATGATTTTCAAATAATTTAACCCCATTGAATCACTTCCAAGTATTTACTTCTTCAATTCACCTTTTTTCCTCCTATGGTGTATCAACCAAGTTTTGTCAGGTGGTCAACTGGTTGACTTTTTTTAAGCCACTGTTGGCAGTTTCTCAAAGTCCCATGGCAGTTAATTAACCGCTGCTTGTCAGGTGGTCACCCAATGGGGGTGTTCCATCAACTGGGGCATGGCGGCTTTCAACTTAAGCTTCCAAGAGTTGGCATTGACAGGTGGCCATCCTATTGGTCATGCTGGTCATGAGGATCACAACTGCAGCTAAATTGCTTCTTGTTGCTTTCAGTTGATCATAAACTGGGTCAGGTTGATAGCCCAACAAGATTGGGCTCCCTTGACTTTTGCCCCATGAACCCATTTTGTCAGGTGGTAAACTCCAGCTTGTTGCATGACCAGCAGGAGTTTGCCACCCACCCAGGCTCAGTGGATACACCATATTTGATTCATAAATTTTCAAAAAAATCACCTATCATTTAATATGTTCTATAAACCAGGAAAGTGATGGTTGCAATGGATCATTTAATATTGGAGAAAAAATAGGTGAGATGAATGTTTTCTTGAATAAGTATAATGTGAAAAAGCTGAAATTATCTCCCATGACCATTTTTGCAAACCATGTTTTAGCTTCTGCATACTGCTTTCCAAAAATTCAGTAATCAAAAGCTGTTTGATTTCCAAAAAAATCACCATGAATTTATTCCAAAAAAAATTGGAAATACACATTTTTAAAAGGATACTTTCACCATTTTTGGCTGGAAAATCAGCCAGAATTTAAGGTACAAATAGATGAGGTTTTTGCTTCCATTACAATAAATCATTTACTCCACCAAACAATGGAAAGAAGCAGCTTTATTTCAGCAAGAATCTGAGTGATTTTCAAGTCAATTTTTTGAATGGGCTAAGATTTAGAATGCTCAAAAAAATTGAAGAGCTTGACCCTGTTCATGATAGAAGAACTGAAATTAAACAGATCTTAGATGATGATAGATTCCTTCAAACTTGAGAGCATCAATGGAATGCTTGGATTTTTCACGCATTTTCCATGGGCATGA
Source organism: Puccinia polysora (assembly GCA_025617555.3). NCBI lineage: Eukaryota > Fungi > Basidiomycota > Pucciniomycetes > Pucciniales > Pucciniaceae > Puccinia > Puccinia polysora. Next base: position 13,162,139 of record CM062617.1, read on the forward strand.
ATGAAACCCCAATCCCTAAGGGTGAGTTTGGACCCACAAAAACCATCATGAAGCCTCATTTTGGAAATAAAGTTAGTGTCATGTTTGATTTTGCGCAAAATCAAACATGATGCAACCTTATTTCTGAACCTGATGTGTTTGGTGTCCACAAGCAATATGATAGTCTTGAGGGGAGATGTCTTTGGCTTTCACCAGTGACAGGGGAGATATCAAGGGAAAAAGTGGGGGATAAATCAATATTTAGCGCATAGAGGGAGGAGAGGATGTGTCTATGTACGTACATGATGCTAAAATTTTGGTCCAGACAAAAATGTTCTGTTGTGTCCAATTTTGGCCTATGTGAGACCTCAAACCTTGAGAAGCATCAACTACCGTCAGTTGGGCTAAAGTTCACAAGTGGAGGCCAAACACCCACCATGAAAAGCTACCCAACAATCATATGCCTTCATAAATATCCAGGATTTTCATGATGGTACATGAAAGTTCATGTGGGTCCAAACGCACCCTAAGTTTTAAAAAATCTGGACCAAGCATTGTAAGGGCACCTTTGGCAGATGAATTGTAACTGTAACTGCTGGTTACAAGTTAAAAATCTGCCCATGAGTGGATTTGTAACTGTAAGTACCTGCTCATATCATGGCCCCACAGCCAAACAGATTGGGGCCTGTGAGCTCTCATTTTTAGCGCATAAACAGCAAGTTACAGCAAGTTACAAGGGGAAGAGCTTGTAACTTTCTGTAACCTTTTTTTGCGGAGGGCAGCATGGGAGTATAACTTTGTAACTTCAATTTGGCAGGGGGGGATCTGTTACAGTTACAGATATGGTGCATCCACTGAGTTTTGTTGGCTCATCAACTCAGTGGGTTTTTTTGTCAAACCACAGTTGGCAGGTGCTCAAAGCTGTGTGGCCTTTAGTCAACCACCCCTTGTAACGTGGTCAACCAATGGAGGTGTTTCATCAACTTGGCCGTAGCAGCTTTCAACTGAAGCAACCAAGAGTCCAGCATTGACTTGAGGCCACCCTGTTGGCTGTAACAGTCATGAGGAGCACAGCAGCAGAAAAAAATACTTCTTTTTTCCCTGAGTTGATCAGAAACTTTGTCAAGTTGATGACCCAAAAAGATGGGGCCCCGTTGTAAGACTCCAAATGGTGCTAAGCCGTGGCAGTTCTGTGGAGGGGAAAGGTGCTGTTTAGGCTGCCCTCCTAGGAGTTACAATAATATTTAAATGTAACCAGAATCAAGGTCCAGAACCTTATGGATGAGAAATCAAAGTAAGGGAAGAGGATAAGAGTTGTCGGTAGCAATGGAAACAACACTATCTGAGGCAAGATGGTTCAGGTAAAGACTTGAACAAATAAGTCAAGGTTTGTTCAGAGTTCAATAGAACAAGGAAGTTGTAAGTAACAACGCCCACAAGCTAATAACTCTGGTTGTCAGCAGCTGATTAGGAATGATCAACTAAATCCCAACCAACCTCCAGGTTCTCAATGAACCTGCCCAACTCTCCGCAATCAAGCGCTTGAAGGGTACCAGATAACTGTGGGAGGCTGAAAAAAACAAAAGAAATTTGTTTATGAAGCTCTAGAAGCAAATCAATAACGAATTCAAGCAAGAATATCCCAACACTTCTCAAGGGACTCAAGAATAGCGTGGCGAAATTCAACCTTAAAGAAGAAGGGAGGTATAACACTCCAGGTTTTAAGCTTAATAAAACCTCTTTAATCAAACGTGATTGGCTCCAGAAAGATGATCAAGGAGAGATCAAGACCAGTATGGTCGGAAAAAGGGATCAGAGTGGTATAACACACCCAAGAATTCAGACAGACAGGAATTCTTCTTCAACCAGCAAGGCTATTGGTTGGTGATAAGGATCAAGGTCACAAGGGACAGAGTTTGAGTACAGAGGCTCAAAGGATCAAGGGGCAATCATGGATATACCCGGATAAGTTGCTCAGATAAGTGGGGAAGGATGCCCACGGATAAGTTGATTATGATGATGGGGAAAACAGATGAGATGAGATGATGATGGTCTGATGGGATGCTGGGCCAAAAGGCAGGGGAGAGCCCCTCCTTTTATAGACATGAGGCCCTGTATACTATGTACAAGAGATACTACAAATAGGTGCGGGAAAATGAAAACATAAAAAAAGATGACATGAGAGGAAAAAAAAAGAAATGTTGCCCGCGTCAAGAATGACCGCGGGCAACCAGATGGACACCCGCAACAGCGGTTGCGGGTGTCGACAACGGATGTGGTTTCCCGATCGGCGGCGACAGCGGGGTGAAGGTTCCAACGGCCGCAAGCAGTTGCTCGCGGTTGTCGGTCGGATCAGATGATGGGCAAGGAGGGCGTGAGTGAGTTTGAGTTGATGGTCATTGTCTTGGCCGTCATCGTTGTTGTCGTCGTTGGATTGGAGGGATGAGTGGATGGTAGGAGTGATAGATTGGATGAGTTGGTGGGTGGTGGGTTGAGTTGGGTTTGAGGTTGTTTGATGGCATGGTTGATGAGTGGATCGAGTGGGATCCTCTGGAGCTGATGATGACGGAGTGGGTGATGATGATGCTCTGGTAGGTTGAGATGGTGGGTATGATGAGATTGATTGAATGATAGTTGACGACCGTTGCAACAAGCGACGGCGTCCGTTGGATGAGAGGATTGGGAAGGATCGAAGGGATTGTCAAAGGTGGTTCGACGATTGCTCGCGTTGCCAAAAGTCAGGGCCGCAAGCACAACAAGTAGGAGTTGAACATAGGAGGGGGGGATTGAAGCAGAGAGACAGGCAAGAGGCCTGTCTTAGACCGCTAGGAAAGGGAGAAGTTGAGAGATGGGGGAAAATGAAGGTACCCATAGGGGTACAACCGAAAAAAAATATTTTTTATTTTATTTTATTTTATTTTTTTTTATTTTTTATTTTTTATTTTTTTTTTGATTTATTGATGGATAAAGAGTGTAAAAAAATTTCCTTTTTTTTTCCCGTGGTGTCCCATATTGGTCACCACACCGTGGCTATTGCCCCATCAAGCTATTTGGTCCAACCATCAACCATTTCTTGTCACATGACCAGGGGGAGTTGACCACCTGACCAAACTCACTGGATACACTATACATTGTGCAGCTGAACAGCACCTAAATGGCTTGGAATAGGTCAGTGCTATGTTCATGTGTAATCATATTTCTAAGTCAGATAATTACTTGTAATCTTGGCAGGTCCACCAATCAAGAAGGAATGCTCTTTGAAACAAATGATTCATTTTTACAAGGATGGAATACGCCATGCCAAAAGCTTTGGTGCTGACTTTCTCAACCACAATACATTTTTGGAATATTGGTCTTGTAAAGAATCCCAGAGTGACGTAGGAGGAAGTAAATTTGTCTGCAGGATGATATGATCTTGTATTTAGGATATCAAAACTAAAACATCAAAGGTGCATAGGGATGATATTGATATGCTTTGATTGCTTTGTGATTGAATCTGAGAACAATGAAATCACTAATTTCAATTGAGAATATTTGAGAAATATTATGTGGAATTTCATGTAGAGTGTCTTACCAGAGAGTGTGACATTTTCTCTCTCTATGATTGGATTGTTTTCATCAACTGAGTATTGGGTATAGAAGGGGGAATCAAATTATTTCCATCCAATGTTCAATGAGACAAACAATCAAGACACATGCAAACGTTTTGAGGATGTCTAATTTTTTCATTTTAATTGAATTATGAGTCATATTGCTGATATTTTTTAGCATTCCATATTTCTGATATTGTCAAGCTGAGAAGCAAGAAGGATATCTTAATTGATGACTTGACTATTGGTAAGTGAATCCAAGCGCATGAGCACTCCAAAGGTTATCTCAGGTATTCAGGGGGAATATATAATCCCCAGGCTTCCCACCAATACATTCACTTTCCCAGAAAATTCATCCATTTATCCCCTGATCCTGAACCAAGTGAAAAAGTACTGATCCTGAACAAAGTGAAAAGATGGAACGTGTTGTTGATTGTCAGTTAAACTTCAATTGAAAAGTTCTTGATATATATAGATGCTTTAAACTGGTACTCACCCAGTGCATCATGAAAATCACCAGTGATCTTCCCCTACAGCAGATTAGTTTGTGTGTATTTGACTGATGGATTGATGCGTTTGTTTTTATTTTTCTTAAACCCCTGTTTATTTCTGAAGATGATCCTGAGAACAATCAATATATTGAGGAAGATGATTTGGTTACTCCTACTCAAGCTTTGATTAATGTTGGAAGTTCTGTTCAAAAACCAGGTAATGTTGTGCATTCATCATAGGAAGTTGGATTTGTGTGAATGGATGAAATACCGACCATTTTTTACTTAATTAATTTATTTTGTCTTGGATGAACAGCAGAACCAACCCCAGGTGATCAGATTCAGCACAGTCAAAATGATGAAGAAAGCCTGGGTCCAAGAATGGGGCAACATTCTCTGCATGACCATATTCAATCTGAAAATGCTGGTGAGTGAAGGGTTGATACTCTGTATGTTTAATTTTCTTCATTTATTAATGTGGGGTAATTTAACAGGAACTGGTATGTAGTGTGGGGATAAGTCTTCATAAATATGAACTTAGTCAATCATTATATATTAAAATTTATTTTTTTCATAAAAGAAAAAGGAAAGAAAGGTGTAGTGAAAAAGAAAAATAAAAAGGATAAATAGGCATCTGCTAGACGCAGTGATAAGTCAGATCGCTCACGGTCTTAAAGTGCAAGCTCATTGGTCCAAAATATTTTTACCAAAAAAGTTGAAAAACATCATGCATCTCCAAACATGTCTCATTGAGAAAAAGGTGAGGGGTTTTACTGATATTAACTGATTACAATTTCTGAAGTCTTTTTTGCATCAGGAATTATCTCCCCCCCCCCCCCCATAGGAGAAAAAGTAATTACGTCTTCAAAGGAATCCAAACCAGGTATTAGTTTTTAATTTTTCCATTTTTTTTCTGCCTCTAACTTGATTCATGAATCCTGTAGTCTCCCCACCTTCAATCAGATTGGCAAGTGTGGCATCTGGGAAAGGATCTTCACGTGGGGAGAGTGCCAGTGTCATTGCCAGGATTCAAGAAGCTTTGCAACCACCTGAAGGTGAGAATCCTGGGTTATGGAGCATGAAGATGAGATTTCAGAAATTGCAGGGGGCTGCATCTGAGAGATTGGATAGAAGTGTAGGCAGCCCCAGGGGAGGTATGTTCTATTGTGATTCAATCAATTGATTTTGTTGGTGGTATTAATTGTTATTTACCTTTATTCATCAATCCTGTAGTCTCCCCACCTTCAATCAGATTGGAAAGTGGGGCCTCTGGGGGCAGATCTCACATGGGGAGAGTGCGGGTGCCAGTGCCAGGATTCAAGCAGCTTTGCAACCACCTGAAGGTGAGAATCCTGAGCTATGGAGGATGAAGATGAAATTTCAGGAATTTCAGGAAGCTGCATCTGAGAGATTGGATAGAAGGATAGGCAGCCCACAGGGAGGTATGTTTTCTTTTATTTCAATCAATTTATTTTGTTGGTGATATTAATTTTTTTTATGAAGGATTCATTCAAACATCAGGAGCAATGAGAATTGATGTCACAAGGGAATCATCTCCAGGTAGCAGGTGAAATTGATTAATTTATTTATTCTGAATTGTTTCTGACATGTTCTATTGTATTTCAATTTTAGGAATGATTTTCCCATTGGTTGCCTCCCCAATGTTTTCCAAAGCAGCAAGTGTGGCCTCTGAAGGAATTTCTTCACGTGGAGAGAGTTCAAGCCTGGCCTCCAGGATAGAGGCTTCTTTATGTGTGCCAGAAAATCAGAATCCTGCCTTGTGGAGAATGAGAGATGAAACGGAACAAATGGACAAGTCAGATTCCCTGTCTTCAGATGGTGAGATTGAGGCAGCTTTGACTGGATCAGGTATCCCAGCTTCCCAGAAAGGAAAACAAAGAGGTGTGTTTCTTTTGTTTACTTTGAGATAACCATGAGCTTTGAATCATTCATTTCATTTTTAATTTCATAATATGCAGAGATTTCAACATTTGTTGAATCTTCAAGCCATATGTAACAAAACATTGGCCAAAGTTGATGTCAATGAAACATGAGTTGATTTTTAATACAAACAGGGGCTGCAAATTTTCCTTCCCTCCAAAGAAAAAATTCTTTGAGGCAGGGTTCTTTGGAAAAATAAATTTGATGACTCCTTGTGAGCTGTTTTTTTTTTGGAATTATGTTGTAAGATTTAACTGACTTACAATTTTCAAACAAGCACACGTGTCAGGAGAGCACAGTCAGAACCTTCTTGTGGTTAATTTCAATGATGAGGCATATGTGTGTGTGTCAGGATCTAATCTCATGGTAACACCAGGTAGTTTTTGAAATGCTCAAAGTTTCAAAATTGTCACTTTCTATGATTTTGATGCTAATTTTTTATGAATAAGCCGGTAAAAAAGATTTGGAAAGGGGTATTATAGGACGGCCTAGCATTCATCAATCAATTTTTGATTCCACTATGATGAATCCTGGTGCTCAACTTGTAGCTCCACCTCCCAATATCATGCCAGATGGTAATCTATATTTGCAGCTAATTTTATCTGTGAGGAAAGATCTGATTTATTTTTTAATTTTGCAGAATTAAAAAGAAGATATTTGGATAGAATGGAGAAACTTGGCCGTAGAATTCCAAGCGGGGGACTTTACAGCTCCAGGGAAGAAGGGGTCACTTATTTGGGAGTAATCTTAAAGGAGGCCAAGAATTTGAAGCAAATCCATTGGGATCCCAAAGGCCTCCAAATGCCCCAATTAACAGACGCATGCAATCTTTACCAAACCCTTCAGAATGGATAGGAAGGCCACATGAAAAATCTGAAAAAGTAAGGTCACATGATGACATGGCCATAGAGGTAGTAGGTAAAAGAGTTTGGTATGACAAAGATGGCCAGCCAGTGTATGAAGAGATACATAAATCAAAGGGTAAATTAATTATATTTCCCAAAATTTTGACTGGGAATTTGAGGATGAATGTTTTGTTTTTCTATTTAGGCCCAGAGATGCGCAAGAGGGTGCAAACGTGTGATGATGAAATAGGAGGAAATATTAATGCAGATGTGCCTTGGTCTGCAGGGCGTACAGGAGAAGATTGTGAGTGGAATACAGCTGAATTTTTATTATTTTGGGCTCAACTGATACATTCTTGAGTTTTTTTTTACCCAAGCCATGGATTTTTCCTCTCCAATTTTTAAAAGTTCAACCGGTCCAGAGCACATGAAGTTTGCCTTATGAGGCAAATGCAGCATGTTGATAATAGAGGGGAGGGTGGCTCAAGTGGATTTGTCTTGGAAAGTAACTTCCAGGAAAAATTGAGGGCTTCTGCCTGGAATTCCAAGAATGTCATGGAGAGGTCTCAACAAAACCCAGAAGTGCAAGATACACCGGAGCCCATGTTGACCCAGGGTGGAATTGATACAAGTGGTTTGGAAGTGGTGAGATTGCAAAATTAGTTTTTGGGTTTTATTCTGGAATCAAATCTTCAGAGGCAAGACTGACATGTGACCCATTCTCCCCATCAAATAGGTTGTGGCAAGGGAACCTTCTACATTGTTTGAGTCAAGTGCTGTTTGTTTGAGCTTGTCTACCCCACATCTGGAGGAAGTACGGGCTCATCCATTTGTATCAACAAGGGCCTCCCCTTCTTTCCCCAAAGAACAACCAACAAGAGATGCAGATGTGCGGGGAAATTCAAATATTGAAGCTATCTCACAAACTCAAGCCTCCCAAGCCTCTGAAATAGATTTATCACCTTCAAACCCTGTGGGGAATAATCCTGAACCAATAGATCCACACCTCCAAAAATGCAATACTGCTCCAATTCCTCCCAAACCTACTTCAACAACCGCCATGCACATGAATGCAGCAACTACTACAGCAGCCACCAATGTAGCAATGCATGGAATTTCACCTCCACCTCAATCCAATAATGCCCCCAAAAGCCCACCTTGAGGGCTTGCTAACACAACATACACTTCACAAAGGTTTCCATCTGGTTCCAATTGTGAGTTAAATCAAGTGAAATAAAGATTAATAACTTAATCATTGAATATTGGATGTAAATTCTATTTTATTTCCAGACCAACCAACTGCTGGAACTTGATGTGGGAATAGTGGGTGGCAGCTCCTATAAATAAGTTTTTCAATAATCTAACTTCATTTTTTGGGATATTTTGACCAGTCATACAATCAAGTCAAGCTGATCAGTTGGCTATTGAAATATGTGAGTGAATTATTTGAATTTTTCATTTGACGGAAATCAACTGAAAATTTTATATTTCTTTAGCCATGGAAATAAAAAATGAGCCTGATAATGCTGGAGAAGGTGTTTAAGAATTTAAATTATCTAAACAAGATTAAAGATTTACTAACTGGTTTGATAACCTCTTTGTTCAGGGGAAGACTATGCACGGGACTCAAAAGCACAACAACATGAAGGTCTCAGAGCCAGGACCTCCCTATCTGCCAAGAGGAAAACTAATAAGGAGAGGCAGAAAGAGTTGAATGAACAACTCCCACCAGAGGCTGATACCATGCGCACTGTGGTCCATGCTCATGCCAGATTCTTGCTTCAAATGAAGAATAGGGATGTCACCACACTTCTGCAACCGCCCAGCAATGATGAGCGTGATTTGGAAGTTCAGTGTGGGAAGGGGATTGCATTTGATCAGAGAAATCCAACTGCACAAGCCTCACCTGAAAACCACACCCAAGCCATAACCAGTTTCACCCAAACCCGGCTTTGAGAGCTTGGTCTGACTCAGTTTACTTTTGACTGGATGAGTGGATGGAAGCATCCTTTCAACCAAGTGATGGATGTCTTGTTTTTTTGTACACTGGATGTTCCACTTCATACTGGGGAGTACAAGAATTTTTTATGGTCCCCTGAACATTCCAACCAGGCAATTGTGTCTGCACTGTTGGAAAAGTACTTTCTTCATTTAGGGGGTGAGTGGAGATTGATCCAAAGGAGCAGGGAGGTTGCTGTTGAGGAACAAAAGGCCAAGCAAAGGACTTACAAACTATGGAAAAGAGTAAGCCATTCAATCCCACACTGGTGGCAACTGAACTGAACATGTACAATTCAATTTTGTAGCTAGCAGAGAGGAGGCACAAATGGTGTGATGAGAACAATTATGTGGCCCTTGCATCCCAGTTCAATTATCCTGCAGTGTGCTCCAATACAGAAGAGGTGAATGAAAATGGTATAATTGTTCACAGGAAGATGCAATTGGATTGGCGTTCAGAAAGGGCTTCCCAATTTATGGAATTCATTGACCATCAAATATTGATTGGAAGCCGCATTGGGAAGGCCAAAAGGCAGCCCAAGTTTGTTGATAGGAAATCTTGAACCCAATTTGAGGTCAATCCAAGGATTCCAGCCAAATTATCTTGACAATTTTACAATGTAACTTGGATCAACACACTACAGCTTGCAACAAGATCTGCTTTAAAAATACAAGATATTGAGGTGATTAAGAATGACGGGACACCTGCAGCCTGAATAAATAATAAATCTTATCATAAATATTATTTTACATATTTTCATTCATTCCTTGAAATACACATCATACATGGTAAAAGAAAATTATTGCTCCTCCTATAGTATCTGAAATATTTCTCTCCAATCTGTAGTTGTGATGATGGTCAATCTGAAAAAGAAAAAAAAAGTTAGCTTGATAGTGGAGATTTCCTGACTGCTTGAATAATAGTGATTGTAATTGCTCTGCTAGTTGGCCCTTTCTCTTTTGAACCTGAATCAACATTGGGAGCAAATCAATACCATTTATGCTTAAATATTGCTTGTGAACGGGATCTCACCTTTTGAATATTGGCCTCAATGGTTTTTGGAGCAATCATGTAATGCACATGCACTATTTTTGTCAGGCCCAATCTATGCAAATGATCTACAGCCTGAGGCTGGTTTGTGGGATTCCATAGTGGCTCCTAGTGGGGGTGGAGTATGAGCTAGGTTCAATATTTTTACAGAAATAATAGACCACATACCATGATGAAAACAATGTTTGCACATGTGATGTTGAGACCCACCCCTGCAGCTTGGATGGAGGCCAGTAGTATTTGGGTTGAGGTACTGCAGGCAAAATCTGCCAGGCACTTGTTTTGCTCTGTAGCTGTCATGGTGCCATCCAAGTGGAAATATTTGATCTTTTGATGACTCAAAGCAATCTGAATTCTGAGAATTGAATATTTTTTGAAAAGCATGGTAAGCCTCTTTGTGAAAATTTAAGCTTATCCGGAGGAAGTCTTACAAATCAAGAAACCTTGTCCAACAAGAAAACACCACCTTCTTGCTTGGGCTATCCCTTTTCTCCAATTCATCCATGATCATGTTGATTAGTTTTTCAACTTTTGAGCTCTCCAAACACAAAGCAGGTTGGACTCAATGTTGAATTATACCACTTTTTGATCAATTTGAATCTTCTTCTTTCACTTGTGTTTCAAAATTAACGGATGATGTGAAAACCAGATTTGGGTTGGCTAACAGGGGATGATCACAGATTCCACAGAGTTCCTGAATTCTAGTGAGGAATTCTGGATTATTGGCACCTTGATGGACATAGGACTCTTTTTTTTGGAGTGATTTGACAAAGATGTCCCTTTGATTATTTTAATATTCTGGTGCAGATGGTTTCAGGGTTGTGTAGATAATATGATGGTTTGCACCTGGCAGACTATCAAACTCATTCTCTTTGATTCTCCTGAGAACTAGGTGATGCAAGATGAGTTGGAGTGGTTTGAAGTTTCCAAGTTTGAGATGGGGTAGAAGCATTTTTCCAAATGGTTGTGAGATTCTTCAATATCCATGCAGAGGAATGTCAGCAATGACATTAGGTCATTTAGATGGTTCTGGACTGGTGTCCCAGTGAGGCATAGGTGTTGTTGAGCCCTAATTGAAAAGATTGCTTGAGTCACCTTTCCATTTCTGTTCTGGATTGTGCTATCAAATGATAGATGATCAGTTTTAGGAATTGCAGGTAATGGTAGTGTTACTTACTGTGCCTCATCAAGTATTATCCTGAACCAAATAACAGGAGTAAACAAAAGAAGAAGAAAGTTTGGATTCCTTCTGTGCCTTCTCATGAGTAGATGCCATGAGGGGATAAGTGGTGATGATGATGGAGGCTGAGTTGAGGACATCTGGACTGAATTGATGCCTTGAACGTCCATGGTAGATCAAGTAGTTGATGGTGTGAGGGGCAACATGTTTTCTGATTTTTTTGCCCAGTTTTGTGTCAGGCGGGGTGGGCATATCATGAGAGTGGCGTGATGAGGCACAAACGCTGGAGGGTTATCTTGGTGATGTTAAAAAGAGGTTGATTCAGGTATAGTCTGACAAATAAGGGAGATTTCTTGTAAAGATTTCCCAAGACCCATATCATCTGCCAGTATTGAGCCCAAAGCAGTTGGTGGAACAGATGTTGGATCAATTAGAGCCAAGCTTGAGCCGCTGATTTTGTTTTCCCAAATGTGCAAGGCATTCATGTTTGATTTATACCACGAGGCCAGAGCAGAGGTAGAATGTGGTTATTCACAATCAAGCAAGAATGCAAGTCCTTGATCCTGGTGGGGGAGGAGTTTGGTGGTGACTATTTGTGGATTGGGGTGGATTGGATTGAGATCACATCCACTTGGTATTTCAAGTAGGCTTGGATCATAGTAAGGGTTTTCAAGAAGTGATGGCATTGTTAGCCTTTGGGATGGTAGGTTGGCCAGTGGGCAGCCCTGGTGTTTTGAACGGTTATACTGAGGGGGTCTTTGGATGATTATATGAGCACCAAGAAGCTTATCAAGTATGTCTGATATATGTTGTTCATGACAGAATAGAAGGAGAGAAAGTTTAAATGTGGTAATTGTGGAAACACCAACATGGAGAATGGTTTCTACAAAGAGAATTGGATGAGGAAGTTCCTTCATCATTGCCTGCCAATCACAACCTGGTCCATAGCCTGTGGCCTGGGTAAGGAGGGGTAAAATTAATGAGTCAATTAGAGGTGCAAGGACTTCTACAGGGAAAGGAAGATCTGGTATGTAGACATTTAGCTTATTATCCCTGGGGTATAACAATTCCCAATATGTTCCTTCACTATCTAGCAGTTTTGGAAGAGCTGAGGTATTTATTTCAGCAAGAGGAACCTCAACAAGGCCAACACAGAATGGGGTATGATTAATCTACTGCATTGTGAGTATGGGAGTTTCTAGAGGAATAAGACAGGTGATGTGTTGCCAAGGAAGGAGGATGGTACTAGTGTGGGTAATCTGCCAGAATTTGAAATAGGGCAGGTATTTAAATGAAAATCATGTGAAAAGTTTGTGTAAACGTTGTGGGACAGGTGTAAAGATTATAAATATATGCAAAGAGGGTATTATTTAAAATAGATTCATTTCATCTACGGGGTATAACACTGCTTGTGATTTCTGGTTTCCAGAAACCAGGCATCATGTTGGAGCCATGTTATTCCCCTGTAGAGAACATCAAAACCATGCTACCTCCAAGCCACATTATGCTGCTTCATCATCCTTCTTCAACCCATGCTTTCAATCTGTATAGCCAGTTAGATTTATGGATGTTGATGTCCGGTTTGCGGAAAGCGGACATTAACCTTTTGGGTATTTCATGCTCTACAGGGGCATAACCCTGCTCATGATTTCCAGTTCCAGAAACCAGGCATCACCTTGGAGCAGTTTTATGCCCCCGTAGATCATGTAAAAACCAGTAAGACTCATTTCACTTGGGATTATGTGCGTTCTTTCATGCTCTACGGGGCATAACACTGCTTGTGATGTCCAGTTTCCCGAAACCGGACATCACCTTGGAGCAGTTTTAAGCCCCTGTAGAGCATGTAAAAACCCCTAATACTCATTTAACTTGGGATTATGTGGGTTCTTTCATGCTCTACGGGGGCATAAAACTGCTTGTGATGTCCAGTTTCTGGAAACCAGGCATCACCTTGGAGCAGTGTTATGCCCCTGTAGTGCATGAAATACCCCAAAGGTTGATTTCCGGTTTCCGGAAACCAGAAAATACAAGCAGTGTTATGTCCCTATAGAGCATGAAAGAACCCACATAATCCCAAGTGAAATGAGTCTTATGGGTTTTTACATGCTCTACGGGGGCAGCACACCACTCCAAGATGATGCCCAGTTTCCCAAAACTGGACATCACAAGCAGTGTTATGCCCCCTTAGAGCATGAAAGAACCCACATGATCCCAAGTGAAATGAATTTACTGGTTTTTACATGCCCTATGGGGGCATAACACGGCTTCAAGGTGATAGGTGATGTCCCGTTTCCGGAAACCAGACATCACAAGCTGTTTTATGCCCCCGTAGAGCATGAAAGAACCCACATGATCCCAAGTGAAATGAGTCTTACTGGTTTTTACATGCTCTACGGGGGCATAAAACTGCTCCAAGGTGATGCCCTGTTTCTAGAAACTGGACATCACAAGCAGTGTTATGCCCCTGTAGAGCATGAAAGAACCCACATAATCCCAAGTGAAATGAGTCTTACTAGTTTTTACATGCTCTACAGGGGCATAACACTGCTCCAAGGTGATGTCTGGTTTCTCAAAATGGGACATCACAAGCAGTGTTATGCCCCCGTAGAGCATGAAAGAACCCCCATGATCCCAAGTGAAATGAATCTTACTGGTTTTTACATGCTCTACAGGGGCGTAAAACTGCTCCAAGGTGATGCCTGGTTTCTGGAAACTGGACATCACAAGCAGTGTTATGCCCCCGTAGAGCATGAAAAAACCCACATTTTTCCAATTGAAATGAATCTTACTGATTCTTACATGCTCTACGGGGGCATAATATCACTCCAAGGTGATGCCTGGTTTCCTGAAACCGGGCATCACCTTGGATTGGTGTTATGCAGTGGACAGACACTGTGGTGAACAAACAGGGACACCTCTCAAAAATGGTTCAAAAATTTCAAATTTTTTATACATAAAATTTCATCAAAAAAAAATCCTGATCTGGAATGGCCAGCCTTCAATCCACCCCATCTCCAAATTCCAGTTTGTCAGGAGTCCAGGAGAAACCCCGGGGTGCTCAGTTCCCTAGGTCCTGTGATCAAATCTCTGGCAACCTTGGACAAATCCCATCTTGATCTACCTTGGCCGCAAACCACAACCTTGCTTGCCTCCAACCAGATCACCATCTATCAATCATCATCATCTTCCTGTTGCTCCCGCACAATCCAAATCATCTGCCTTGGTGATCTTGCCGCCATTGTAACAGATGGATTGGAGGAATGATGAGTGAACCCATCTACCGTAGCTATCTCCCATCATCCTACTCTTCCTAAATTTATCATCATCAACGTAAAACTGACAAATGATTATCACCCAATCCACCCTTTGATCCAACGCTTTTGCTCCCTTTGCGCTCAACTCAACCACCAATCCAATTGGCATCTGTAGATCTGATCCCTCACCTTCCCAACCGGGCTCACACTCTTCTTGAGCCAATTATCCAACCATCACTCTTCAATCATTTGTACCCCCCCTTCTGTCTTTGGATGCGGGTGGGAAAAGGTTTTTAGTCAACCGCCCGCAAGTGTCTGCAGGCGGTCTTAGTTGTGTATTGCTTGACACCCCTTCTGCCTTTTGAGGGGTGGGTATTTTTCATTGTTTTTGTGCATGCCCATCTGCAGACGGAAAACAATTGGCCCTGGCCTGTTGGATTGCACCCCTTTCCGTCTTTGGATGAGGGTGCAAAATCAGGATTCCTTTGTCCTCCTGCAATCATCCACAGGTGGTCTCAGTTGTACCTATTGCCACCCCTTCCATCTTCAGGATGGGGTGGGTGATCTCTTGGTTGCTGCGCGTGCCCGTCCGCCAACGGACAACCATTTGGCCCTGGCCTGTTGGATTGCACCCCTTTCTGTCTTTGGATGGTGGTGCAAAATCAGAATTCCTTTGTCCGCCAGCAATCATCTGCGGGTGGTCTCAGTTTTACCTATTGCCACCCCTTCCATCTTCAGGATGGGGTGGGTGATCTCTTGGTTGTCGCGCGCGCCCGTCTGCAGACAAATGCAAGGGATGGAGGGGTGAGTGTTGTGCTCACCCCAGCTGCAGGAAAATGTCAGAAATTATTTTTTTCCGCACTTATTTGTAGTATCCCTTGTAATTACTATTTAGGGCCTCTTGCCCATATAAGGAGGGGCTCTCCCCGGCCTTTTTGCCCCATACATTGGAGTATTGTATACATCCTATCATCATCATCCAGGGGTATCCTTTCTCTGATCCATTTGAGAAATTCATAATCTTTAACCTGGGTATATCTTTTGATTAACCCTTGATCCTTGAGCCTCCATACTCAAACCCTTGATCTGTCCCTCTTTGGGCATTCTCACCAACCAATAGCCTTTCTGGTTGAAGAAGAATTCATTTGGTTGAATTCTTGAGTGTGTTATACCACTCCTGATCCCTTTTTCCAACCATATTGGTCCTGATCATTCATTTGATTGTCTTTCTGGAACCAGTCAAGTTTGACTGAGAGGTTTCTTTAAGCTTGAAACCTGGAGTGTTAAACCTCCCTTTATTTCTTTGAGGTTGAATTCTGCCATGCTACTCTTGAGTCCCTTGAAAAGTGTTGGGTTATTCTTGTTTGAATCTGTTATTGCTTGCTTCTAGAGCTTCATAAACAAATTTCTTTGTTTTGTACAGCCACCCACAGTTATCTGGTACCCTTCAAGCGCTTGATTGGGGAGAGTTGGGCAGGTTTATTGAGAACCTGGAGGTTGGTTGGGATTGAGTTGATCTTTCCTAATCAGCTGCTGACAACCAGAGTTATTAGCTTGTGGGCATTGTTACTTACAACTGCCTTGTTCTATTGAACTCTGAACAAACTCTAACATATTGTGTTCAAGTATTTTCCCATACCATCTTTCCCAATGCATTGTCCAGGTTTTTCCCCCTCCTCTTGCATCTTCTATCTGAGAATGTTTGTTGATACCTCTCAATATTTTCACACAGGCCCCAGGAAAAAGGTGTTTTGTTGTTTCATTTTCATCTCTTATCATTTCCCAGGGGATAATTGTCTGAGGAGAAGTTTACGCAGGGAGTTTATCCAGGATGGGCACCCTGTATTGCTTCTCTGTTGAGGACCTGGCCTGAATGTTGCGCAAGCACTTTGTGGTTCACATCATTATCCCCTGGGATGATCTTTCATTTCTCTCTTATGTCCATTGGATGGGATGCCTTTTGGAGGGAGGGTTTACGCAGGGAGTTTATCCAGGACGGGCGCCCTGTATTGCCTTCCTGATGATGCCCAGCCTGAATGTCGCGCAAGCACTTCATGGTTCACCATGTCATCCCATACTTGGATTCAAGCTGATTGTTTTTCCTGTGGATTTTAGAGACTTGGAATCCGCTCCAAGGAGGCCCAAGAAGCACATAGGAAGGCCAAGCAAGATAGTGGAACAAGTGACTCTTGCCAACCAATCTCAAAAGACATGGTCAACATACCCAATCTTCCTGTCCTTACTCCATGTCCAACTCAGAGCCAACATGTCCTCACCCGTACTTCCACCAGTCAGGATTATGGTTTCATCTCTGAAACTCAGAAGAAAAAAATGGAGGCATTGGCCAATATCACTTGCTGCCCTGGCCTCAGCCTCTCCATCAACCAACCTGAAGACTTTACAATGATCAGATGTCCAGATGTGCACCCAATTGCAAACACAAAAAGGTTCCTTGAGCAGTTCAAACACCATATTAACCAAGGCCCTCCAGTGGTTGTCCTCACCAACCACAAGCATGAACTTGGCTTGGTTTACAAATTCACCAAGTGGTTGGACATGTCATGCACAGAATATGATGAAATCAGACTCTTGACCACAACCATTTTCCAACTTGGATCTTTCTATGGCAATCAAAAAAATTAATCTTTTCTTGGTGGTATAATGAAAGCACTTGGTTGGGGTAAGGGGTATGATAAAGTGGAAAAATTTGGCAAGAAATTCTATTACTGAATTCTTTGATTACAAGTGATACTAATTGAAATTCAATTATTTTGATTAGGAATATATAAGCCTTTTACATCAAAGACTCTTACGCCAGAAAGATACAAACAGTGGAAGGCTCTTCTGGACAAGATGCCTGTTGTTCAACAAATGATCTCCAAAAGATACAAAGCTTTGGCCCCTGGACTCTTTTCACATGCAATCAAGAAGATAAAACAGGCCTATATTCCTGGTTTTTCTGCCCAAGAATACGGTGACCCCCAGGACACTGAGCCTTTTTCTGGCTACGTCACCGCCACCTGGAGGGAGTTTTACAATCAAGCTCATATTGATGATGATGTCAAGGCTATCACCTATGGTGGCTTTTGTGGTATCCATGAGGCAACTGGTGAACCAGCTCACTTCAGTCAAGGCTTTGACATCAAAAAAGGCCAGTTTGTTCTTCCAGGTATTTCTATGGTCATTGAGTTTGAAAAACATGATGGATGGATCAATCTCTTTTGGGCTTCCAACCTATTATTCCACAAAACTGTTCAATCCAATTGACAAGCAGGAAGTCCATTCACCAGAATTAGTATTTCTGTGCAAATTGCTCAGAGACTTTACAATTGGTTTTTGGCTGCAATGCAAGAGGATGAGGTGATCACTGGTGGATCATCTGCGCGCAATGCAGAACTAAAAAGTCAGTTATCACATTGTGTGTAATTAACTTGATCTGCTGACTACATTTCATGCTCCATACTTTATCTGGTCTCTGTACTCTTTATTCTGTTTATTCATGTTTTTTATGCAATATACACCTGCCACCATCAAAACATGTTACTCTAATAGAAATTGTTGGATGCTATTCAAGGCCCTGTCATCAGTTCTCTCATCACATGTTTCCATATCAAATACAGTTGTCCTATAATTCCTCATCATATATTTGCTGTGTAGAAATACAATGGCTTGATTGCTGTTGGGGTACTCTTATGATCCCCCAGCACCATTATATAAAGAGCATCTTTCCCTGCCCTTGTCCCCCCTCATCCATCCACTCCATTGTTCCTCACTACACCACCATTTCATCCCCAGCTCCTACATCCTACTTCCCATTCTTATCATACTCATTTAAAACTATATACCTGATCATGGTTACCACTCAATCTTCTTGCCATTCCCTTGGGAATGATACTCCTACACCCCTTTCATCAACAGAAAATACAACCACCTGTGCCAATACCCAAACTTTACCTGATAGCACAGGGCCTGCAGCAACGGATGCCCCCGTGCAGTGGAACCACTTCCACCCCCTCCTCCATCCAAGACTGGTGGATTCCTCAATGATTCAGAAGTTTCCCTCATATTACACCAGGAATTCCTCTCCAGTAACAAACAAAAACGTCAACAATTGGAAAAAATTGAAAATGACAAAACAGCCACCTGCTCTCTTTGTGATATTGCTTGTCAAGGAATTGAAGCCTGTGACAAATATGATACCAGTAAGTCATTCCCACTAAATTTCACTCTTGACCCCTGTTGACCATTGTGTTTTTTATAAGTCATATCAAAGGGTGAAGAATTAACTGAAGAAGAAGAGGTCAGATTTGGTAGTGGCAACCTCCTCAAAAAGCAATCTGCCTCTCACTCATCCTCCAACAAACCTGCCAAAAAAACAGCATGTATTTGCTTCAGAAAGTGATGATGAAGAAGATGAAATCAACATGTCTGCATCACCCAATGCAGAAAAAACAGATTATTCTCCTGCAGTCCCCAACAATGAAACTGGAACCAATCCAGCCAGGGAGACAACTTCAAAAACACCTGCTGAATCAACTCAAAATCTGAAGCTCACTCAAAGCATCCAAAAACCCAGCTCCTGGTAGGAAACATCTATTTATTTATTATTGATTGATAGCAAAACTAATGTTGAAATTCTTTTCATTTTGTTCAAGATTTGATGCCTTGTCTTAAAAAGTATCATGCAGAGTCTCAGCCAATTCTCAAATTATTCTCCACCTCCCTCACCCTTTCAGCATATGAATTGGCGGTTTCATCCACAATTCATCTCTTTGAGGCTTGGTTGAAACACATCAAACCCTTGGAATCATACCCCTCAACTCTGAGCCAGTCCATCCGGTTTGAAATATGTGCCACTGGTTTGAAGGAGTGGGTCAAGCAGTTGGAAAATAGTGGTAATTCAATATGAATGTTGACATGCATTTTTCCAGGGCTGAACTGGTTTTTTTTCTGCCTTCAAATTTCAACCCATTCAAAGCTCAAGTCAATGAGCCGTATTACTCCCCAGAAGTCATCAACATCCCAGCCACACCAACTGACCTCCCAAAAAAGGGCACTTATTCCCTTGACAATTTGATCCAATTACTTTCATTTCCTACTGAGCACTGCAAATGCAACTGGGCCTACATCTGGTTCCAGTAAATTTTTTTGGTTTCCCAGGAAGTCACTCCTGCCCCTGAACTTGAGAATCCAGTTGATACAGAGGGTGAAATTGCATTGGAAATATTTAAAATTCAGTACTTCATCAATTGCAAAGCAAACCAGCAATCACACAGTCTGGAGAAAACAATGCATCCAATATGCCTCCAAGCAACTTCAAAGCAATAGATAATGTGGTAGATGGCATTTACTATATGGTCATAGCTTTCTCCATTATTTGGGCAAAACATAAAATTAACAGGGCAACAACCAATATTGCTAAATATACTCCTGCTTTTGCCAAACTTCCTCAAAAATTCACCAAATGTCCTGCCTATCACCTTCTAGCAGCATATCTGGTTTCCAGAATACGTGGTTTCCTGCTTATTCCAGATGATCAGAAGAGGTTCAGAGTCACAAATTCTCTCCAGGTTATATCATTAATCTCTAAAATAAATCAGCTAGAGCCAAAAGATATAACTGAAAAAATATGGAAAAGAACCAATTCATATGTTGTATCTCTGATTCAACAATCTTTCTTTGATGATAAAGCCTTCTCTTGGCCTTGGACTTCACAATTTACTTTTGCCAAATGTCTTGTACTTGATTTCAGTGATTATTGGATTCAATTGGTGAATACTGAAGAGAATTTTGTTTCACGTAAAGCCCATCTTGGATCAATTACACTACAGTAATATGCTTTATTCCTTCATGCTGGAAATGGAATTCAACAAAAAAAAATGATTATCCTTAATCAGCAATACACACCTAAAAATTCTACAAAAGTCTCACTCTTGGGGTAATGAATTATGGCAAACAAACAAGCTAGGTAAATAATTTTTCATGATAAGCAATGAAATAAAACATCTCATGATAAGACTTCAAATGTTTCATGATTAGCATTGAAGTTTTTCGTGATGATTGTCTATTGTTTCATGATATGGAATCAACTGCTTAATGATAAGACATCAACTTGTTCATGATAAGCCTTTAATTGTTTCATGATAAGTGAAGAAAATCTTTCTTCAAAGTTCCCAAAACATGTCTCATGGAATCAGTTTCAATGTTCCAAGATAAGCACTCAATTTTTTTTCATCTTAATAACCCATGTGAGTCACTGAAACAAAAACATTGAACCTGCAACCTATTTCACCAGAGTTTTTTCATATAAAGAGACACTTTTCTCCCCCATCATCAATTCATCCACTCATCAAGAACTTGCACCAAAATGGCCCCAAAAAATATCCAACTTATTTTTTGCATGTGTGAAAATTGCTCCAGAAAAACTCATATGAATCCCAATGGGATAAAGCAAGGCATAGCATTTACCCCTTCTGGATATGCTAAGCATCAAAAATTCACCACAACGTTGCTTTCCACTCAAGTTTCTCCACAACCAATAGCGGCTCCACAAGCACTGTCCGCAAAATCACCAAAAAACCATAGATATGCATTAGATAATAACAATGCAAACATGGCCCAATCTCAAGATAATACCACTGCAATTTCACCTCCAGCTGGTGTTCCCAATTTGAGACTCAAGACTTTGTCCTATTACCCTGGATAAAAAACCAACACCATGTCATCCTTCCAATGGTGATCACAGCCATCATGAATGTGCATCATCAAATCAGTACAGAGGCATCAAGGTTTCTGCTTTGTGCTTTCAATATTCAAAATAAAACAATTTTTCAAAATACTCTTCAAAACCATCAGGCCAATAACAGCTCAAAGATTCCCCTCAGCATTTTGACCATCTTCAAGCATCTAAACCTGGATGCTTCACTGGAGATATATTTCTGTTGTCCAGATTGCTTCTACTTGGTTGACCAAGAAAAACATGTCACAGACCCCAATATCAAATGCATACAACATTTAAAAAGATTTGACCAGGGTCCACCTTGCTCATCCACCTTGGGAGCTATGAATATTTCCATTAACTCCATGCCTAGCATAAAAAATTTAAAATAATCAAAATTCTCTGCAAGCAAAAATTTCATTTACCAACCATTTCAACAATGGCTGGTAAGATTTTTGAAACGTCCAGGTATTGAGGAAGAACTGCTCAAACATCTCCAAAACAAATTCTCTGAGATAATGAAAGATATCTGGGATGGGATTGTTTGGAAAAGATTCAGGGGCCCAAATGAAACTTCCCCCTTTTAGTCAAAGCCTGGGAACTTGGCATTCACCCTATATTTTGACTGGTTTAATGCTTTTGGAAAGTCTAGTTGTCATGCCTCTCTTGGAACCATGCCATGGTATTCCTGAATCTTCCACCTGAAATACGTCTGAAAGCAGAAAAAATTTATCTGGTAGGAATCATACCTGGCCCCAAAGAGCCTAATGGTCCTCAACTGAATCATATACTCACCCCCCTAGTCAGAGAACTTCAGAAACTTTGGGATGGTTTCCACTTCTCCAAGACCTATAATAATCCTTCAGGAGTTACCATCAGAGCAGCTATACTCACTGTCATAGCAGATTTTGTAGAAATGCGCAAGATCATAGGATTTACCAGTCATTCAGGAAAAAGGTTTTTCAACTTCTGTACCATTGAAAATTCTGAGATAAATGGGATTGAGCCTTTCAATTGGGCCCCAAGAAATTTATCAGAGCACAAAATTCAAGTAAATTCATGGTTACATGCAACTAAATCACACAGAGATCATCTCTTCAAAGAGAATGGTGTCTGTTACTCAATATTAGAAGAACTCCCTTATTGGGATGCCACAAAAATGGCCAACCTTGACATAATGCACACTATGATTCTCGGAGCCTTGAAAGATCATGCTGTTAACAAATTAAAACTTCCAGAATCCTCTTGGAAAAAGATACAGAAAAAAACTCCAGACTCATCAGATGAGGGATCAAATGATGATAAAGATGAAAGTGGAGACAATGAAGATCCCAGCAAAAAAAAAATTGATTCTAGAGAATTGCATTACTTGAAAAGAGATGCCCAGAAAGATATTCAAAATATACAAAAATCCATAGGCAAAGGGAGAGAACAACCTCTGGTTCTAACTCATGAAGACTTCATGGCAGAATCTTCTTTGTTCTCTGACTTATATTATGTACCTTTCTCATTTTTGGATCCAAGCACCAGTGATATCCCTGAGCAAAGCCCTTCAATTTTGTCCAAATTCAAGTTTTATTCTTTTCTGCCAAAAAATCTTCAACAACTTATCAAGATTACTCTAATCCCATCTGATTGGACAAGAGTACCCAAAAACCTTGGAGCAGAAAGTCATGGAAGTCTCAAGGCTGCAGAGTGGTCTCTCCTTTATAAAGTCTACATTCCCAATTTCATCATTGCCATGCAATTTGAACAATGTCCATTCCCAGAAATAGTTGTTGAAAAAACCTTCCATTTAGTGACCTGTTTGAACATTGCCACTAGTTGGAATATCAGCTCCTAAAATGGTTCTAATTTCACCAGGAAATGGGCAAAATATTGCCAACTTTGTAGGAAGCTCTTTCCAGAGCAAAATCAAAAGCCAAATCATCATCTTGAATCCCATATACCTGAGCTTTTACAAAGGTGGGGGCCTGGCCCCACATGTGCTACCTGGGCTTATGAGCACTTGAATGGGCTATTTTCCAAGTTCAACACCAACAATTCTTTGGGTGTGTGAATTCCTTTAAATCAAAGATATACAGAATACAACAATGCTGACTATGATTTACATTAAACTCAGATGAAGTACCACTTAATATAGTTCAAAGGTTCTGCAGACTTTCAAATTTAAAGTCCCTGATCAACTCACCAGGTGCACCACCAGAGGTGAATCAAATTTCAAGAATTCTTGAATCATCCACCAGGTCAAATTCAATCCCACAGCTAAATCCTGTCCATTCAAATCCAGAATCTTATTACAAATTCCCCAATTATCTCAGGAATTCCATCTTTTCTACAAATTGGCAAGATTTCAATCAAAATAATAGTGCCAATGAACCAAACACTGTTTCTCTCTCACCATGGTGGAACTATTCAAATCATCTCCATTGGAATTAAATGGCATTATCCACAACAGAATCAAATTACGGAAACAATACTGTGTCATATAATCTGCGTAAAGTCTCCTTCTTGGGTCAGATAAAAAAAATATTCAGTGTGGTGGATCCATATGGGAGCATACCAGGTTACTTCTTGGAAGTGAATCCATTTCAAATTGACAGGAATTTTTTAGTTGATTGGAAGCATCTCAATTTGTACAAAGGTAAACACAGTATTGAACAACAAATCATTTCTTGTGATGCTGTTGATGGCCAGTGTGCATATTTCTCTCAAAATGGAATCATAATAGTCACAAAATTATATTCCTGAAAGTGAAATTTTAATGAAAAATTATGCAATATCCCAAGTGTTATGAATTGTTTCCATCTTTTTCATTTGAATTATTTTTGGAGTGAATTGCAATTAAATGTATCAAGCATTACCTGTAGATAGAACAGAAATTGCATGAGAGAAGGAATTGTATGAATGATGAGGATAACCTTTGTTCAAAAAATTCTTGGATTTCATTTCAGAAAATTATGAGGGATTATCCTTATAGGGGGAAAAATGCATACTTGTGGGAAATCAGTGAGAAATCATGGAGAAATTAGGGATAAATCAGGGGGAAATCAGGGACAAAAAAATTGGAAACCACATGGAATCTGGGAGGAAGTAAAATAGAAAGCTTGGAGAATAGCATTTGAAATCATAGGTAATACAGAAGGAAAAGAAGGAGAAAGCTAGGATATCAAAAGGTGAAACAGAATGGAATGAAATCAGAAAAAAATGTGAATAATTGGAGCAATTGTGAAGCAACTAATTGTAAACTGGGGGTAAGCTGTGTTTCCAAATGATGGAAACATTCAAGAAATCCATTGGATTCAACCATCTCATCAAAAGGATGTGATTTCACTGGCTGACCAGATCCACCAGATTTTTCCTGGTGTAATATCCGTCCTCAACCTCTTTTTATGAATTTAAACTGCTGAACAACCTTATAACCCCAGTATACAGGTTTAAACCATCACTACACGTCCCAAAAAGATACCAAAAGGATTAATAATATAACAGTGAATTTTATTATCCTTTCTCTGTTGTGGAAGCTTGGTTACAAAGCCCTGCCACTCCACCCTGTATTTTATATACATATTATCTTTGGGAAAAATATCCTTTAAACTAAATAGCCCAAATTAACCAGGACTACGTGTTTTCATACTGAAATCCCTGAAGAGAGGTGTTAAAGATACCCAATATAATTGTGGCCACTCTATAAAAATATTTAATAATCAATTAATCTATATTGATTTATAACAATAAACCATAACCAAACCAATTAACCTTGCAATAAGCTTTGTCCAAATATTCTACAGATTTTTGCTGCATTTATTAAATAATATATTTATCATTTATTCTCTCACCTCTGGTAGCTAAAGGAGAGCAAGGGTCTTGGCATCCAGGAGGCTGACATAAAGTGACACAAAAGGGAAATTAAAGTGAAATCAAGTGAAATCAAAGTAAAATTAATGTGAAACTATAGGAAACTGCAAATAAAAAATGCCAAAAAATTGATTTTTCTCAACTTGAAAGTGAGCAAACTTGTTAGTTGTTCAATTTAAAGTTGGATTGAATACTGAATGAGCATTTCATTTTTTTTTGCATCATGGGAAAAGTGGAAAGCCCTCCTTTTTTTAATGGCTGCGTTCAAGGACAACTTTGGTGAAATGAAAAAAGCTGCAGAAAAGAAGGATTTGGGTAATGAATCATTGAAAGCTCCAATTGCATCCTCATCAAGGGTGAAAATTGAGGAAAAAAATGTTTAACAAATGGACATGACCTCTGGTGGTGAGGAACATTTTATGTCACTGGTCTTTGCCCTATTTAATTTGATTGAAACTGATGGATTGCATGCCAATATAACAATTTAACTATGAAAGATCAACTTGCCCCAACTTCTTTGAGAGCTTTTCCTACTAGGGAAGAGGCCCAAAAGTTTTGTAAACATGGTAAATCAATCATGGTTACGCTTTAACAGTTTTCAACTAAAAGAGTGATAAATATGTGGATTTATCCTGTGAAAGAAATGTTTCATACTCTGGGAGATTTCTCACCAAATGTTCCAGGCAAACTCACACAAGGAGGGGGGGGTGCAAGTTGTTAATCTGTGCTAGTCACACAAAGGTTGATCCCGTGTGGCAAATCTCCTACAAGAAAGATCAAAATAGACATCAACCAACTACACACTCCTCAGTGCATCCTCACCTGAGGAGAATCTCTGGGGTAGCCTTAGACAATCAAAAAGAAGGAATGGATTATGGGCTCAATACAATTCAACTCAAAAGAAAATTTAGCAAGATCAATGGTGGCAAGTATTTTGATGAAAAAACAATCTATAACACTAAGCTTAAGGTAGCGCTTGAAGAACTGAAGGTAAAAAAAGTTAATGGAGGTCCTCTTTGAACAACTGGCTAATTCAGGTTGGGTTATTCAAACAAAATTCAGTGGAGAGGGTAAATTGGAGGGCCTATTATGGGCTCACCCAGATTCATTAAAAATTTGCAAGCACTTCCATTATATAGCTATGATGGATTGTACTTATTAGACAAAAAATACTTCCAAGCAGAAAAATTTGACAAAAGCTCTTGTTTTTATAACAAGAGAAACTTTTGAGTTCTGAAGCTGGTCTTTAAATTTGCTAAAGGAGTTGCCTTATGATCCTGAGAGATTTCCCAAAGTCTTTGTGAAAGACCATGAAAAAGCTTTGATACGTGCTTTAGAACAAAAATTCTGTGAGTCAACAAGACAGTGCTGTCAATGGCACCTGTTTAAGAACATACAACCAAACTTTAAAGTGTGCTTTAATAATGACATTGAAGGGTGGCAAAGCTTTGTGTCTCTGTGGGCTAAGTATGGGGCCTCAAAAACCAAGAAGGAGTCAGAGGAAAATTATGTGGAACTTAGAGTAAGTGCCCAATCAATTCCTCTACTGCTAACCTTCCTAGTTTTGGGTTGCTTACTTTATGACTTGTATAAAGTGTTTTTTGGTAGAATGTGAGGATTTACTCAAGTATATGGATCATAATATCTTCCATATGAAAGAGATTTTTCTAACGGCTTGGGCTTGAAAATGTTATAATTATGGCCAGCAATTAGCTTAGGAAAATGAGCAGTATTTAAAGAAAAAGAAATTCTGGAGACCTTGTGTAAATAATTTCTTGATGGGATCTCACAATGGGGCAATAGGCTGGATGATATTGTTGATGAATTCAATTGGCTGATGAATGAAGGGGTGGAAAACAGCAGGGAGAAGAGCTGCTTAAGTACAAAAGATTGGCCTCTTGTGAGCCCATGATACAACAAGCCAAAAGGCAAATTTTCCACTCCAAAAGAGCTCTACAGGCTCTACAGACCTTGTTACTTGGTTTGGGCTACATCAGCCCACATGGCATCAGTCCCTGTACCCTTACAACCAGCCTATTCCAGTACATTCTGGTGTTTCCACCATTACGGGGCTGAACCAGCCCCTTTTCTGTTCAATCCCCTGGCTGGTTGTCCATTACAAACAGCCCAGTTAGTCTTATTTCCTTACTTACAGGCTGGTTGCCTCATGCAGCCAGTCCCTGGCCCCACATATGGGCCAGGTAGGACCCAGGACTCACCTGGGTCTAGTCTCAACCTCACTTGGGGGGGGGGGGGTTAACCAGTGGACATGCCGCCCCCCCTCTTTCTCTCAAATCCCTGGTGGAGGCGGTCAAATCCCCTCACCAGGGGCCCTGGGGGTCAATACCCCCAGGGCGCCATCAACAACAATGGGCTGGGGGTGGTCAGATCCCCTCAGCCGGTTGCTCCTCCCCCTTGGTAAAGGAGGGGGGGGGAGAGCGCCCCTCTTGCTTTGCTGGTGGGAGGGTGATCAGATCCCCCCCACCGCTGGTTGCTCTCTCTGCGGCCAGCATTGTCATCCCCTGGGAAAGGGGGTGATGAAATAGACCCTGCACAGACCAACTGCCTTGTTGCGGTTGGTTGCTGGCTGGTTCAACCCAGCCAGCCACACCCTCCCCCTTGCAATGGCAAGCAAGAGGAGGAGGAGGGAGCTGGGGCCGCTGGCCCTTGCTCCTGCAGCGCTGGCTGCCATTTGCAACTTGCCGGGCCTGCACAGGATCCCTCGGCTGCCGCAGCAGCCCCATGTGGGCCAAACAAAGGATACAAGCGGCCCCAAGCGGGCCGGGGAACGGGCAGAATCCCCAAGCGGGCTGCCACACGGGCCCTGGCACGGGCTGCAACATGGGCAGCGGCCCCAAGCCCAAAACCTGAGACAAACACACTTTGGCGGACCAGCCCATCTGGCCAAGTATGTCCAAAATAAACCTTGGGCCCAATTATGCCCATACAAGCAAATCTGTATGTATTTGCCCATACCCCCCACCAGGCCCAATAGGGCCCATGTAACAATGAGCCTGTTTCATGCGTTTTGAGGCCAGTTTCCCCAAATCAGTGACATTCACAAAGGCCTGTATGGTCCCTGTGAGTGTCCAATGGGCCGGAGAGGCCCATATGTGCATCCCATTTGGATTACAATTATACGTAGCACACCCGTAAGTGCATACATATTTTAACACACCCCCTTAATCCAAAAGGGGTGACATCCACATGTTAGTGACAAAGCCTTGATGGTTGTTCCTATCTAAAGCCTTAGTCAAGATATCCACAATCATTGCTCCAGTGGGCATGTACCTCAACACAATCTCCTTGAAGTTAACTGCATTGCAAATATAGTTATAGTGAACATCAATATGTTTTTTTCTTGAATGTAACACTTGTTTTTGCGCCAACTCAATGGAACTCTGGTTATCAGAATACAACAATGCAAACCCTTTGGTCTATGTGTATCCTTGAAGACTTTTCTCAACCATTTTGCTTACTGTGAAGCTGCTAAGTAATCTCTATGATCAGCCTCTGTTGATGAGAGACTTATTGCTGACACCTTCTTGGACATCCATGACACCAGATTCTTACCTAAGAAGAATAAAAAACCACTTGTTGATTCCCTAGTGTTACCATCTGCCCAACTTTCATTGGAATAACCAACCAAATCAAAGTTTGCTGACTTTGTAAACAACAGTCCCAGACTTTGTGTTCCTTTAAGATA
This sequence comes from Puccinia polysora, assembly GCA_025617555.3. Taxonomy (NCBI): domain Eukaryota; kingdom Fungi; phylum Basidiomycota; class Pucciniomycetes; order Pucciniales; family Pucciniaceae; genus Puccinia; species Puccinia polysora. Next base: position 13,190,750 of record CM062617.1, read on the forward strand.
GCTCATAACTCTCTTAAACGCTGACCAATGCCTCATGCTTGGCTTCTCTAAGTTTTGCAATAAAACACCAATTGCAAAAGCAATATTGGGCCTTGTACACTGCCCCAAATATTTAAGAGATCCAATAGCTGACCTGTAGTCATTACCAGATTGAAAAAACTCCAGATACTCCTCATATGTAGACTTCTCTAAGCAAATGTTTGACTGCATGGGAGTACCAAACTCCTTTGCATCCTCTAAGCCATATTGATTAAGAAGAGCTGCCATGTAATGGCTCTGGTCTAACTTAATGTCATTCTTGCTCTTACTGAATTTCATTCCTAGCACCTGTTGCGCCAGACCAAGATCTTTCATCTTGAATTCCTTTTTGAGTGTCTCCATGACTCTCTCTTTACCATTTCAAATAATGATAATTTCATCAACCCATACAAAAAAAATTGCATCCTTTCTTAAAAAGAGAAAAGGGCTGGCCTTAGACGTCTTGAAACCAATCTGTATCAGTTTCTCACTCATGGTATTATACCACAATCTAGCTGCTTGCTTCAATCCATAAAGGGATCTACACAGCTTGAGGACATATTCCCATTTATCTGCTGAAAGAAAAATTCTAACACAGATTTTCTTCATGGTTTCTGGTTTAGTATCTACTAACCATTCACCAAAACCATCAGGGATTGACATATAAACAGTCTTCTCCTCTGCAAGTTTTGCATTCAAGTATGCTGTTACAAAATCAGCTTGTCTGATTTCTTCTCCCAAGTCCACTGCCAGAGCAATGATGTACCAGAAGGTGAACAGCCTTCCAGTTGGTGAGAAAGTTTCTTAGTAATCAATACCCTCTCTCTTCTTGAAGCCCTGTGCAACACATCTAGCTTTGAATCTTTTCAAAACTGCATTTGTGTCAAAATTCTTGTTTAACACCAATCTAGACCCCACAATGGTCTTTCCTTTTGGAACAGAATCCCACTTAACCACTTTGAAAACACTATTATTTTCTATAGAATCAAATTCCTCAAAAATAGCACTCTTCCAGTTGGCTCTCTCATCAGAATTCATAGCTTGGCCAAAGCTATTTGGGTTAACCCTGTTACCCATTTCTGAACTCAACTCCAAGAATTCATTGATCATACACTGTTCCTGAAATGTATCTTCATCATATACTGCGGCAGCATAATGGGACTTCCATTCCCTGTAACTATCAACTGGTACTCTAACCCTACCACTCCTTCTTACTGGAGTTGGAAGCTCATCAGTTTCCAAATGAACAGACTCCCATGAAGCAAGTACTGAACCCTCTTGTGGCACGTCTTCCATCTCTTCATCTTCTGGGACCACATGTTCCTCAGCCTTTGCTGGTGAAATAGGTGCTAATTCTATTTCTTGGTGTGACTTGTTCAAAACAACTTCTTCACTCCTTTTGAGTGGAAAGGTACTTTCATCAAATTTTACATCCCTGCTACGGATAACCTTTCTTGTCCCTGGAAAATAGATCCTATACAATTTAATTATTAAATAATAGCCTACAAGTGCCCCTGTTCTGGCTCTAGGGTCTACTTTTGTAACCATCTCATTATGGTGGACACTATAATACACCAAGCAACCAATTGTTCTTAGGTGTGATGTTTTTGGGTACAACTCCCAAAACTGATAATGAGGACTCTTCCCATTAACACTTACAATGTTATGCAACAGACAGAATGTACACATCAACTCAGCCCATAAGAACTTTGGTAGACCAGATTGAGACATAATAGTTCTGACCTTGTCCAGTAAAGGCCTATTCATTCTCTCAACTATTCCATTATTTTTTGGAGTACTTGCAGTAGTGACTATATGAATGATACCATCATATTTCAATAAACTCTCAAACTCTTTACTCACAAATTCACCACCTCCATTGGTGATAACCCTCTTGATCTCCTTCATTAGAAAATTCTGTTTCCAAACTTTGAAGATTAAAGAAACCTTCTCTGTGGTCTGATACTTAGATCAAATTGGTTTAACCCAAACATAATTAGTTGCAGTATCAAATAAATTGATGAAGTATCTTGCCCCACCAAGGGACTCCAGCGTGAATGGCCCTGCCAAATCAATGGAAAATTCCTCTCTAGGAACATCAGTGCAATCTCTACTCTTTGAGAACACATTTCTAGTCTTAGCCCCTAAGGTAAAACTCTCACAGTTGCTGTCCTTTACCTTATGGCCACTTCTATTGTTAGAAACAGTGCTCAAAGTTGAGATTTTGAACAAGCTTGCACACAAAAGCTTGTTCCAAACCTTTCCACTAAGAAAAGTTCTCCCATTCATATCAATAACAAACTTATCACTAAGAACAGTTTTCCCATTTGTATCAATAAAAAACTTATCTTCTTTAAGATAACAAATCTGAAAACCTTTTTTCCACAACACTCCAAGGGACACAAGGTTATAAGGCAACTCTGGTACATAGAACACTTTCTGAAAAGAAATTTTGAAACCAAAGTGATTTGCAAGAATAACTTTTCCAATTCCTTTAATCTGAATTGTTCTGCCTTTCTGACCAATATTTACAACTCCATCATAATCACTAAGATTTGAAAATAAATTTGGTTCAAATGAAATGTGATCTGTACAGCCAGAATCAATAAAAACAAGAAAATCCTCCTTCAATCCTCCTAATAGGAAAGAAGCTTTATCAGTAACTGATAAGTTCTCATCTTTGAAGTTTAGATTACGCACTTTTTAATCAATCAAGTCAATTTCTTGATCCTCATCAATTTTGACCTTCTTGTTGGGACCTTCTTCCCCAACAACCGATTTCATTGGACCATCAAACACCACCATTGCAAAGTTTTCAGTAGTGAGATTGACCTCCTTGTCATTCTCTTTGGACTTCTTCCTCTTCTTGGCCTCCTTGCAATCCTTAGCATAATGCCCCTTGTTCTGAAAATTAGAGCATAAGACCTTGGACAAATCCTTTTTTGCCTCCTTGCAAGATTTTCCAGTCTTTGAAACAAGGGCTGTTCCAGAACCCCCCTTCATCTTGAACTGAAGATCATCCTTTTCAATCCTTTTCAGCACATCCTCCTGCCCAGGAAGTGGATCCAATTGAGAAATAATTCTGACTAAAGAATCAAACTCCTTTGGTAGCTTCTGAAGGATTAAGAGTGACAAACAATAAGGATCCATGTTAAGTCCTCATGACTTAAACTTGGCTATGGTAGACCTAGCCTCTACGAAAAACTGTTTACAATTCAAATATTGTAACTTACACAGTTTATTGAGAGATATACCCTTCTGGTGAACAGAATCACCAGCATACTTGGACTTAAGCAACTTCCAAAGGATGCTGCCCCTCCTTCTCTTATCTTCCCTAAGAGTATTGGCAACCCATGTCACATGATTCTCATCAAGATGCCTAAGGATGAGATGATAAGACTTTTTCTCCACCTCTGAACTGATCAAAGTGTCATCTGCATCCATTATCTCCCCACAACAGATATTTTCCAGCTCACTATCCATAAGGAAAGCCCAAGAATTATAATTCTGACTGTTCAGAACTATCTTGGTGGAGGTAACATCAGGGATATAGAACATCTTGGAAAACTTGAGGTTTTTGAGGTTCTCCAGAGTAAGGTATAAGGGTCTAGATGGCTTGGAAGGAATGATGATGTTGGTGTGGTTAATGTATTATAATTCTGGCAAGGAATTAGCTTAGTAAAATTAGCAGTATTTAAAGAAAAAGAAATTCTGGAGACCTTGTGTAAATAATTTCTTGATGGGCTCTCACAATGGGGCAATAGGCTGGATGATATTGTTGATGAATTCAATTGCATGATGAATGAAGTGGTGGAAAACAGCAGGGAGAAGAGCTACTTAAGTACAAAAGATTGGCCTCTTGTGAGCCCATGATACAACAAGCCAAAAGGCAAATTTTCCACCCCAAAAGAGCTCTACAGGCTCTACAGACCTTGTTACTTGGTTTGGGCTACATCAGCCCACATGGCATCAACCCCTGTAACCTTACAACCAGCCTATTCTGGTCCATTCTGGTGTTTCCACTGTGACGGGGCTGAACCAGCCCCTTTTCTGTTCAATCCCCTGGCTGGTTTTCCGTTACAACCAGCCCAGTTACTCTTATTTCCTTACTTGCAGGCTGGTTTTCTCATGCAGCCAGTCCCTGGCCCCACATATGGGCCAGGTAGGACCCAGGACCCACCTGGTTCTGGTCTCAACCTCACTTGGGGGGGGGGGGGTAACCAGCAGACATGCCGCCCCTCCTCTTTCTCTCGAATCCCTGGTGGGGGAGGTCCAATCCCCTCCCCAGGGGCCCTGGGGTCAATACCCCCAGGGCGCCATCAACAAAAATGGGCTGGGGGTGGTCAGATCCCCTCAGCCGGTTGCTCCTCCCCCTTGGTAAAGGGGGGGGGAGAGTGCCCCTCTTGCTTTTCTGGTGGGAGGGTGATCAGATCCCCCCCACCTCTGGCTGCTCTCTCTGCGGCCAGCATTTTCATCCCCTGGGCAAGGGGGTGATGAAATCCCCCCTGCCCTGACTGACTGCCTTGTTGCGGTTGGTGGCTGGCTGGTTCAACCCAGCCAGCCACCCCCTCCCCCTTGCAATGGAAAGCAAGGGGAGGGGGAAGGAGCTGGGGCCGTTGGCCCTTGTTCCCGCAGCGCTGGCTGCCATTCACAACCGGCCGGGCCCGCATGGGATCCCTTGGCCGCCGCAACAGCCCCACGTGGGCCAAACAAGGGATACAAGCAGCCCCAAGCAGGCCGCGGCAGGGGCAGCAGCCCCAAGCGGGCTGCAACATGGGAGGCAGCCGCAATGGGCCACCCCAAGCCCAAAAACTGAGACAAACACACTTTGGCAGGCCAGCCCATCTGGCCAAGTATGTCCAAAATAAACCTAGGGCCCAATTATGCCTATACAAGCCAAGCTGGATGTATTTGCCCATATCCCCCACCAGGCCCAATAGGGACCATGTCCCAATGAGCCTGTTTCATGTGTTTTGAGGCCAGTTTCTGAAAATCAGTGACATCCACACAGGCCCCTATGGTCCGTGTGAGTGTCCAATGGGCCGGAGAGGCCCATATGTGCATCCCATTTGGATTACAATTATACGTAGCACACGCGTAAGTGCATACGTATTTTAACACACCCCCTTAATCCAAAAGGGGTGAAATCAACATGTTAGTCACCCCTCAGCCTGTTGCTCCTCCCCCTTGGTAAAGGGGGGGGTAGAGCGCCCCTCTTGCTTTGCTGATGGGAGGGCAATCAGATCCCCCGCACCGCTGGTGGCTGTGGAAACAAGAGAGGTGATACCCCTTGAAGTTGGCCTCAAGTTCCGGAAGTTATTGGTCTAAGCGTCTGTAAGGAGATTGAATTCAATGAGTTTAAGAATAGAGAAAGTGATGACAAGATAAATTCCTCCCTTTTGATCCTTCCCATACCATTCCCTGGTCTTCCAGTGATGATGATATATGATCTGCTATCTATACAGTAATGACATGAGATATTATGAGATGATCCAACCCGGAGTTGAGAGTGAGGTGTTTTTAAGTCCTCCCTCTCAACCCTAACCTAGGTACAACCACAAGCAACAAGATAGATGAAATATGGCCCCAAGTACAGAACCCTACCTCCACCCTAACCCTACCCCGTACCACCCACCCTGTCCAAAACCCTCCCCTTAGATATCATGTACGTCCAGTTTGTCCTTCTCATGGCACAGCCCTCCCCGGAACCCTACTTGGAGCCCCCTGGATTTATCTGTCCATGGGCCTCTGCAGATCCCACCCTTATGCCCGCGCAAACCACTGCCACGCCCAACCCACAGCCCCCTGGGTTTATCCATCCGTGCGCGTCCGCAGATCCCAGGATCTGTGAGTTGGCCCATGCTAATGCCCGCGCAAACCTTCCCAGCGCGTATAACCCCTGATTGCTCCAACCTCTCCTCTGGACTAGCCAACTGCAAGCTTAGTTGGGCCAGCTCCATCACTTGGTCTGCGTTTCCTGGGCAGGTTGCAGCCCGCAACACAGCTCCCAATCCAAGGTTATAAATAAAAAACCACATCCCCCCCAAAGTTCAGTTCTGTCCCCAGAGGTCCTTCCATCACTACCTCGACCCTACTGCGCTACTGGACCACCCCAGATACTAGCCCAATCCGCAACTCCGCTTCACTGCTCCCCCACGCCGGCCTCCTGGTGAGAATCAGAGTGAGATTGAGATCCTCCCCCGCTTCCTGAGCCAACAAAGTTCCCTGGAAGGTACCTGGACCCCCCAGCCAAACTGCCACACAGTCCCCTGCATACTTTGCACCCATTACGCTTTAGGAGAAGACAACTGATAAAGAGAAGACAGAGAAAAGAACAAAACCCAAAAAAAAGAAAAAGTTTTTTTTTGCTAACAACAGGCCTCCGCTCCTTTTCCCGCATTACCCAACCATGGGGCTTGTCCTTGCGTTTACGGACCCAGCTTGTGCTGCGCTGGGGTCCCATTCTGAACTAGCTTCCCCCCCAAATTGGCTGTTGTCCACAGCTGACAGTCTCAACCAATCCCACAAAGGTCATGTCCACTGGCCAATTCTCCAAACTTCCGTCCCAATGCGCATTCTGCCACTAAAGCACTTGCAATTCCTACTTCATTTCTCCCATTCATCTCTTTGGCGGCCAATACTTCCCCCTTCTTCACCTGAAGCCCCGCCACAAGTGTTTGTTGCACCAATGCCAAAAACTCTGCTAGCCATGATGGCAACGGGCCTGTCCTCCCTTGATCGGTCCCGCACTCCCGGGGCCCTTCATCCTTCCATTCCGCATTCATCCTCCTTGCCACCACCACATCCTTCCATCCCCCATGCATTCTCCCCGCCGTCAAAGAGGCCCAGCCCCGGTTAAAATCCTCCAACGCTTGGCCCGTTCCCACTTCTGCCACTCTTTCCCTCTCCGCAAGACCCATCCGCCGTTCATTGGTTCCCAAGCCACACAGAGTATCCGCTTCCCGTTCCTTTTTCCTTGCTCGCTTCCTATCAGCAGGCAGAACCAGTTCTGCCAAGACCCACTTTTCCAACACGCACCCCGCCTCCGTCGAGGAAACCGGTCCCAGGTTTGAATCCGTTGTCCAACCCAGGCGTCCCAGCTGCCAACGTGTGCACCCGTTGTGGTGCCCCATCCTGGACACCCTAGCCAGTGCGGAGACTTTAATTTTTTTATGACTTTTCCTAATCATCATTCATAGGCATCATTGTCAAAAAAAAAAAAAATTACGATCCACTCGCTTGTCTTTTTTTCTTTTTGTTTGTGATTGGCTTCCTTTTCTCTGTCTGTTGTGTCCTTCTACACTCCATGGATTGATCACCAAACTCATCCACTCACTCAACCTCATCATTCAAGGCTCTCAAACAGAGCACAATTGTATCATACTGGAATTGAAATGACACGCTGAAAGATACAGAGAGAAGCTATCACCACCACCTTCCCGGGTCTTGTTTCAATCTACAATCACATCCCATCATCCCGCACCCTCTTGCTTCTTGGCTTGTATGATAGTATTGCCATCGTAAAACGGGCCCTGAGGGACTCTGCCTTGGCCAGTTTTCACAACTTGCCAGCCATTGGCCATTGATCACCAACGCGCAACCAGCCAGCCCAATGAACTTCAATCACCTTCATCAACAGCAGCAACAACATCATTGGTTCATCATCAACCCATCCCCATCAATCCAACGCTTGGTTACTTTGGTTCCAATTGTTTCTCCCAGGATCTTGACATCACCCTTGCTACAATTGACCTCTTCTTGAGTTATGCCAAATCGATTCGGTCAGACTCCCTGCAGGATGATCAACTCGCTCAGAACTATCTCTTCTTCCTTGCCAAATTCTGATCCGTCACCATGCTCTGTCCTCCTACCCCCTTGCTCATCAAATCCAAACCAGTCCCCCATCATCCACCTCATCACCCAACCCCAACTGCGTCTACCTCATTTGGCCGTCTCAAGCGCCCGTCTACCTCACCCAATTCATCTCTGACGCCTGCAAACCAACAATTGTTGTTGGCGGCCGTTGCAATCTTTGCAAAAAAAAAAAAAAATCCGCTCCCATTTGTGAACATCTCTTGTAAATAGTCTACAGGCCTCTGGTCTATAAAAGGAGGGGCTCTCCCCTGCTTTTTTCTGATGATATAATAATCCATGGGAGTGTGTGCTTATGTCCCCCCATTATTGTGAAATTAAGATCCTGATCCTAATCCTGGGGATATCTCTGATTGCCCCCTGATCCATTTTTTTGAACATGAGTCTTTGTCCCTCTGTGGCCTGATTGTTATCACCAACCAATAGCCTTGCTGGTTGAAGAAAATTCTGTCTGCTGGAATTTTTGAGTGTGTTATACCACCCCTTTATCCCTTTCTCTGACCATACTGGTCCTGATCCCTGATCATCTTTCTGGAGCCAATCACAATTGATTGAAGAGGTCTTATTAAGCTTAAGACCTGGAGTGTTATACCTCCCTTATTTTCTTTGGAGTTGCATTCTGCCAGCCTACTCTTGAGTCCCTTGAGAAGTGTTGAGGTTATCCTTGCTTCAAATCAGTTACTGTTTGCTTTTAGAGCTTCTTAAACATTGTGCTTTGTCTTGTACAGCCACCCACAGTTATCTGGTACACTTCAAGCGCTTGATTGCGGAGAGTTGGGCAGGTTTATTGAAAACCTGGAGGTTGGTTGGGTTTGAGTTGATCATCCCCAATCTTCTGCTGACAACCAGAGTTATTAGCTTGTGGGCATTGTTTACATACAACAGCTTTTGTTCTTTGAACTCTAAGCAGACTTTATCTTCTTTTGTTCAAGTTTTTCCCGGCATAATCTTGTCTCAGATAGTGCTGTTCCATCGCTACCGAACTATTATCATCTTTATCCTCTACTCCTTGATTCCTCATTTACCAGGTTCTGGACCTTGATCTTGGTTACATCTAAATATTTTTGTAACACTCAGGAGGGCAGCCTAAACAGCACTTTTCTCCTCCACAGAACTGCCACGGCCTAGCACCGTCTGGAGTCTTACATTTGGTCCCCCGGGCCAGGATTGAACCAATTACCTTGGGATTTACAGTCCAAACTTGAAGAATCAACTCCAAAATCCGATCCAATTTTTTTCTTTTTTCTTTTTCTTTTTCTTTTTTTTTTTTCAGATCTGATCCATGGAGGCAACTTGGTCCAGAAGTAAGTCCTCCCAATTGTGCACCATCTGGGCAAGATCCTTGTTGTTTTTGTGAAACTCTACTCTTGCCACACTTGTGAGCCACCTTGGAACTCTGCTTGTTTGGATTTCTTAGGAACCCTTCAACATGGAATCTGCTGGATCCTCCTCATCTGTTTGGGCCAAGATGGTCAAAATCAAACCTCAGAACAAAAAATTAGGCTTCAATGGGACCAATGTTGAAAGATTCCTGGACTCCTATGAGATGGCTGCTGAAGTGGATGCTGCCAGTGAACGTGATATGGCTTATCAGTTACAATTTTTTATCTCTTCTGACAAAGTTATGGAGGTTATCAAATTGTTTGATGGATTCAAAACTCATAACTGAAGGCTCCTGAAGGAGGCTATGTTGGCCTGTTGGGGAAAAATATATGTAGCCAGATTTACTTTGCAAGACTTGGATGCCCTGGTTTCTCAATGGATCTCCAATGGTGGTGTCTCTTCAGCTTCAGATTATCAGTCTTTCAGAAAATCTTGGGATCTTATCCAATCTTACCTCATCAGAAACAATCACATCAACACTGTGGACAAAATTTGAGTCCAATTTTTCCAATCCTTTTCACCAGGAGTCCAGGAAAGAATTAGGGATGAACTGGTCAAATCAGGATCCATGATCACTACTAGGGATAATTGATTCAAACTTCCTGCTTTTCTGGTTTTGAGGGGAGCAGTGGACAAGGTCATGAAAGGTCAAACTTCCCTCACTTTTGAACAGACCAGAATTGATGAACCAGTCCATGCTCCCTCCTTCCAAGAATCCAATGAAATCATGAACAAGATGGAAGCAAATTGTAGACCCAAATCAAATCCCCAGGCCAATAACAAATCTGCTACTATAGATGAGATCACTAAATTACTTCAGGCATTTGAGAAAAAAATAGATCAGAAAATATCCTCTTTAGCCCGTCCTAAACCTGCTAATTCTGTTCCTAAATCTACTCTAGCCTGTTTTAATTGCCATAGGGAAGGCAATGGTACTGGTAGATGTCCTGAACTCCAGAAGGACAAGGAGGAGAGGTTAGTAGAGCAGAAGGGAAATAATTTCTTCCTTCCTAATGGTGCTTTGATCCCTTTTGATTCATCTTGTCTGATCCGTCATGTGATGGCCTCATACCAACCACCAACTCCTAAGAAGGCATCCTTGGTCTCTGTGGATTTTCAATCATCCTGTGGAACCCTGCAACCTTGGTATCCTCCAGCTATCACTTCTTCCAGCTTCCCTGGCACCTATCAAACTGATCCAGCTAGGAAACGCCATGAGGAACCAAAACCTCATAAGTCTCCTCCTGTTCCATCCTCAATCCTGCAAAAACCCGTTAAACGTCAATCTTCACCTGAGCCTCCTTCCTCTGATGTGGAAGAAATGGAAGTAGAAAGGGAAACACTTACGGAAAGGTTCCAGGACAACTCTGATCTTCCCCCTCTTCAACCTGTCCAAACCTTAGATCCTCTTCCAGCACCTATTTCACCTGATCTTCCTCCCTCCACCCAGCCCAAATTTTGATTTGTGAGGGGCATCTCCAAGGATTACCCTAATGCTGTGGAAGGAGTATTAAAGAAAATTTCTGATCTTAAAATCCCTGATCTATCTGTGGCTGAACTCCTGTCAATCTCTCCATCTGTGGCTGAAGGGATGAAGAAATGGGTTTCTTGTCAACGTGTGGAGATTGGTCCGGACAAATTAAAGGTCTCCTCTGGTACTCTGATGGAGGATTCTGGTGGAACAGATACCTCTTCAGATACCAACCTGTATTCCTGTCCTCTTGGCTTTCTCCCATGTTATCTTGGTGATTCAACTAAAACAGTTTCTCTCCTTGTGGATTTGGGTTCTCAGCTCAACTTGATTTTGGACTCCATGGCCTGCAAGCTTAAACTTAGCCCAAGGGTCAGTTTCAAATCTGCTGTGTATGGAATAGGGAACCAGTCCTGTGAGCTGGTTGGTATTTCTGAGGATATCCCTTTTTGAATTGGTTGAAATATTTTTGGCACCTGTCACTTCTGGATCACTCGTCTGGATGGTCCCATGATCTTGGGAAGGCCTTTCTTAATGGATTTTGGTGCTACCCTGATGTTTGCTGATCAAGTAGGGGAGAGAATTCCCCTCCCTGATGCTGATGGAAGAAAGATTGAAGTTCCTCTTTGTTCTCTAGATGCTGGTTGTTGGGAAAGAGACTTCCCTGGTCATGCTCCCAAATCTGTCCTGAAGGGAAAGCAGAAAGAAAATCTCATTCCTCTCATCCTCATTTTTTAGCAGAATAGTTGGCCCTACTGATGGTTGTAGTTCTTCTCAGCCTCAGACTTCAACTCATGGACCAACTCCCACCTCAGAGGCATATCTTTCTTTTTCCTCATCATTTCCTTCTCATCCAAATAAGATCAAAAATCAAACACATAAAAAATCCAAAAAATCCAAAAATATTTCTTCTCTGTCTGGATCTATTGTATCTTCTTTTCCTTTTTCTTTTCAGCCTGATCAATCATCCTCTATTCCGGTTTTGAATCTCCGCAATGACTCTAAACTAGATCTTGATCTCAATTCTTTTCTTGGTGGCTTTGGTATGAAGGAGTATGGTCTTAGGTGGAGGCAATTTGGGGTAGAAGTAAGTCCTCCCAATTGTGCACCACCAGGGGCTTCTACTACTGTCATTTTCAAAACTCTGTCCTGTGCCAAACATGTGAGCAATGTGTTATCTTTTGGATTCTCTTTTATGGAGAAGGCACCTTTCAAGGACGCAGCAGAACATCAAACATGGAAGATGTTGGAATATGGTCTCAGTTTTTGTAGTCAGGTCTCACTGGTCAATGCTTGGAGGAAGCAAGGATTCCTCTCCTTTGCCACTAAGTAAAAACCAGTTGCAAAGAAGGTCCAGCCAGTCAACCAACCAATGCCTCTCAACCTAAATCCTCCCCTTATGCGTCCTCCTCTATCCCGCAATCCTTACTGTGGTCTATCCCAATCCCTCACTGGTCAATTCATTCCCTCTGGTTGGATCACTGAAGAATGTCTGAAAGTGGTCAACTTTGGTCCAGATGGATGGCTTCTTCCTGATGAGTTAAATTTGACCAAAAATATCTTTTCTCATTGCATTCTTTGAAGAAGAGAGAGGTCTCTTGAAAGAATCCTATGGTCTCCCTTACATCATCCCTGTAGTTGAACATGATCCTTGGCAAAAGAAGAAGATCCCTATTCCTGCTGCAAAAGTTGACAAATTCATCAAGTTGGTCTGCAAACGAGTCCGTACCGGTTTATACAAACAATCAACTTCTAGATATTCCAATCCTGTTTTCTGTGTCCTGAAAAGTAATGGTAAACTTAGAATAGTTCATGATCTCCAGCCTCTAAATAAGGTTACTATTTAAGACTCTAGTATCTCTCCTGCTACTGAAGAATTTTTTGAATCCTTCTCTGGGAGAGCTTGCTATGGTCTAGGTGACATTATGGGTGGCTATGACAAACAATCCTTGCATCCTATTTCTTGTCCCCTCACTACTTTCAATACTCCCCTTGCTCAATTTCAACTGACTTGATTGCCTCAAGGTGCCACCAACTTGGTTACAGTCTATCAGGCTCAGATCATGTGGATCCTCCAGGACAAAATCCCAGATCATGCGGGAATCCAACGATTTATCTGGGAGTATGCTACTATCTTGGAAAGAATTTTGTTTCAAATCAAGGAATCTGGCCTTACTGTCTCTGGATCAAAACTTGAAGCCTGTGTCCCTACCTTGGAAATTGTTGGTCATATAGTCTGCAAGGAAGGAAGAAGGATGGCACCGTCTAAAGTCAACAAAATCATCTCCTGGCCTACCCCAATAAATCCAACGGAAATTAGAGGTTTCCTAGGTTTTGTAACTTATGTCAGGATCTTCATTCCCTCATAATCCAAAATCTGTATTCCCTTGCCTTGCTTAACCAGGAAGGATGCTGAATGGCTTTGGACCCAAGCTTGCAAACAATCATTCCAGATACTCAAAACAATTTTTGGGAAAGACATTGTTTTGAAAAAGATCACTTATGGACCTGGAGTTGGCAAGATCAAGCTGGCAGTGGACTCTAGTTATCAATCTGTTGGGGCTGTCCTTACTTGGGAAGATAAAAATGGTTTGGATTTTCCTGCTCTGTATGAATCTCTTCTTTTCTCAGATGTGGAATCCAGGTACTCCCAGCCAAAACTGGAACTTTGCGGTGTGGCCCAAATGTTGAAGAAGCTCCAGACTGTCCTTTGGGGTCAACACTTTGAGTTACAAGTCAATGCACAATCCATTATTGAAATGATCAATGCCCCCAGCCTTCCAAATGCTCCAATGACTTGTTGGGTGGCTTTCATCCAGTTGTTCTCTTTTGATATTGTTCACAGTCCTGGAAGATCTTTCACCATGCCTGATGGTTTATCTTGATGCCCTCTTGGAGATGAAGAATCCAATGTTGGAGTGGATTTTGACAAGGAGGAGCCTTTAATTCACCCTGTCTTCACCTTTTCCTCCCAAGATTATTCTGGCTTCCAACAAGGGCTATGGCTTGAAGTAGAGCAGTAACTTTCCACCCTCCAAAGGCCTCCTGATATCTCTGCTAAAGATTTTTGATCTCTCAGGAGAAATTCCTCCAACTTCTTTGTTCAAGGCACCAGGCTTATGAAAAGAGGGAATACTTGTGCCCTTATTGTGGTCACTATCCCTTTGAAACAAGATTTGATCCTGGAAAGTCTCCATGAAGGCCTTGGTCATTGTGGGGAAACCAAAACTTATTGACAAATATCCAAAAAATTTTGGTGGCCATCTCTGAAGAAATCAGTCTCTCAATGGTGCAAGAGTTGTGAAGTGTGCCAGAAACGTGATCTTAGGTGCCCGGCCAAAATTCATTACCCCACTGGAGAGTCCACTGTCTTTGGGAGGATTGCTCTGGATGTGTTTCACATTAAGGCTGGTGGAGCCAAGTACCTCATTGTGGCTAGAGATGATTTTTCTGGATGGGTTGAAGCAAAGTTTCTTAAAAACCTCAGCTCTGAATCAGTAGCAGCTTTCCTTTATGAGACTTGGACAATGCGTTATGGGTTGGCACAATCTTATTTGACTGATGGCGGCTCCGAGTTTGGTGGTAAACTGGCTGATATGATCCAATCACTTCCTGGTCAACATAGGGTGACCACTCCTTATTATCCTGAAGGCCAAGGCATGGTGGAAAGAGGCCATGCTCCTTTGAAGGCTTCTCTTGTCAAACTGGCTGGTGAAAGTGGCAAGAATTGTTGCAAATTCCTCCCCCTGGTCCTCTTCTCTGATTGAATTTCAACTAAAAAAACCACTGGCTACTCACCTTACAAAATCATTTTTGGTCAAAGGGCTGTCCTTCCTCTGGATCTGGAAATGGAATCTTTCTTAGGTATTTCTTGGGAAAAGGTTTCTTCCACCACTTATCTATTAGTTGCCAGATCCAAGCAGCTGGAAAGGAGTGAAGATGTCCATAGTGAAGCTTATCAGAGGATGATGGAGTCTAGGGAAAAATCAGTTCAGTATTGGGAAGGAAAGCATTCAAAGCAAATCAGGGATCCCTTGAACCCTGGGAATCTAGTCTTAGCTTATAATTGTTCCTTGGAAACTCAGTGGGGAAAGCTTTTCTCAACCGCTGGAATGGTCCTTACCAAGTGGTCTGTCAAGTTATGGGTGGATCATATGTTTTGGAGGAACTGGATGGTACTCAGATGGCCAGAAGGTTCTCTGCTGATCAGGTCATGAAATTTCATTCTTGAGGAGGCAACTTGTTCCAAAAGTAAGTCCTCCCAATTGTGCACCACCAGGGTCATCTGCTGCGTTTTGTTGTGAAACTCTACTTCATGCCACGCATGTGAGAACCTGGGAAGCCTTCTTCATTTTATCTCAGCCACTTCTAGGATTTTCCTTTGGGTGGATCAATATATTCTTTTTCAATCACTCTCAAAAATCAAAATGGCCATTCCTTGGTTTCAATCATCTTTCTTTCCTTTCTCTTTTTATGGCATCAAACTTGGGAGCAGACTAGGGACAATCTGTAAGTTGGGGAGAGATGTGGTGCCCCATCCTGGAAACCCTGGCCAGTGCGGAGACTTTAATTCTTTATGACTTTTCCTTATCATCATTCGTAGGCATCATTATCAAAAAAAAAAAAAAAAAAATACGATCCACTTGCTTGTATTTTTTTCTTTTTGTTTGTGATTGGCTTCCTTTTCTCTGTCTCTTGTGTCCTTCCACACTTCATGGATTGATCACCAAACTCATCCACTCACTCAACCTCATGGTTTGAGGCTCTCAAACAGAGCATGATTGTATCATACCGGAATTGAAACAACATGCTGAAAGCTTTGGAGAGGAGAAATCACCACCACCTTCCCGGGTCTTGTTTCAATCTACAATCACATCCCATCATCCCGCACCCTCTTGCTTCTTGGCTTGTACAATAGTATTTCCATTGTGAAACGGGCCCTGAGGGACTCTGCCTTGGCCAGTTTTCACGACTTGCTAGCCATTGGCCATCAATCACCAACGCCCAACCAGCCATCCCGATGAACTT
This sequence comes from Puccinia polysora, assembly GCA_025617555.3. Taxonomy (NCBI): domain Eukaryota; kingdom Fungi; phylum Basidiomycota; class Pucciniomycetes; order Pucciniales; family Pucciniaceae; genus Puccinia; species Puccinia polysora. Next base: position 13,206,522 of record CM062617.1, read on the forward strand.
CAATCACCTTCATCAACAGCAGCAACAAAATCATTGGTTCATCATCAAACCATCCCCATCAATCCAACGCTTGGTTACTTTTGTTCCAATTGGGTCTCCCAGGATCTTGACATCACCCTTGCCACAATTGACCTCTTCTTGAGTTATGCCAAATCAATTTGGTCCAACTCCCTGCAGGATGATCAACTCGCTCATAACTATCTCTTCTTCCTTGCCAAATTCTCATCCGTCACCATTCTCTGTCCTCCTACCCCCTTGATCATCAAATCCAAACCAGCCCCCCATCATCCACCAGATCACCCAACCCCCACTGCGTCTACCTCATTTGGCCGTCTCAAGTGCCCGTATACCTCACCCAATTCATCTCTGACGCCTGCAAACCAACAATTGTTGTTGGCGGCCGTTGCAATCTTTGCGCTGCCACCAACCAATGACCGCAAGCGTTTGCTTGCGGCCGTCAATGACCTTGTGCCACCTTCAACAATCCCCCCGGCCAACCGCTGTTGCAGCCGGTCAAACCTGTCGTCCGCCTCTTAGCTCACCGGTCTCCCGCGCAGCTCTTCCCTTGCCCGCGAAGGTCTCAAAGGTTGCTTGGGCCCGTCAGTATGTCCGCAGGCCCCTCACTTGCTACTCTCCTGCCCACGCCCATCCTGTTAAAAAAAAAAAAATCCGCTCCCATTTGTAAAAATCTCTTGTAAATAGTCTACAGGCCTCTGGTCTATAAAAGGAGGGACTCTCCCCTGCTTTTTTATGGGGATATAATAATCCATGGGAGTGTGTGCTTATGTCCCCCCATTATTGTGAAATTAAGATCCTGATCCTTATCCTGGGTATATCTCTGATTGCCCCCTGATCCATTTTTTTGACCCTGAGTCTTTGCCCCTCTATGGCCTGATCCTTATCACCAACCAATAGCCTTGCTGGTTGAAGAAAATTCTGTCTGCTGGAATTTTTGAGTGTGTTATACCACTCCTTGATCCCTTTCTCTGACCATACTGGTCCTGATCCCTGATCATCTTTCTGGAGCCAATCACAATTGATTGAAGAGGTCTTATTAAGCTTAAGACCTGGAGTGTTATAACTCCCTTTATTTTCTTTGGAGTTGCATTCTGTCAGCCTACTCTTGAGTCCCTTGAGAAGTGTTGAGGTTATCCTTGCTTCAAATCAATTACTGTTTGCTTTTAGAGCTTCTTAAACATTGTGCTTTGTCTTGTACAGCCACCCCCAGTTATCTGGTACCCTTCAAGCACTTGATTGCGGAGAGTTGGGCAGGTTCATTGAGAACCTGGAGGCTGGTTGGGTTTGAGTTGATCATCCCCAATCTTCTGCTGAAGACCAGAGTTATTAGTTGGTGGGCATTGTTTACATACAACAGCTTTTGATCTTTGAACTCTAAGCAGACTTTAACTTCTTTTGTTCAAGTTTTTCCCTGCAAAATCTTGTCTCAGATAGTGCTGTTCCATTGCTACCAAACTATTATCATCTTTATCCTCTACTCCTTGATTCCTCATTTACCAGGTTCTGGAACTTGATCTTGGTTACATCTAAATATTTTTGTAACACTCAGAAGGGCAGCCTAAGCAGCACTTTTCCCCTCCACAGAACTGCCACGGCCTAGCACTGTTTGGAGTCTTACACCAGGGCGCAGACACGCTAGGATGCTGAATACTCTCTAGATAGGCCTCAAGGCCCCTTACCACCTCTGCAAGTTTGTTGTCCCAAGGGTTGGTTGCTGCTGATGGTGCAGGAACACACACTGCCCTGTAATACAGCTCTGCGTAATCCAATTCCGCTTTAAACCGGACCCTGCCGCACGCTGTAGAGACTCCAAGGGATAATGGGATTATTTAGAAAATAGCTTGCTGGAAGTCACTAGAAGGTTAATTTAGGTTACTACTACTCTTGAATAGATAGAGGTAAGCTAAGGTGGTTTTGAATTGCCTGCCCTTCTGGACTATAATAAGTCTGCACAATAATTTTTTTTAATTAGTGGCTGGTTTCTTTGAGACTTAAAATAGGTCTCTTATCAGATCTAGATTAATTATTAATAGAGATTTTCAGGAATTGCAAGAATATTCCAGGTTGGATTGGATTATTGGCAAGCTTCCACCCATTAATAATCAAGAATTTTTGACTTTTTCTGACTATTTTTCCCATTCCAATTAAGGGAATTAAGGGTTTAATAAAAGGTGTTTAACCAGTAGGAGGACACAAAGATGGGCTTGCCCACAGGGAGTTTGGCTGAAAAAAAGCTTGGTTGGTTGTTCTTTTGTGCTCTTCCTCTTTTATGAATTTACTAATCAAAAATAAGGGGGTTTTCCCTTTAAAAATAGGTGCTGAATAACAGGCCTCTCCTCAAGAACCCTTCTTCAAAAGCACCAGGATTTGGGTCAAATGGTAAATGATAATTTTGTGTTTGATACTTTATTTTCTTTTCACTTGATTCTGGTTCACATATAACTGGGTACTAGGTAATTAACTGGTCAGGTAGATGCCATAATTCTAGGGCTGATGCCATACTCTGGGGCTAATGCCATGCTAGACAACTTGGATAGGGAAAAAGAGGCCCTTTAAATAGAAAAATAATTCCTCAGGGGATGCCCAGGGCTCCCTTGAGTGTGGTTCTGAGCCTGTCTCTGCATTGTTGAAGCACAGGAGGGTACAGTTACATGAGACAGATCATCCTGGTGATAAAATGTGTAAATCAGGCTGAGAGATAACTGTATTTTTTAGTTCAATCTTTGAGAGTTAGGCTAAGATATGAGATAAGAGATAGGAATGTTGTGATCTGGACGCGTCTGAGTGCTTATCTTGTATAAAAAATGATGCAGAAGTTGCCTGCAGCTTGAGTTAATTTTGCTTGTTGGGAAAAGCATTAAACATGCTTGGCAGCTGCAAGCCCCCTTTGGTAGCTTGAATTGTGTGACATGCATGAGTTTGGTGGTGGAAAGTAATGTGCTGGGTGTTTCTTATGACGCTTCTGAGCCCTTATCATTTATAAAATGTTGCAGGAACTACCTGCATTCTGTTTCAATGTAATAAGTTGTGGAGATATGAGGTATGCTGTTTTACTGCATGTCCCCTTGGGTAACTTGATAGTGTGGCTTGCAGGTGTTGTATGGTTGATATGGTGGCAAACTGAGTATCAGAGCGCTTGAGAGGACACTTCAGAGCTCTTACCTGGTGGTGAAATTTCCAGAAAAGTCATGTGTAATGAGTTGTTATTGCTGGTTGGTGAGGATTGAGATATACTTGGCTGCATGAGCCCCTACTTCTGTTGGTGCATGTGTGTGTGTTGTATGGTTGGAATGGTGGCAAAATGAGTATCAGAGTGCTTGAGAGGACGCTTCAGAGGGCTTATCTGGTGTTGAAAGCTCCAGAAAAGTCATGTGTACTGAGTTGTTATTGCTGGTTGGTGAGAATTAAGAGATATTTGGCTGCATGAGCCCCTACTTCTGTTGGTGCATGTGTGTGTGCTGTATGGTTGGAATGGTGGCAAAATGAGTATCAGAGTTCTTGAGAGGAAGCTTCAGAGGGCTTATATGGTGGTGAAAGTTCCAGAAAAGTCATGTGTACTGAGTTGTTATTGCTGGTTTGTGAGAATTAAGAGATACTTGGCTGCATGAGCTCCTACTTCTGTTAGTGCATGTGTGTGTGTTGTATGGTTGGAATAGAGGCAAACTGAGTATCAGAGTGCTTGAGAGGATGCTTCTGAGGGCTTATCTGGTGGTTAAAGTTCCAGAAAAGTCATGTGTACTTGCTTTCATAGTATTGGTTGTAGTGTAACATTTGTACTGATATCGTTTAAGTCCTGCTGGTATGGGGTATGTTGTTTTGTTGTGTGGTTATTTTGAGCATAATCTTTTGATTATATATTCAATTAAGACTTTTCATTAATCTATGTGACATAATCCAGCCTGTGCGAGGTGTTGGGTTGTTTTTGTGACAGGTGTTGATATGGTTGAAGGGGTTTATCTGGTGATTGATTTGAGTTTTCAGGTTGGTTTGAGTTTAGAGTATAGTTTATGAGGGGTTTGGAATTTCTTTAGTATTTTCTTGACTTTAATTTGATATAAGAATAACAATTAATAAGAAAAAATGAGTCTGATGGCTATAGGACAGGTTTGGTTTACCTCATCCCCCTCCAGACTTAATGCTGTCCACAGCATTTCCACATATAGACATCAGACTCCTCCTCCTTCTTCCTCCTTTTAATGTCTGGATTAATAATTTTGATTAAATTTTTTTTATCATTATTCTTTCCTAGTTCATTAATTGTTCAGATATAGTCAAAGTAATGGGATCGAAAGATCAAAAAAGTCATATGGGCTCCAGTTGTCCCTGTCAAAATCTTGATGGTTTATCTCTAAGTTATCTCTTCTTAATTCATCTTGTTTTAATCCTTGTAGCAATTCAAAACTTCTAATTAATCTTCTTTCTTCCTCCTAGATTGTTGAATTATAGTTGGTTTCATGTGGGAAAAGACAGGTCTCTTTATATATCTTTTGTATGGGTTATTGATTCTCTTCAATTGGTTTTTTCAGGTTTTCTGTCTTGATCTTCCTTACCCCATTTTCTTCTATGGGTCTGGCTGGGTAAGTACAGATTATATTTCCTCTTTTTTTCCTTTTTCTTCTTTTACCTTCTCCATATTCTTTGTATGTTCCTTCCTGGATAGAGACAGACTTCTTCTTTTAATTACATCATCCATTAATGTATATTTACCCTGTTTTCATCTATTCAAACTTGATAGATACCTTTTCCTCATATGCCTACTATAATGTCTTCATTCTTGATTTTCTGGCCAAAGGATAATTCTTCTATCTTTCCTTGCTACCTTGAAACTTCTTGAATCTTGAATTGGATCCAATTTGGATTTAAAATATTGTTGATATCTTCAGACCCTTCTTTCTTCATAGTATTTCTTGATTCCTTGGTCCCAAGACTTGCATACTGAGCATCAAATCCTTAGTAAGGTATAAATTTTTTTAATTTATATTATTTTTTTATGGTTTAGTTTATTTTAGTTTAGGCAGTTTAAGGTCTTACCAAGGAGCTTATTCCTTTGCCTGAGGATTGCATTAAAAATATTATAAATTGTTTTGAGCTCATATCCAGGAGCTTGAGTAAAAAGATCCTGATCTTCAGATTTTATTTCCTAGTATTTTTTCATTTAGGCAGTTTAAGGTCTTACCAAGGAACAATATTCCTTGGCCTGGGGATTGAATTATAAAAAAAACTGTTTAAGCTCATTTATGGGAGTTTTAGCAAAAGATCCTGATCTTCAGAGTTAAGTTCCTTGGTTTTATTTTTATTTTTATTTTTTTATTAATAGATTTATTCCTGTCATTGTTTTCATTTTTGTGTGTGTCTGGTCTTTGGTATGGATATGAGTACTGAGAGGGCTGTATGACTTGTCTGCAGTTTCACCAGCTGGCCTTCTTACACCCAACATACATCTGTATTGAGGTAGGTATAGGTGGGTTTGTGGCCATGTGAGATGGTTGATGCATCTTTTCCAGGTAAGTTTTGTGTTCATGCAGTTTTAGGTCATGCAGAGGACCAATCCTGCAGTTTAAAGTCATGCAGAGGACCACGTTGGCCAGATCAAGATAAGGGGGGTGGAGGGGGTTTTTGCGTAAATCTTACAGTTTTAGGTCTTGCAGGGGACCCTCAATGAAGCAGTTTAAGGTCATGCAGGGGACCCTCCTGCGGTTTACGGTCATGCTAGACCATGATGCAGTTTATGGTTACCTCCCTTTGGCAGATTGGGCGGAAGGCGCAATTGCTCCTTCCTGGGTGTTGGGAAGGAGCAGTGTGGAAACTTTAGAGGTTATCCCTCACAAAGTTGCCGCAGGTTCAGGAGTTCTTGGGTCTAAGCGTCTTTAAGGATTAGATACCAAGCGTAAAGAGAAGTTTTAGAGAGCCCAAAGAGGATAAAAGGAGAGAAGAGGGGAGGGATTCTGTTTTCCTAAGTCCGCTCCTTTTTCCGCTCCCCCGCCTCCTGATGATACAATGGTAAGATGCCCCCCCTACAACCCGGAGTTGAGGGGAAAGGTATTTGAGCCCTCCCCCTCAACCCTAACCTAAGTACAAGCACATGAACAACCCGACAACAATGAAGAAGGAAACCCTAGGCCCAAAACCCTATCCCATATCCTAACCTATACCCTGTCCGTATCCTATTCCGCTTGCTTGCCTGCCATTACACGCATCCGGTTTGTCCCCTGCGGCGCGGCCCTCCGCCGCGCGCTTCTCAAAGTTCACCGCGATTGCCCATATCCGCCCAACGCGCCGTTGTGAATTTCCTAGTCCCGTAGCCAGCCCGCGCTTGCGCGCGGCCGTCCACAGATATAGCCCCGCAATTGCTCCGCCCTTTCCTTCCCTAACTAACTGCCCAAGAACCTGATCGGCCCGGCTCCATCACTGGGTTGGACACCCAAGGGGGTCGTGGCCCGCCTCCCCTAGTCATACCCAGCCCGCAGCTGCGTGCTTTGCCCTGCTGCGCCTTCTGCTGAGCCTGCAGCGGCCACTGCTGAGAACAAGTGCACCCCAACTGCTGAGCCCAACCTACCAGATGCTGAGCGCACAGGCCCCAATGCAGTTCCCAATCCAAGGCTATATAATGACACCACATCCCCCCCAACTTGAGTTCTGTCCCCAGAGGTCCTCCCCATCATCACCTGGGCCGTCCTTCGCGCCCTACCCCTCTACCAACTCTAAACTCCACTCCGCATCCCTATCCCTCCACTCCATCGTCATCATGGTCCGCTGCGACTTCTGCGCCCAAAACGGGCTTGCATGCTCTATTGTGCCCGGCCGTCGCGCCTGCTCCACGTGCCGCCGCGGACACTGCCGCTGCTCGCTTAGCAAGGGTATGCCCCGTGCCCCCAACCAATCCGGCTCTTGTCCTTGGCCACGCAAGAGGGCTTGTCCGGACCCGTTCGTGGTTTTGGATGACAACACTATCTTGGAGGACTCGTGCACTCCACCCGGATCACCTCCCCGCCGTCCTTGTCCAAACTCAGACCGCGACTCCTCTTCTCCGCTTTGCCGCGCGGGACCACCGCGTAAGGAAGACTATCCGGACTTCGCGGCTTATCGGAGGGCTTTGCCATTTTGGGCGGATTGCGTCCGAGTTACGCAAGGCGCAAAGGGACCCGCGAATCGACAAAATCCTTAGGCGACGCGCTGCTCCGGCCCCAGCTCCTCCTCCGCCCCCAGCTCCGGCTCCTCCTGCCTTGACTCCCGTACCGGCTCCTCCTCCTCCGCCCGCTGCTCCGACTCCTCCAACTCCACGAGGACCTACTCCTCCGCCCGCGTCGCCGGTGGTCATCTCGTCATTGCCTCCTATCGGACAGGACCCTCCCATTGGATCCCCTGAGCGCCCATCCTCACCAGCCCCTCCTCCCGCCGACTCTCCCAAGATCCCGGAGATTCTGGTCGTGATGGCGCTCCCGGCGGCCGGCTTCAAAGTTTTTGCGGAAAGGTCGACTACGATGCTCTGCCAATACCTTGCGACTCCCGGAGCCCAATCCTTGGAATCCCGGCGCAAACTCTTGGCGTCATTCCGGGCTCTACTGGCGTCATCAAGGGCGGAAATGGAGGAAATGATGAAGATGGCTTAAGCGCCTTGGCCTCATCCCCTTTTCCCCTTTTCTTTTCCCCTTCCTTCTTTTATCCGCTTTTTGTTGTACCGCGTTTCCCTATTCATTGAGAGAAATACATGCCTCAAACGCGAATTTGTTTTACCAAGAAAAATCCGTGCTGCGCGCATTGTGAGGGCAAGAATGAGAGCCGGGTCGGTGCCTGAGTGAGAACTAAGACGCAAGGTTGAGAACCGCGTCTGCGCCTGAAAAATGATAAAAAAAATGAGAAGATAAGAAAAAAAGTGACAAGTGAGAAATGATAGAAAAGGTGAAAGATTTTTTTTTTATATCCCATTGCTGCGCCCGCGCCCTATCCTCTAGTTCCCCCCCAAACTTAGCTGCTGTCCCCAGCTGGTGGCTTCAGCCAATGCCATGAGGGTCGCGTCCGTCGCCCAATCTCCCTCCATTCCTCCAAACCATGCCGTCAGTGCCTGATCCGTCCAATTCTCGGTCCCGGCGCGCTTCCCTTTCCCGTTCGGCATCCGTTTTGTCCGCCGTCAAAAGGGTCTCGCCTCGGTTACAATCGCCTGACACATGACCTGCTCCCACCACCGCTTGTCCCCCACCTCCCATCAGATTTATCCGCCGTTCGCCAAGTCCCAAACTGCGCGGAGTATCCTCTTCTCGCTTCGTCCTTGCTCGCTTCCCGCCGTTAGACTGAACCGGTCCCGCCAATACCCACTTCCCCAACACGCACCCCGCCTCTGCCGGCCTTGGATCGATCAGGTTTGCCTTCCGACTCTTGTGTCTCATCCGCCCACCATCACTGTTGCTTCCACGCGCGCGTTCCCGGGGCGCGGACATGCTAGGACGCTGGATACTCTTCAGATAGGCCTCAAGGCCCTCCGCCACCTCTGCAAGTTTGTCAGCCCAAGGGGTGGCTACCAGCGGCGAGGCCGGGACGCGTGCTGCCCCGTAATACAGCTCCGCATAGCCCGGTTCGGCGGGTGGCCTGAAGTCGCTTCCCCGGAAATGAGAGTCACGCCCCCCCCATCTAGCCAGCATGCCCCCCTTCAACGTTGTCCAATTCCGTTTCAGATAGCCGCTCATCTCCTCCACGTCCCAACGTTCTTCCGCACCTTCAATGAACAAGACAATATAGCGTGCCTTCTCGGAATCCGATGCGCCTTCGGAGTCTGCAATCAGGTTGTAATGCAAAATAAACCGCTCCACACCCGCGACGTTGAAGCGGATGTGCGGATAGTCCCTTGGGTCGATGAGGAGCTGGCGATAGGAGGAGGAGGAAAGAGGAGAGGCAAATAGCATCTGAGTACCTTTGAGAGACATTGACGAAAGAGTTCCCGGCCAGACCCCCAGATGTGGAAACTTTAGAGGTTATCCCTCACAAAGTTGCCGCAGGTTCAGGAGTTCTTGGGTCTAAGCGTCTTTAAGGATTAGATACCAAGCGTAAAGAGAAGTTTTAGAGAGCCCGAAGAGGAGAAAAGGAGAGAAGAGGGGAGGGATTCTGTTTTCCTAAGTCCGCTCCTTTTTCTGCTCCCCCGCCTCCTGATGATACAATGGTAAGATGCCCCCCCTACAACCCGGAGTTGAGGGGAAAGGTATTTGAGCCCTCCCCCTCAACCCCAACCTAAGTACAAGCACATGAACAACCCGACAACAATGAAGAAGGAAACCCTAGGCCCAAAACCCTATCCCATATCCTAACCTATACCCTGTCTGTATCCTATTCCGCTTGCTCGCATGCCATTACACGCATCCGGTTTGTCCCCCGCGGCGCGGCCCTCGGCCGCGCGCTTCTCAAAGTTCACTGCAATTGCCCGTATCCGCCCAACGCGCCGTTGTGAATTTCCTAGTCCCGTAGACGGCCCGTGCTTGCGCGCGGCCGTCCACGGATATAGCCCCGCAATTGCTCCGCCCTTTCCTTCCCTAACTAACTGCCCAAGAACCTGATCGGCCCGGCTCCATCACTGGGTTGGACACCCAAGCGGGTCGCGGCCCGCCTCCCCTAGTCAGACCCAGCCCGCAGCTGCATGCTTTGCCCTGCTGCGCCTTCTTCTGAGCCCGCAGCGGCCACTGCTGAGAACGAGTGCACCCCAACTGCTGAGCCCAACCTACCAGATGCTGAGCGCGCAGGACGCGATGCAGTTCCCGATCCGAGGCTATATAATGACACCACAGCGGGTGGTGTCATTGGAGGCAATAAGGGTTCCAGCCCTTTTTTTGTTTCTTCTCTCTTCTTTTCCTTCTTCTTTTTCTCTCTCTTTTTTTTTTGTTCTTTCTTTTTTCTTTGTTTAATGGCAGCTGAAATCCCGCAAAAAGCCGCAATTGCAATTGCAATTGCTTTGGTTGCAGGAAGGAGTGGGGAGACGTTGATGGGGGCGGCAAGGTGAGATTGACAAGCCCTTGTTTGCCATGAGCGGTCTGGAGGCTTGTTGTTAATGGTTGCAACCATTGGTGCAATCGGATTGAAGTAGATCGATAGAAATTGGAGGCGCTGGAAAGGTGCCTCTGAACAATGTTAAATAGGGACAATGAAGTTGAAAGGCTCTAGAGAACCGTCTCCAAATTTATGTGTATGACATAGATGAGGGCGGCCCTGCTGTTCAAGATAAAGGGGGGGGTACCCCGTTGCCATTTCAACAGTATCGCTAGAGCCTTGACTTCTTTTTTTTTTTTTTTTTCTTGGCCGTCCGGGAGGAAAATGGATTTTTGCCGCCAACCTTCTTTGCACTTCCCTTTGAATTTGTTGTGAGCTTGATTGCAAGCTGCTCCTTTCGTCTTTCTTTCCTTTTTTTTCTTTTTTTTCCGGTCAAAATTGACAAATTGAGCCCATTCAATGGATTGAGCTTGGCTGCTGAAGAGGTTCAACTAGATGGGAGCTATAACTCAATTGGGGCCCCTTTGAGGGAAAATTGAGGGATTCAATGGCAAATTTTGACTTGGAGAGAAGGTGATGAGACTAGCCTGGGGTTAATGATGATTATGAACCCTCTGGTCCTTCTCAAGCAGTTATCCTGATGATGGTCTCATGGACCTAACTTCAGTTGGGATTGACTATTTAAAGAACTTGTGATTTTCTTCCTTCCATGTTGACCAAAGCTGACAGCATCCGTTCATTCTAACATTGCTTTAAGACTTATCACAATCAATTTTATTCTGCATTGCTTTCCTATTTCTTAATCATTCTTATATATATATCTTTGATTGGCAACTGGTGCCTCCTTCACTTTGTTGTCTTCACTCATTAAATCAAATGGTGAGTTTGATATTTGTTCATTTTCTGAGGGGGGATTACTGATAATTTATTTCTTGCTGCCTGTTTCTAGGATTTTGTTGTTGTTGCTTTTTTTTTTTTTTTTTTGATCTTAGACAAAGGAATACTAATACACATTTTTTTATATAGGTGCATTTCTAGGGATAGCAAGGAATAAGAAAAAACTAAGATAGTTAGTTTGACAGTTATTCATGTTTTGAGGAGGGATTACTGATTTTTTTTTCCTTTTTTAGGACATTTTTTTTATATATATTTTTTTTGGTCTGTTTTATGATTTTTACAGTTTTCCCGGTGATTGTTGATAGGGGAAATTCTGGTATTGCTAGTATGGTGAGCATTCATTTTTTTTGTTGGAGGTACCAAAAATATTGCTGATAGCCCTTTTTTTATTTTTTATAGGATTTTTTATGGGATTTTTCTTGCTTTTTATATTGTGATATTGACGGTTTTTAATGAATATTTCAGTGGTGGTACTTCCCACCCTTTCCCTCAGCTCACCAAAGGAAACTGGAGGCTTACTTCTTCATCAATAAACAAGTAGAGAGAGGGACTTACTCCTCCAGGTACCCTGACCACCTGATATGGTCTGGTATTACCTGGTACATTACAACCAAACATTTCATGCAATCCTTGGCCCATTCTTCCCCATAGTATAAACTATACCTGATGACCCAAGGAATGTTTCCATCATGGGATGGCCAATCATCACCCATCAGAAAGGCATTAGTGGCTTGATTGTTGAGTAATTCAATAAAATCTGAGTTGTCCAAGCCTGCACCAGGTAACTCCTTCCAGTTTTCTCCCTCCAAGTCTTCCAGGTTGGTCCAAAATCCTCCAAATATTCTTTGGAAATTTTCATGGTTCTCTTCAGCTTCCATTTTATAAAAAAGATCATTCCAAGTCCTGTCCCTTGGTGCTTCAGCATAGATTGATGGGGTAAGAATATCATTTTCCCATGGATCTGGTAAGCCTTCCAAGTTCATTTCAGGTATATCCTGTCCACTGGTCCAGTCTTCTTCCTTGTATTCTTTGGCCTCCAGATTTGCTGTGATGTTATTCATCCCCAGTGGTCTTCTTGGTGGTGTCACCTGCCATCCTGCTTGATTTGGTGAACAGATTGGGATGCATAACCTTTCCCCTTCTGCTATTTCATAGCTTAAGACTTCTCCTTTATGTTTGGATAATTCCAACCTGACTTTATGATCCACCAAGAAGGGTCTTCCCAGCACTGTATGCATTGATCCTTTGGCTATGAAGAAGTGAGCATATTTGGGTTCCCCAGGAGTTATCTCAAACATTTTTCTTTCAGCCAAACCAATTAGTGGAGTTGAGTGGCCTTCAATTCCTGTAACCCTCATGAATAATTCCCTGGACACCAAGCCTGCCTGGATTTCCACATGTTCAGGTATGACATTTAATTCAGCACCAGTATCCACCAGGGCCTTTCTCTTCTTTCCTTTTATCCAAATGTCTATGAATCCCAATGGGCAAGCATAGGTGAGATTGCTGCTAATGGAGCATGGGTATTCTTTATCAGAATAGTCTTCAAAATGGTGTTGACATCCATTAACCCTCCTATTGTTTTTTCTGGCTGATGATTTAGAGGATTTATTCAAGTCCAAGGTTCCTTCAAGGGTTATATCTTTTAGATTCTGGAAGAAGTTTGGTGCAACTGAAAGGAGCTCCTCCAAGGTAGGGTTAAAGCTTTGTTTTAATATTTTCTTCTTTAGGCTTTCTTCAATCTTGGTTCATCCTTCAGTATATACTGGTTCTGACCTTTCCTTGTTCACTTCCACAGGTTCAGTTTCAGGTTTTTTCACAGGTTCTTCTGGGGGGTCTTCTTCTTCATCTGAGTCCTAGCCATCCTCCTCAACCCATGCTCCTGGATAAGTTACTCTTCTCTTCCTGGATCCAACCTCCTTGACTGGTTCATTCTCTGGCTCTGGGTGGTCTTGATTTACTGGTTTGGAGCTTCCTTGGGACTTGTCAGCCAATCTCTGGGACTTCCTCAATCCCCATTGGACCTGGGATTCCTTCACATTGACTTCTGGTGGTGTCCAAGCTTCCCAATTTTCAATCTCCAAGAATGCTGCAACATTGGAAGGTTCCTCCTTCTTCTGGGGTTTTTCAACCTTAAGGCTCTTTTGGTTTCCTGAAAACTTCTTCACTTTGTCTCTGGCTGTTTCCTGGCTACTCAGTGGTACTGGTTCCCCATTTGGAAAGAAGAAACTGGATCCCTGCTTGAATAATTTCCTGTTCTTGAGGTACTTTGAGAGATCTGGACAGGTGAACTGGGTATGGTACTCATCCTTGCAGTAGTTGCATCTGACTGGCCATCTGGGTCCTGCATTGGTAACTGGGGGTCTGAAGTTTGGTGCCATTTCTTGGTTGGTCCTTTCAAAATGTGGTGGTTCCTGCTTCTGATTTAAGGCCATGGTGAGCTTGGTGATTTCTTCTTTCATTTTTAAGAGTTCATCCATTCCTGCTTGCTGAAACTTGACTTCTTTCTTGGTTTCCACTGGTTTCTTGATGATAGGTCTAGGTGCTTCTTTTTCATCCACATCCCATAAGGCCAAAGTCTAATGTGGTGGTTCCTGCTTCTGATTTAAGGCCATGGTGAGCTTGGTGATTTCTTCTTTCATTTTTAAGAGTTCATCCATTCCTGCTTGCTGAAACTTGACTTCTTTCTTGGTTTCCACTGGTTTCTTGATGATAGGTCTAGGTGCTTCTTTTTCATCCACATCCCATAAGGCCAAAGTCATTTCTATAAATTCCTTGAAGGTTTCCAGGTCAGGGGGAAGGTATCTTCCATCCCTTGCAATCTTGATTCTACCTGCATGGGCCAATTCTCTGTTAAACTCCCTCCTAAGATCAGTGGACAAGGCTTTCCAGAGGTTCTCTCCACTTTCCCAGTTGGTGTTGTCATACCTCATCCTAATGAAATAAAGTACCATCTTCTCATAATTACCAATAAACTTTTGGAATTCCTGTTTGGTCTTGATTCCTCCCTGATCTTGAGTAAGTCTGAGCAATCTAGGTATGGATTCCTCATTGAACCTCCTATGGGAGGTAGCTTTGCCCCATTTCCTCTTCAACTACTTCTTCAAAAGGTCCCAATCTCCATATTTATGTCCTTCCATATCCTCAGTAGATTCTCTAATCTTTTTGTCTTGGACTAAAAAAGGTAATTGCAGAGCTATATCTATTCCTCCTGCATTCTGAATTCTAGCCAGTTTCTCAATTATTTTAATAAATTGTTCCACCTCTGTTCCATCAAATTCAATATCTACCTTTTTTCCATCTAATAAAACTCCATTTTGTTCATCATTCTTGATGATTGAATTATCCTGGGCTGGTCCTCTGGCTGGGATTCTTTAAGTGCACTGGCTCCTTATTCCTTCTCTTCTTTCCTCTCTAGGTTGACAAAATATTTTTATTCCTGGACTGATGGAGGGGGCTTCTGATTCTTCAGTGGTCCTTGTTTTCATTCTTTCAAATGGTGATCATGGGGTGGAGGTCTGAAATCTGGTTCTTTGTTGAGTATAAGGAGTTTCTGGGATGCCTTGTGCTGTTATTTCTTCAAGGATTTGGTTTAGCACTTTGGAAATGTTGGCAAGATTCTCTCTCATATCTGATGCCATGTCTTGCTGATTTTGAATTCTCTCCTGGTCTTCATCTGGTTTTTCTTTGGGTCCACTGGATGGTTTGGTTTTGTCTTTCATTTCTTGCTCCATCCTGGTTATTGAGGAAAGTGCTACTTGGTTATTATTTTCAAAACCTTTAAGTTGGTCCTTGAGATCCTCTAATATCTGGTGAATATGTCTTCCTTTAGTTTCCTGAATCTTTTAATAGACTAGAGGGGCTAATTTTCCGAAAGTCTTGTCTTTTATAGGTAATAACTAATCATTCTAAAGGAAAATGGCCACTGTTGAGACACCAATTGTAGAGACTCCAAGGGATAATGGGAGTATTTATCAAATAGATTTCTGGCAGTCACTAGGAGGGGAATTTAGTTTACTACTACTCTTGAATAGATAGAAGTAAGCTAAGGTGGTTTTGAATTGCACGCCCTTCTGAACTATAATAAGTCTGCACAATAATTTTTTTTAATTAGTGGCTGGTTTCCTTGAGACTTGAAATAGGTCTCTTATAAGACCTAGATTAATTATTAATAGATATTTTGAGGAATTGCAAGAATATTCCAGGTTGGATTGGATTATTGGCAAGCTTCCACCAATTAATAATCAAGAATTTTTGACTTTTTCTGACTATTTTTCCGGTTCCAATTAAGGGAATTAAGGGTTGACTAAAAGGTGTTTAACCAGTAGGAGGACACAAAGATGGGCTTGCCCACAGGGAGCTTGGCGGACAAAAAGCTTGGTTGGGTGTTCTGTTGTGCTCTTCCTCTTTTATGAATTTACTAATCAAAAATAAGGGGGTTTTCCCTTTTAAAAATAGGTGCTGAATAACAGGCCTCTTCTCAAGAACCCTTCTTCAAAAGCACCAGGATTTGGGTCAAATGGTCAATGATAATTTTGTGTTTGATCTTTTATTTTCTTTTCACTTGATTCTGGTTCACATATAACTGGGTACTAGGTAATTAACTGGTCAGGTAGATGCCATAATTCTAGGGCTGATGCCATACTCTGGGGCTGATGCCATGCTAGACAACTTGGATAGGGAAAAAGAGGCCCTTTAAATAGAAAAATAATTCCTCAGGGGATTCCCAGGGCTCCCTGAGTGTGGTTCTGAGCCTCTCTCTGCATTGTTGAAGCACAGGAGGGTACAGTTACATGAGACAGATCATTCTGGTGATAAAATGTGTAAATCAGGCTGAGAGATAACTGTATTTTTTAGTTCAATCTTTGAGAGTCAGGCTAAGATATGAGATAAGAGATAAGAATGTTGTGATCTGGACGCTTCTGAGTGCTTATCTTGTATAAAAAAATGATGCAGAAGTTGCCTGCAGCTTGAGTTAATTTTGCTGGTTGCAAAAAGCATGAAACCTGCTTGGAAGCTGCAAGCCCTCTTTGGTAGCTTGAATGGTGTGACCTGCATGAGTTTGGTGGTGGAAAGTCATTTGCTGGGTGTTTCTTAGGACTCCTTTGAGCCCTAATCATTTATAAAACGTTGTAGGAACTACCTGCATGCTGTTTCAATGTAATAAGTTGTGGAGATATGAGGTATGCTGTTTTACTGCATGTCCCCTTGGGTAACATGAGAGTGTGGCTTGCAGGTGTTGTATGGTTGATATGGGGGCAAACTGAGTATCAAAGCGCTTGAGAGGACGCTTCAGAGCTCTTATCTGGTGGTTAAAGTTCCAGGAAAGTCATATGCACTGAGTTGTTATTGCTGGTGGGTGAGAATGAAGAGATACTTGGCTGCATGAGCCCCTACTTCTGTTGGTGCATGTGTGTGTGTAGTATGGTTGGAATGGAGGCAAACTGAGTATCAGAGTGCTTGAGAGGATGCTTCTGAGGGCTTATCTGGTGGTTAAAGTTCCAGAAAAGTCATGTGTACTTGCTTTCATAGTATTGGTTGTAGTGTAACATTGGTACTGATATGGTTTAAGTCCTGCTGGTATGGGGTATGTTGTTTTGTTGTGTGGTTATTTTGAGCATAATCTTTTGATTATATATTCAATTAAGACTTTAAATTAATGCATGTGACATAAACCAGTCTGTTCCAGGTGTTGATATGGTTGAAGGGGTTTATCTGGTGATTGATTTGGGTTTTCAGGTTGGTTTGAGTTTAGAGTATAGTTTATGAGGGGTTTGGAATTTCTTTAGTATTTTGTGACTTTAATTTGATATAAGAATAATAATTAATAAGAAAAAATGAGTCTGATGGCTGTAGGACAGGTTTGGTTTACCACAACGCGCCTTCTTTGTAGTCCAATTCTGTGGATGCTTGAAATTGCCTTCCCAAAAACAGGAGTTGCGCCTCCCCCATCTTGCCAACATGTCCCCCTTCAGTGTTGGCCAATCCAGGTTCTGGTTGCATTTCATCTTTTCTATGTCCCGAGGGTCTTCTGCATCCTGAATGAACAGGACAACATGGCGCGCCTTCTCAAAAACCAATGCGCCTTCAGAGTCTGCAATTGTTTCATCCCATGAGATGAATCGCGCCACATCCATGTTGTTGAATCAAATATGAGGGTAATGCTTTGGGATGGTGCGGAGGGGGTGGCAGAAGGAGGAAGAAATAGGGGAAACTTCTGCTAGCATCTGTCAGTACCTTTGAGAGACTTTTATGAAAGATTTTTCCCAGCCAGACCCCCAGATGTGGAAACAAGAAAGGTGATACCCCTCCAAGTTGGCCTCAAGTTCTGGAATTTATTGGTCTAAGCTTCTGTAAGGAGATTGGATGAAATGAGTTTAAGAATAGAGAGAGTGATGACAAGATAAATTCCTCCCTTCCAATGCTTCCCATAACATTCCCTGGTGGTCCAGTGATGATGATATATGATCTGCTATCTATACGGTAATGACATGAGATATTATGAGATGATCCAACCCGGAGTTGAGAGTGAGGTGTTTTTAAGTCCTCCCTCTCAACCCTAACCTAGGCAAAACCACAAGAAACAAGATAGATGAAATATGACCCCAATTACAGAACCCTAGCTTCACACTAACTCCACCCCGTACCACCCACTCTGTCCATCCAAAACCCTCCCCTTTGATATCACATACATCTGGTTTGTCCTTCTCATGCCGCAGCCCTCCCCGGAGCCCTACTTGGAGCCCCCCAGGTTTATCCGTTGGCCCGCACTGGGGGATCCCGCAATCTGTGAGTCAGCCCGCGCTTATGCCCGCCCAAACATCTGCCGCGCCCTACTTGGAGCCCCCTGGGTTTATCCATCCATGCACGTCTGCAGATCCCGCAATCTGTGAGTTGGCCCACACTTATGCCTGCGCAAACCTCCCCGGCGCATATAACCCCTGAATGCCCCAACCTTGCGTTCCGGACTAGCCACCCGCAAGCTTGGTTGGGCCAGCTCCATCACTTTGTCCGCGTTTCCTGGGCGGGTTGCAGCCCCCAAAGCAGCTCCCAATCCAAGGTTATAAATACAAAACCACATCACTCTCTCTGCAGCTGGCATTGTCATCCCCTGGGCAAGGGGGTGAGGAAATCCCCCCTGCCCTGCCCAACCACCTTGTTGCGGTTGGTTGCTGGCTGGTTCAACCCAGACAGCCACCCCATTCCCCTTGCAATGGCAAGCAAGGGGAGGGGGAGGGAGCCAGGGCCGCTGGCCCTTGCTCCTGCGGTGGTGGCCGCCGTTTGCAACCAGCTGGGCCCGCGCAGGATCCCTTGGCCGCCACAACAGCCCCCCGTGCGCCAAAGGGAGGGATACAAGCGGCCCCGAGCGGGCCATGGCATGGGCTGCAACACGGGCGGCGGCCCCAATGGGCCACCCCAAGCCCAAACCTGAGACAAACACACTTTGGCGGGCCAGCCTGTCTGGCCAAGTATGTCCAAAATAAACCTTGGGCCCAATTATGCCCATAAAAGCCCATCTGGCTGTATTTGCCCATACCCCCCACCATGCCCAATTGGGCCCGTGTACCAATGAGCCTGTTTCACGCGTTTTGAGGCCAGTTTCCCCAAATCAGTGACATCCACACAGGCCCGTATGGTCTGCGTGAGTTTCCAATGGGCCGGAGAGGCCCGTATGTGCATCCCATTTGGATTACACTTATAGGTAGGACACAAGTAAGTGCATACGTATTTTAAGAGGAAAAACCAGACTTTGGAAATAAAATAACATCTTGGGTTGTAGGGGCCCATGCTACTCTCAAACAATGTGAATAGTTGATTTTTTTTGGTTTAATGAACTGATTGAGAAAGGTTTATAGTCAAACTCAGCTCTTCATCCCAATTTCAAGGTTCAGTTGAAGAAACTGAAATTTTATTGGGTTTGGTGCCGTTGCAATCCAATTCCTTTTCAAAGGATGAAGAAAAGGCAATGGAGGAGTCAAACAGAAGCTAATCTTTGGTGAGTGGTGATTTGGTTAATAAGATTTGAATTTTGGCTCAGTAATTTTTGATTTTAGGAAGTAAATTACCTCAATCAAATACCTGAGAAGTAACACAAGTTGTTGGGTGTGGTTTGGGACCCAGTTGGTGATGGAAAGTTTGTTTTTAGATCCATTTCTAAATCACTTGGGTATGATGAGGATGGGTGTTTTAAATCTTGGAAAAAAAATGCTTGAAACATTGAGGAAAAATAAGGGGTGCTATTCTAAGATCCTTGGAAGCAGTAAAGATGTTGAAAAGATAGAACAAAGACTTGATGCCAATGAAATAAATGAAAAGATTCCCTCTTCCAAATGGATTTAAAAGCTTGACATGGTTCAAATTATAGCTGATACTTATGGAAGACCAATATGTTTCATTTCAATGGAATAATGTTGTTCTTTTACTCCTATGAAAATGGGTGTAAAAGAACAATCAGATATAATTTTCATTTTTTTTAACAATAACCATTGGTTCCAGACTTTACTTAAGGGAGATGTTATTCCAATCCCTCCGATAATTTCCAAATCAAGTTACATGATTTCTGAAAAAGCAGCTTTTTGGGTTGATCAACTCATCAACTTGAGTTGTATTCTTACTTATAGATTAATTTCATCATTTGGGTTGGGTCTAACATGCTGATATTGTAATTCTATCAATATAAAGGTTTATCAGATTTGGAAAATCATCATATTGAGTGTTTTGAGTTATCATCAACATGATGAGTGTTTTGAATAAGATTTTAATGGTAATTCAGTTCAACTTGAGCTGGGCGGATCCCATCACAAGCTTAACACAATTGTGTTAAGCTTGTGTTAAGATTGTGATAGGATCAACTTAACACAAGCTTAACTTGTTTTATTGGTGTTTTTACTTTAGGGCTGGTCAAAAGACTTGTATTTTTGTTGCCTTTGACTTTAGGGGTGTTCAAAAGACTTCTTGTGTTTTTTGGCCCTTTTACTTTAGGGCTAGTCAAGTTGAGCTCAATTTTTTACTTGAATCTGAAGACAACCAGTTGGTTGTCTTCAGTGTTTATTGTTTTTTTTTATTTATTTATTTTTACTTATTTTTATTTTATTTCTTATTTTTTTGTTTTGTTTTTTAACCAAAAAATCAACTGTTTTTGATCTTTTAGTTGATTTCTGTTTTTTTTTTTTTTTTTTTTTTTTTTTTTTTTTTTTTTTAGTTTGTTTTGGTTTATTTTATTAGCTTTATTTTTTTATTTTTGGTTTTTTTCTGCCCACCAGACTTGTAGCCATGTTGCACCACAATACAACTACATTTGAGCCATGTAGAGCCCCACATTGCTTGAATGTGGTTGGGCTGGCTGTGTGGAATGGCAACACAACTACATTTGAGCTGTTTGGGGCTCTACACAGCTCAAATTTAGTTATGAGGCCACCAAAAAGAGGTCTGGTGCCGTGTGGAGTACAGCCCAACCACATTCAAATTGTGTGGGGTCTGCATGGCTCAGGTGTAGCCGTGTAGCTGTGAACTTAACATCACCCAGGTAATATATGTTTTTGAATTAATATTTCAGTTTTTTATGAATACTAGAATTTATTCATCAAAAAATTTCCAGGGAAAATCAATCTTTCATTTTTGAAGCTCTGAAATTCCACAGGAGAATTTTTCCTACAGAGATCTTGCTACCTGGTTGCCATTCTTCTTATTCAGATGATTCACCCATTTATCTGACATGGTAGATTCTATAATTCTTTCCTTTGATCCTTTCCTTCTTTCCTTTAAGGTCCTTGCTCACTTTTTTCTTCCTTCTTCTTTTGGAGTTTCTACATGAGTTGTTTTGCTGAAAATATCTTCAGAATCTCAAGGATTGTAATTTTTGATCAAGATAACAGGGAATACTGGGTATATCATATTCAATTATTTTCTAAGGATTACTTCTACTTTGTTACTAATATGGAGCATTTTCATAGAAAAGGGTACTAATAATTCTGGTCTCAGTTTTTTTTTCCTTCTAAGTTATAAAATTTGAAAGTGGAAAACTGAAATTTTCCCCTAATTTTGAAATCAGGTTCTCTGTAACATTTTGCCCATCTCCCCTGTTCAAAATCTAAAGCTTTCTGGATGAATTCTTGAGCATTCTTTTTGGAAATTTCTTGAATTTTTTCAGATTCTAGTGCTTTGGTGTGGATTTTTTCTAGATTCTGGTTGACACTTTCTTTTGGAATTCTTCTTATCCATCCTCTATATAGGATATAAGGATCCTTTCTGATGAAGATATTGTCTAATCCTCTTATACACTATCTCTAGTGCTGGCAAGAGACTAACCAATCCATTGGTATATCTACCATTGTTTTTGAATTGTTGTCCAAAAGGAAAAAACCTTAGAGTATCTTCTAGATTCTGTATCATCTGTTGAGACAAGCCATCATTCTGGCAATAATATGCAGTATAGAATGCTAATTAGGTACCTAAAATGTTGTGTAAGGCTCCAAACAATTCTGAATTCAATTTGAGATCCTTGTCACTGATTATTATTTAGGGGATGCCAACATAAAGTTTGACTATTTTCTGGAAGAAAAAGGCTACTTCTATTGCCATATGATCTTTGTGGTTGACAATGAACCTGGATCTTTTATGGAACTTTTCTAGAATAAGTATCACTGATTATTAGAAGTAAGTATCTCCTGGTAATAATCCAGTGAAAAATTCCATTTTAATCACTTTACATGTAGTGATTGGATTCAATATTTTTTAAGGTATATTTTTGGAGTTTTTGACAAAATAGTATTATGTAAAAAACCCTTCATGCAGAAGAAAGACCTCTGCTACCACAGGGAGCTTCAAAAGGCCTTCTTGTTCCCAAAAGACTTGAGAAAAATTCACAAATGGCAAGTTACCCTATGCCTGAAAACAGCCACTGCCACAACTACCTGCACAGGCCAGGCAGTTTTCAAACCAACTGCCATCCCATTTTAGTTGTACAAGGTATTTGGATGGGCCTGAAAAATCCAGCAAGGAAATTTTCCAAGGCAACTCACCACTGCCAAAGCCTCCTTGAACCCAACCACCATGGAAAACAGGCTGTAGGGTACCTTGGATACACCCTAAAGTGTGGTTAAAAAGAACATGGGGCCAATGAGTGCCAACATATGGTGTGGAAAATCATGAAACATTTCAGCTTTTAGATACCACAAACCTTGCAGCCTTTAAGCTACCTGAAGTTATGAAGCAAAAGGATAAATGTATTCCTTTGAATAAAAGTGGTTTGGTTTAATGTTTTTGTTTAAATATAACAAAAAAGGTGAGAGTGGGAAAAATTGTATACAGATTGGTAGTCTTTAGAACTTCTACCTCTGGGAATTAACTTTTTGATCTCTTTACCTTTGAAATTGAGACCCCATCACCTAAGAATAACAAATTATTATCCAGAATAAAGTGGTATGACTGGGCTATTGTAGCAGAAAAGCCAAAGAAGAGACAAGATAAATTCTTTTTTTTGTGTTCATTCTGTGGAGTGATCTTCCTTGATCACCCATGCCACAATATAAGCTTAAAAAACTGCCAAAGATCAATTCCACTCTGATAATAAATTACTAAGGGTCCCAAATCACCACTATCAAAATATAAGCTTAACCTTCTGCAAAATATTCACTCAAACTCTGATGAGGAAAAGTCTCTTTGGATCAGCAGGTTGGACTAGATTATATGCATAAATATTATAGTTTACTGGCATGATTGATAGATTATGTTTATATTCTAATATATGTTTCTAGTTTTGGGTATGGTCTTATACAGTTTGTAAAAGCTTTTTATGTAGATATTTACACCTCCCCTCACACATCTTGTAAATTATACTGCCTCAAGTTGTTGCTCAGTGATCACAGGATCAATCTTGTTAGGGCCAAACCAGTTGGTGAGTAAATTGGCCTTCTGGTTATAAGTACTTGTCCAATTGAGATCAACATCATGCTGCCTGATGAAATTTTTTTAAAAAAAATAGGACACTTGAGATATGTACTATCTTGTTTTCTTCAAGGTTGTCAGCTCTCTGATACCACGAACCTTGCAGTCCTTTAGCTACAGAGAGTGATAAAAATGCTGGAATGATAATAATAATAATTATTCCAATAATAAACACTTAGAAGCTCAAAAAAATGATTTAATAAGAGAAGTTGCAAGGTTTAATGGGTTTGGTAGTAAATGGTTTTCAATATAATATAAAAGAGGGGCCACAGTATTATACTACTGGGGATCTTTACAGACTATCAACCTCTCTTCAAGAGGCCTCCTTAGGCAGTTTAAGAACCTTGGAATAAAGATGGGTGCCTTAGAAAGGACTTATTCCACTAATGTCCAGGCTTAAAAGCTCAAATGGCCAAGACAGGAAGGGTAAAAATCACTCTGAGCACTTTAACACAAAAATCCTGGAATAATTGGAAGGGTTTCAGAGCAGATGGGGTAGATTCCTTGACTAAAATTCAATGGTTGATTGGTTAATAAAGGTAAATAATAATACTACAGACCAAGTCATAAATCACTTGCTTATCTTCATATAAGCATTTTATCAATAATGACACGGTGGCGGATTGATAATAAATAATTCCTGGTAACTGATTATCTGATTGGATCCAAAGAGGTCTGTATAAATACCTTTTTGGGGTGATTTTTATCTTCTCAGGGCATGTAGAGAGGGTTCTGCTTGTGGGCTGAGGCTGGCAAGCCATTCAGGGCATGATTAGCACGTTCACTTGGTTTTTTCAATCAGCTGTCCTTAGATCTGCTTGATTTCTGTACTATTTTAGCCACAGGATCTGTTAATCTGTTATGGCGTAAATTTGATCATTCTGTACTCATCCTTCATTTGTATTATTGATATTGCTTCAAAGCTGATAGATTTGGATGTTTCCTGTTTTTCCATCATCTGCTAATCATGTAGGTAATTTTTAATAATTTTTATGAATACTCCTTGTAGTGTTTTGTGGTCTTCAAAGATCAGGGTCAGTGATTTATGTGATAATCCTTGATCTTTGATTTATTATTAAAAAATGTTTTAAAATTAATTTTCATTAATTTTACTTAAGTTTTGATCTTTTTAGATCATTAGTAATGCATATGTCAGTTTTTTACATATACTAGGCAACCCCAACTAGGTTGTAGCTCTTCTGAGCGGTACCTGGTTGTTAGATGAGTCACTACTGATCCAGACGCGGGGATCAGTTAGTACAGATGCGTGCGGGGTAGGATCTGCTGCGTGCGTGGCAGAATCAGCTGTGCGGGGGTCTCTAGTATGAGGGAACCTTCTGCTACTAGTACGTAGGGATATGTAATGATGCAGGGCTGCACGCAGGAATTGTGACATAACACATTTCCGCGTGTAACTCCTAAAATACACACAACACCTCAATTCTGAGTGAATTTTAGGTTTAAACCCTATACGTGAGAATACATGTGAAATATTAGAATGGTCAAAAAGTGCCATACTGGTGTCGTAATTTTTAGTACTTTTCTTTTTAATTATTTTAAAAATATAAGGACTTGGGATTCAAGGGTTGGGTCAGTGAGTGACCCTACCTAATTTTGAGTGAGGAATCCATTCCTGTAATAATATATATATGTATTTCTCACTCCTTATCTTGTTAATTGAGATATTCTTATTTTTCATAGTTTTGTGTTACTATTTGACAGTTTTTCTCTTTACATAGTAGCAAGGTGACATTCCCCCGCTCCAAGATATGTATATATCTGAAAAAAGTTTTTGGGTTAATGCCTCCTGCTGGATCTGTAGCTCCTCAGGTGTATAGGTCCGTCAGGGATATTATGTTCAGGCAACCATTCATCTTTATCAGCTGATTCACCCTTGTATCTAATTAGGTAGAGTCTGATGTCTTTTCCATTGATCCTATCTTTTTTATCTTTAAGGATCTTGCTAATTTTTCCTTTGTCTTTTTCAGGTTCTTCTGTAACAGGTATTGCAAGTGAAGGAGTATGCTCTCCATTCCTTGGGTGGTAGTGTTTGATGAGACTTACTGGGAAGACTGGATGTTTCCTAGAAAGCTCATTACTGAGGATTACTTCCACAGAATTTTTACCATGAAGTTTATTAATGGTGAAAGGTCCCACAAAATCTGGTCTAAGCTTTCTATTTCCAGCCAAGTTGGTAAAGTTGATGGTAGAGATCAAGACTTGATCACCAATCTTGAAATCAGGTTCCTTATGGGTTTTATCCCACCTTTGCTGGTTATACTCTACAGCATCCTGGACAAACTTAACAGCATGTTTGTTGGCTACATCTATCATGTTTTTGAAATCAAGTGATGTAGGGTGAATATTGGTCAGCTGGTGGTTAAGGTTATCCTTGGGTAATCTAGGAATCCATCCTCTTTCAAGTATGTAAGGTGCTTCCTTAGTTTTAGAGTGCTTGCTACTGTTGTAGGCCATCTCCAGTGCAGGTAAAAGGCTAACACAATTGTGGCAATAACCGTGAGAATTCTTGTATTCTAGTCCAAAGCCACAGAATCTCCTGAGTATTTCTTCCAGGGTCTGAATCATCCTTTCAGCTAATCCATCTGTCTGAGGGTGATAAGCAGTAGAGAAAGCTAAGGTGGCTCCAAGCATCATTTAGATTCCTCCAGAACTCAGAGGTGAATTTAGGATCTATGTCACTGATAATAATCTTGGGAACACCAACATCAGCATTGAGTCTGTTCCAAAATAATAGGGCAACTTCCATAGCAGTGTCTTTGTTGTGATTAGGTAGGAACTTTGCTTTCTTGGAGAACCTATCCACAATGACCAATACTGAGTTGTAGGAATAGGCTCCTCCTGGTGGTAGTCCAGTTACAAAGTCCATATTGATGATCTCCCATCTTTTCTTGGGTTCAGCAATCTTTTGCAGTGGTCCAAACCGTTTTCCAGTAGTCCTGTTGAACTTCTGACAAGTTTCACAACTGGTAACGTACTGTATAGTGGCGTCTCTCCAATTAACCCACCAAGCAGTTTCTTCAATCTTATTCAAGGTTCTATCAGCAGATAAATGACCAGATGAGCAGTTATCATGACACTCAGCCAGAACATGTGTGATATGGTCATCCTTAGTTAAGACTATAACACTTGAATGTTGATGCCTATAGTATACCAGACCATCCCATATGGTGAACCTTCCGGCTTTGTATGGTTTCAAAAGAGGTTCAGGTAGGCTATTGATCAATTCAGAAGGTGGAGAAGTACTTTCCATAATAGTGATCAGAGTCTTTATGCCAGAACTGTAAGCTTCTTTGATTGAGTTGAACAATGATTCATTCAGTTCACAAACGTCAATTCCCATTATAGGAGCTTCAATGTTTAACCTTTTAATGTTAAGGATAGGGAAGATATCATTATACTCTGGATCATAAGCAGGGTTACTTGAGTCATTGGGTAACGCATTCCTGCTTAAACTATCAGCATTCTGGTGTTTAGTCCCAGCTTGATGAACTATGGTCATCTGTCCTCTGTACTGTTGTATAGCTATCTGCCATCTCAACATGTGCCTACTAGGGGTCTTCATGTTCATCAATGTCCTGACAGCGTTGCAGTCAGTAATAAAAGTGAAGTTTGTGCCTTCTAAGTAATAATGGAGTTTCTCTAGAGCCCATACTAAGGCCAGACATTCCATTTGGCTTGCACCGTACCTTTTCTCAGTGTCTTTAATTTGTCTGGATATGAAGAGTATAGGTTTTCCCACTGGTTTATCATCTTTTATGACTTCCTGGTGTAAAGCAGCTCCTAGCCCTTCCATGCTGGTATCTATGTAGAGCTTGAAAGGTTTAGAGTAATCTGGCTGGATCAGTACTGGAGCTGAAGGCATTGCCATTTTGAGTTCCTCATAGTTCTTGACTCTGTCATGAGTCATTTCAAAAACGGTGGTGTTGTTGCAGATCTCATACAGACATTTGGTTAGAAGAGCAAACTTTGGTAAATACTTCCTATAGTAGCTGCAGAAGCTGATAAAGGATAGGAGTTCAGTTTTATTCTGAGGCATAGGCCTATTCATTACTGCTGCTATATTTTTTTGGTAAGCAGCTAAGGTTAGTCCAGAGACAATGTTTCCTAAGGCTTTGAGTTCCCCATAGCCAAAGTTACACTTTTTCATTGATACTTTAAATCCCATGGCAGAGATGGTTTTGAGGACTAGCCTTAATTTCTCCATGTGAGTATCCCAATTATCAGAGTAAATGATAACATCATCAATGTATACCATCATCCATACCTGTCTGATGAATAATCCTAGGACTATTTCCATCATCCTTTGAAAATGAGAAGGAGCATTTTTAAAACCAAAAGGCATCCTAATATACTCATAAATTCCCAAATGACAGATAATTCTCATGAATTTCCGGCTATCAGGGCTGATAGGTATTTGGTGAAAACCTTTCAGCATGTCCATGGTAGTGATGTACTTAGCCTTAGACAGGTTATGCAGAGCATGGTCAATTCTTGGAATTAGATAATAATCAGCTTGGGTTTAGTTGTTAAGCATTCTAAAATCTCCAACAATTCTTGACTTATCATTTTTCCAAGCTATAATTACTGGTGTAGTAATATCCACCTGTTCATTTTGGCCTACTTTCCTTAAGACTTGTAAGTCAACAAACTCTTGAATATGGGTTTCCAGAGAAGCTCTGGATTTTGGAATAGAAGGGTAAGCAGGTCTCCTGAGGTTAGGTGGGTAAGGAGGCTTAATAGTTATAGTTAGGATCATATCATGTCCTTTGATGTTACCAATGGGGTGATCCTTGGTACAGAAAGCATTCTGATTTTCAAAGCATACTTGTAGGATATTCCGTTTCTGTTCTTCATTGAGAAGGGAATTCAAAGCAGCTTGAGAGAAGTATTCCTGATTGAACTTCTCTAAGTTTTTTTTGTAAGTTGAATCAGAAGTTTGAGCATTGACATGGCATATTTGGAACTTCTTATTCCAGTCTCCACCTACAGTGAAGTATCTACCCTTGCTTTGGAATACATCTATACCATATAAGCAAAGAGAATCATTTCCAAGGATAAAATAATCACCAACTCCATTTTGGAGAACTACAAATTCAATGTTCAGTTTGAGTGATCCTTTAGAGCAAGGTAGTATGATATCAGAAGTCCATACTCCAAAAGCTTTGAGAGCAGAATTACAACTGCTGAACTTAGCCTGAGTTACTGGTAGTAGGTTCAGCTTCCAGTTTGGGTCTTGTTTCTCCAGATAAGTTGAACCAACACAAGAGCAAAAGGCTCCACTGTCTAGAAGTAACTTAACAGGGGAACCTAGGATTAAACCAGTAGCATAGAATGTTTTTCCTGAAGTGTAACTTTTACAGGCAGAAGGTTTTAGAGTCAAGGCCTTAGCCTCAGAGATGTGGTGAATCTTCATGTTGAAATTCCATTTTTGAGGTAAGTTAGAATCTTCATTGACAGAATTTATGTCCAGAGAAGAATCAATACTACCTTCAATAAAATTGATGGGGTTAGTGATCATTAGATCACAATCAGAGAGTGATCCATCAGTATCATCAAGGTGAGGTTCAGGATTGTCATACTCTTCTCCTTCAATAAGATTAATCCTTTTCCTAGGTAGAGGACAATCAGGTTTTACATGTCCTGTTTGGTTACAGTTCCAACATAATTTCTCTTTTGATCTGGAGTCTTCTTGACTTCCAAGGTAGATGGATTAGTAGCAGGGGATTCTTTATTTTTGGCAGTATATTCTTCCCTGTTCCTAGTATTTTGGTCCCTGGGGGGTCTATTGACCCTTTTGTCAAGACCATTCATATCAATAGTCTCTTCCAATACACCTATTAAGGTGGAAAGATCTGAATCCATAGGCATTCTGCACCATACACTGTGGTTGATTTGTCCGTGAAATAAGTTGAGGAGTCTTTCATTGACTTCTTGTTTATCAGCCTCAGGATAAAAACAGTCTAAACTATTTTTCTGGTCTAAGCACCACTTATGAGGTTTGTCCTTGGAAGGATCAAACTGGGAAGTTTCAAAAGTTTTCATCATCCTTCTTTTCCAAATCCTGGTACCAAACTGCACTTTCATCAATTCTTTCCAAGAATTCCAGGATAAAGATCCAACTCCTTCTCTTTTATTGATAAACCAATCAAGAGCTACTCCTTCAAATAGTCTGGGCAATCTACCACAGCTATTGCATCAGGGAGCTCATAAGAAGAAATAGTATAGTCAATAAATTTAATGAAACTGACATGGTTGTATTCTTCTTCTCCAGAGAATTTAGGTCATTCAGTGATGGGAGGAAGTAGCTTCAAAGGCTGCTCCATTTCAGGAGTAGGACTGGGTCTGAAAGACTCATTCCTAGTTATCCTGGTTCTGAGAGGAACACTAGGAGTACTGGTGAACCTAGCAGGCCTAGTTTCTTCTAGGTCAATGACCCGAGAGTTAGTGGAATTGATCTTAAGATCTCTGAGATCATTCTTAATCATACCTAACTCCAATTCAAGTTTATTGCTTAATAGGTCGATTTTGTTAATCAGATGAGCTGAAGGAGTAGGACTAGTTTTCTTAACTTCTTCCTCAAGCTGGTCTATGGTTGCAAGAATATCTTCCTGAAGAATTGATTGGTTGTCATCAATATGTTTCATCAGGTCCAAATTACTAGCTCTTATACTATCCTTGATTTTTTGTATTTCCAACTCATCAATTCTCATAATCTGAGACTGAGTGTCAATCACTCTGAAAATACTTGAACTTAATTTGTCCAATTGTTGAAAAACTTTGTCAAAGCATTGGCTAATAATAGTAAAATTGTGAGACAAATTTACAGAAAAGATATTAAGAGCTTCTGAATCTAATTGTGGTACACGTTTTTCCACTTCTGGGCTAAGGATATTATGCTTTCCCAATCCTTTGGGTTCCTTAACTTCTGAAGGGCTGAGGACCTCTTCTTTTGGGTGTCCTTCCCTTTTAAGGAAGCTAACTGATCCCAAGGATTCCAGTTCTGCATGTAGCCTTCTACTTCTTTCTTTGGGATCAACCTTTGCAGACAAATCTGAGATTTCTTTGACTGAGAAATGGATTTTCTCATACCTGGTTGATCCTCCTGGGTATGAGCCAACCTGAAATGTTCCCAATAGCTCACGTGCTTTTCACTAATACTTTGACTCTTTCCTCCTTGGTTGAGTCCAGCTGGGGTGGCATAGGAGGACCTGTACCCTCCTGGGATAACACGGTGGGCAACGGATTGCTCTGCGAGGTCTATTTGTTGAGTTGGCAGCCGCGGCCCTCGCCGTTGTTGTCCCGGGTGATTCTATGGTCACAGGTTTGAGTCCCTTCATTGCGCTTGCAACTGGAGTCCTTTCCCGCACGGGTTCCTCTGGGCAGAAATCCATATGACGGGGCTCTACCTGTTGCACGGGTGTTGCACCTATTTTGATACATGGCATCAAAAAAATATGTAAGTCTTTTTGTTGAAGCTTTGAAAAAAGACTTTAAAATTATAAAAATAATATTTTTTGTGTGTTTTATGTTTTTAATAATTTTTTATAAATATTTTAACTTAATTAGAGTTAAATTCAAGGGTACCAACACTTGGTTGGGATCACAAATATCCTTGGAGGTTATTCTAACGGGGTCTGAGTGAGTTCCAATCAGATCCTTTGATAAATCCAAGGGTAAGTCCAATGGTACACTGTCTGGGAGGTCCTCTAGGAGTTCCTGGTAAATGAGATCACCAAAAACAAAATCCACTGAGATGGATAAAAACAAAAAATATAAGTTTAATATTTTTTTTTATTTTTAAGTGTTAAAATGATGTTTTTAGAAAAAATAATCACTTGAATTATTTTTGAATTTTTCTTTATCTTCAGGGTTGTTTAGTTTATAAATATAAAGCTTCCTTTGATAAATTTTCCACTCCTTATTTTGCCTTAATAAATAATTGAACTTCATAATTCTTTCAAGCTCAAGTTCTTTGTCTTTTATAACCTGCTGTTTATAATAAAGCAATTTCTCCTGTTGTTGCTCAGGAGTTATAATAACAGGGAAAAATGTACAGATTTTTACTTCTTTTTTTCTTTTTAAGAAGGTTTAAATAATAATTGATCAATTCTCTGTTGGTCTTAAGATCCACTAGAGAAACAAATGATCAAAAAATATATGTTATAAGTATGTTAACTTATTTTTTTTGAAAAAAATAGACTGGTCCAAGGAATAAATAATTAAAAATTAATTATTTAAGGATATTTCCCGGCCAGACCCCCAGTTTTCAGCTCTCTGATATCAGGAACCTTTCAGTCCTTTAGCTACAGAGAGTGATAAAAATTCTGGAATGATAATAATAATTATTATTCCAATAATAAAAACTTAGAAGCTCAAATAAATGATTTAATAAGAGCAGCTGCAAGCTTTTTTTGGTTTGGTAGTAAATGGTTTTCAATATAATATAAAAGAGGGTCCACAGTATTATACTACTGGGGATCTTTACAAACTAGCAACCTCTCTTCAAGGGGCCTCCTTAGGCAGTTTAAGAACCTTGGAATAAATATGGGTGCCTTAGAAAGAACTTATTTCACTAATGGTTGGGCTTCAAAGCCCAAATGACCAAGACAGGAAGGTTAAAACTCACTCTGAGCCCTTTACCACAAAAATCCTGGAATAATTGGAAGGGTTTCAGAGCAGATGGGGTAGATTGCTTGACTAAACTTCAATGGTTGATTGGTTAATAAAGGTAAATAATAATACTACAGAGTAAGTCATAAATCACTTCCTTATCTTCATATAAGCATTTGATCAATAATGACACGGTTTCTGATTGATAATAAATAATTCCTTGTAACTGATGATCTGATTGGATCCAAAGAGGTCTGTATAAATATCTTTTTGGGGTGATTTTGATCTTCTCAGGGCACGTAGAGAGGGTTCTGCTTCTGGGCAGAAGCTGGAAAGCCAGTCAGGGCAAGATTAGCACGTCCACTTGGTGTTGTCAATCAGCTGTCCTTAGATCTGCTTGATTTCTGTATATTTTAGCCACAGGATCTGTTAATCTGTTATGGCGTAAATTTGATCATTCTGTACTCATCCTTCATTTGTATTATTGATATTGCTTTGAAGCGGGTAGATGTGGATGTTTCCTGTTTTTCCATCATCTGCTGATCATATAGGTAATTTTTAATAATTTTTATGAATAATCCTTGTAGTGTTTTGTGGTCTTCAAAGATCAGGGTCAATGATTTATGTGATAATCCTTGATCTTTGATTTATTATTAAAAAATTTTTTAAAATTAATTTTCATTAATTTTATTTAAGTTTTGATCTTTTTAGATCATTAGTAATGCATATGTCATTTTTTTACATATACTAGGCAACCCTAACTAGGTTGTAGCTCTTCTGAGCGGTACCTGGTTGTCAGATGAGTCACAACTGATCCAGACGCAGGGATCAGTTAGTACATATGCGCGCGGGGTAGGATCCTCTGCTTGCCTGGCAGAATCAGCTGCGCGCGGGTCTCTAGTACGCGGGAACCTGCTGCTACTAGTATGTAGGGATATGTAACGATGTGGGGCTGCACGCAGGAATTGTGACATAACACATTTCCGCGTGTAACTCCTAAAATACACACAACACCTCAATTCTGAGTGAATTTTAGGTGTAATCCCTATATGTGACAATACGTGTGAAATATTAGAATGGACAAAAAGTGCCATACTGGTGTTGTAATTTTTAGTACTTTTCTTTTTAATTATTTTAAAAATATAAGGACTTGGGATTCAAGGGTGGGGTCAGTGAGTGACCCAACCTAATTTTGAGTGAGGAATCCATTCCTGAAATAATTTTTATGGATTTATCACTCCTTATTTTGTTAATTGAGATATTCTTATTTTTCATAGTTTTGTGTTACTATTTGACAGTTGTGCTCTGTACATAGTAGCAAGATGACAAAGGTGTTTTCACTTGCAATAAGCAATGCCAACTCATTGTGGCAGGAAATTGAAATTTACAGGTTTTTAAAATTGGAGAGGATGTTTGTTGGATAAGCTAGCTGTTGAGTACCATCAAATAGGGTGATGTGCTCCATAGTGCATGTAGACAAGGCAACTAGCACCATTAAAAAAAAGGCTGAACCTGGGATGGTGAGTGCAACCTGTTTTGACTTTGTTTTGGTTTTGGATTCAAACATCAAATTTCTTTTTGGATTGTCCCAGAAGATTCATGCACCCAATTTATGTAATGAATGAATTGAATTGGAAATTTTTACATAAAAGAAAGAATTGGGAATTTATTTTTTTACTTTTAATGCCATATTTATTTTACAACTGTTAAGAAATTTGTTTCAGAGCTATGTTAGATGGGATTTTTTTTTGATGGGTGCCAAGCTAAAAAATGACATCTTATCAATTCTAAAGAATAAAAGTAAATTTATTGATTATTTATAGACTTTTTTTTTCTATTTTTTTTGTTGTCAATGAAGAAAGTTCATGTCAGTGGCAGGTATTGTCAGGTGCCTGATGCCGGGAAACTTGCAGTCCTTTAGTTAAAAAAAGTGATATTTGTTGAGGTCAAACCTGCTAACATGATGTATCACCACAGTACAGAGGCTGTTCAGTTGAACCTAGACCAGTAACACCAAATAAACCTGGAAGCCACAAGCTTCTTTAGCCTAGGTGGCAAAGGCAGCACTCTAGAATGTGTCTTGGTTCATCTGAGGTTGTGGTTTTGACTCCAACCAGACACATCTTCATTTTCACCCTCTCAACAAGTTATGATCCAAGAGCCTACCTGAGCATATACTTGCTTACTTAAGAGACTTGATTAAGATTTGAATGCTTTCTGTAAGACCATCATCCCCTGTACTCCTACCCTACAATAATGGGTTCAATCCCATATCAATCACACTTTCACCTGGGTATTGTTGGAAAATACACACCATCAATCTCTTTCTTACATTTCTGTGTTTTTCTTTCTTCTTTATTCTTTTTATCTAATCATACATTCCATCCCTATGGCCACTGTTTCATATCTCACATCTCATCTGCACTGGTTGCCTTTAATGTGTCCTTCAACTTGTCTCTCAGATATCACACTCAGGGTATTCCACAACTGACCGTGACATTTGTTGAATCTTTATCACCTGAGGACATAGACCTGCTTCACAGAAAGAATTCCTTGCTTATCTTTCTGTCCACTACCATATCTCTGAGTATCCTCAGGTGAGTATTGATTTCACTGTCATTCCTCCTCTATAGACATCAACTGTGTTTATTTTTATGTTTCATTTCTTTCTGATTAATAACATTCCTCATCTTTTGGTCTGCTACCATATCTCTGAGCATCCTCAGTTAAATTGACTCAACAGATTATGAGCCCAGAGAACAAATATTTTGCTGAAAAGTTACAGATAGATCCATCATCATACTTCAAAGTTTTCAAAAACAATTCATGGAGGAACTTTCATCTTCTCACCCAGTTCTAAAAACTCCAGCAATCATTCCTCTAAACACACCTGGAGTGGACTCAAACTACCTTGACTTGTCAATGATTCTGCTTATAAATTTCCAAGCTTCTAGTGTTGGTTATCTGTTAAACAATGATCCTGGAAAAACAAACCCCAAATCATGTTCCAAGGACAATCTTGCTGTGTGCTCAGTTATCTCAAGATCAATAAAACCATCAAACTTCCAATTAATTTTGAAAAACAAAGAAAGAGCCCTTGGAATGTGGAATGCTCTCAAAGATACTCATCAGGACAACTCATCTGGAGGAAAAATGTACTGGCTTAGAAAACTTTTACTCACCAAACTGAACAATCAGGATATGACAGTTCATCTTTCTGACATAATATTGTACATTGAAAAACTGTCCTCACTCATCACTCCCAACAATCCCCTAACTGCAGATGACTTATAGTCAACAGCCATTCTTCTCTCTCTTCTGGAAAATCAGCTAAATTGTTTTTTAGGAATGATGAACAAAGAATTGGTTCCCTCATAAAAAATAATCACTGCTCTTAAGCAAGAACACCTGAGAAGACAAACACGTAGAAAAGAAATTATGGTAAACTCCACAAAAACCCAACTCAATTGAAAACAATCCACACCAAAAAAAGAACATGCTTTGTCTCAAAGCTATGGTAGGGTTAATTCAAGAGTCCACGTCTGCGCCAACTGCAAAACAGAAGGGCACTCATTCTCATGCTGCCCCAAAGTTTTGGAATCTCTGGAAAAGTCAAAGAAGAAAAATTGCCAACAAAAAGGAAAATAATTTAAATCAGCTAAAGCCAATCTCAGCAAAGTCAAAACTGCCCTAATTTCAACATCAGATGAAGAAGACAATTTTTCTGACTCACATGTCATCATTCACGCTGGATCAGCATCAGGCAATCTGACTCACTCAAATCTGAACCTAAGAAGAAATTTCAAGCTTGATTACGGATTCTCAGTTTTGATGACTCCACATGAACATCAGCTAACAAAAAGGAAACCCAAACTCACCCCTGTAAGACTTGCAAATGGATCAGAAATCAATTCCATCAAAGAAGGAATATTGAATCTGTCATTTTTCCAAACAAAGCCCCTCCTGGTACCAAATTTGCATGAACCCCTTCTGTCAGTATCTCGCCTTTGCAATTAAGGTCTTATGTTCTATTTTGCAAGGATGGCTGCAGCATTTAAAATGAGAATGCAAAGCAATTAAACAAAGAGGCACTGCAATATGGGTATGAAAATGGAAACCTGTACTATTTCCCTCAAGGAGTGGTGAGCCTTCAAGTGTCATCTAACTCCTGTGTCTTGCAAGATAATGAAAACAGTCTTTTTGTCTATCACTGCAGATTGTCACCTCTGAACTTGAAGTCTTTAAAAACAATACTAAAAACCCAAAAAATTTCCCCTCAACCATTCAACAAGTTGGAAGTCCAACAGTTCAAAACCTGTATAAAATCAAAAATTTCAAGGCTACCTTTCCATACACTTCTGAGTTACAGATCTACTCACCCAGGGCAAATTATTCATTCCAACTTTTTTAGTTTTGAAACTCAATCAAGAGAGGGGTAAAAATACTTCATTACTTTCATAAAAGACTGCTCAAAAGCCTTATTTGCCTATCCCATGCAACTCAACTTGGACCCCCTTCAGTGCACCAGGCTCTTCATCTCCTTTTTTGAAAATCAATATCAGCAGTGTGTCTCTTCTTTAAGTATGGATAATGGAGGTGAATAAATCAGCCATGAGATGAATGCTTTCCTCTCCTCAAAAGGAATCATGCACAAAACAGGTCCTCCTCACTCTCCTCAGCTCAACATTGTTGCTGAATGATCCAATCAAACCCTCAATAATCTAATTCAATTGACCTTAAGCTCATTTAATTTACCAGATTCATTCTGGGTTGATTCTCTACAGCACTCACTCTTCTCTTTCAACTTGTAATCATGCAAAACACCACATGTTTTCAGATCCCCTAATTTCATCCTCCAACAAGAAGACATCCAACTTTACTATCTCCATCCTTTTGGTTGTCTCACTTGGTACAAAGTGCCAGAGGCCAATTACACTAAACTTGATGAAAAAGCTAAACCTGCCATCCTTCTATCATAACTCAACCAAGGGAATGGCTATCAACTGAAGGATCTTATAACCAAGTTGGTGGTCAAGTACCATGACTGCCTGTTCAATGACTCAGTCTTTCCATGCGGCAAGTGCAATCACCGCAAGTCAGAGAATTCCATTAATCCCTCTGATCTGACCATTCCACTAGTTTCAATCCCCATATTCCTACCATCTCAGAGAAAAAAACCACCACAATCAGTCATGTCACCCCATCTCTCACCGTCTTGCCCACCCAACCCCTCTTATTCATCAGTCAATTTCCCTGAATCTGACACATGAACCACTCCTCATTTTGCCCTTGAATTAACCACGTTGTTATTCCCCATGTGACTTGTCTGTGCTCAACAAGCATAATCTCTTCTGACTCTGCCAAGAATCTTGCCTCCTCCATCCACTCCACTTACCTCCACCAACTCTCCGCCTCCATTTTTGCCCTCATTCCAACCTCCATCTTGCTCCCCCCCCATTTGCCATTCCACCAGAGTGAAACTCTCATCTCAGAACTTTGGAAATTTCTGCCACTCTGCATTGGTGAAGGAAAATCTCACCGTGCCTAAAACCTGGAAGAAGCTTCTCAACTCGCTGCAAAAGCAATGGTGGATTCTATTGGCTAAGGAGGAGATTTCCTCCCTCCAAGGCATGGGGACGTGGACTCTGGTCCTTCCCCCCAAGAATCACAGGGTTGTGCGCTGTAAATGGGTTTTCTGGATAAAGCACCAGGAGGATGGCTCCATACTAAGACTGAAGGCTTGTCTAGTGGCCATGGGTTTCTCTCAGGTCCACGGCCTAGATTTCCCTGAAGTATTTGCCTCACACTATGGCTTGAAACTCTCTGCCTTCTTCTTGCTCTTCATGGCCACAAGGGCTGTATTGGATGTCAAATTGACTTCAAGACTGCCTGTCTGAACAGAAAGCTTGAAAATCCAATTTAAATGTCTCTGCTGCTGGGTTTCAAGGATCCATTACATCCAGACTGGGTTTTCAAAGTTACTTGGGCAATATATGGCCTGAAATAATACCCGCAACAATGGAATCTAGAGCTAGAGACCGCTCTTGCCTCCCCCGGCCTGCAGAAATCATCCTAAAATCCATTGCTGTACTTCAAACTCAAGTGAGGCTGTCTTTTGGGGGCCATCACTGCTCATGTGAGTGATCATGTTGTGGTAAGTATACCTGAATTTTTATTTTTGTTTGTAAAAAACATCAAGACAAAATTCCAGGTAGGATCCAATGAGGACCTCCATCTTTTTCTCTCCATCTCCATTCATCAAAAAAAAATCCCAAACAGTCTTGTTGGGTCAGGCACATTAAATAGACTCCATCTGCACATCTTTCCTTCCCTCAGGCAGCTCAACCAAAGTCCAATCTGCAACTGATGGCAAATTTAAGCTTCTTTCCCAACAATTGGCTGGTTGCAAAGGCGCTCCTCCCAAGTACAATCACCTTATTTGATCATTTTTCTGGGTGTCTCAATGCACCAGTCCCAACAATGCCTTTGCCATGAATTGACTGTCTCAGTTTTTCCAAGATCAATTGCTGGCTCATTGGGATGCCGCAGTCTGAATTCTATGGTATCTCCGCATCACACGCACGCTGTGTTTGATGCTTGGTGGAAGTGCTTTTAATCTAGCAGGCTACACCAATTCCAATTGGATCAAAAGTATTGAGGATTGAAGATGCACCTCTGGCTACAGCTTCCAAGTAGGAAAAAGCACAATATCTTGAAAGTCAAAAAAGCAGCCAACCCTGTTGCTATCCAGCACAGAAGCAGAGTACAAAGCTCTCTCTAAAACCTTGCAAGTAAGGTCTCTGGCTTTGCAACATACTGTGCAAACACAAGATTTCTGATTCCTCTGCTGTGCCCCTGTACATTGACAAAAGTGGCACCAAAGCTCTTCCCAAGAATCCCCAGCATCATTCCAGAACAAAGCACATTGATGCCTGGCACCATTTCATTCGTGAATGCATCAAGCCTCAGGTTTTATTTTTCAGTCACATCTCAACCTCAAACATGATTTCCAACATGCTCACAAAAGCCCTTCTGCGGGTTTTCCTGCAATCTGATGGCTGTCTAGTTGTTCTCTCATGATTTGATAAGCAAGGGGGGGTGTTGGAAAATACACACCATCAATCTCTTTCATATCTTTTTGTGCTTTGATTCTTCTTTATTCTCCTTATATAATCATTTCAAACTTCCACATTCCATCCCTATGGCCACTTTTTCATATCTCACATCTCATCTGCACTGGTTGCCTTCAATGCTTTCTTCAACCTGTCTCTCATATATCACACTCAGGTTATTCCATGACTGACTGTAACATTTTTTGAATCTTTATCACCTGAGGAGAGAGACCCGCAACACAGAAAGAATTCCTTCCTCATCTTTCTGCCAGCTGTGGAAAGTAAGAGAGAAATAATCCCCTAGTTGTCTTTGAGTTCCAGAATGAATGGTCCTAGCATCTGTAAGGATAAGGATTCTCAAGTAAAGAGAAAGAGAGAGAGGGGGGGAGATGAATTTCCTTTTGTTTGCCATATCCTTTGCCCTCCATCCATCCATCCATCCATCCATGTATATGTCAATATTTACTACAAGCTGGGGTTGAGAGTGCGGACTCTATACCCACCCTCTCAACTCTATCCTAAGTACAAGCGCAAAAACAAATAGAAAAGAAACCCTAAAAAAAAGAAACCTTTCCCATACTGCAACAACCCTCAAGCCGACCTACCGTTACACACACCTGGTTTGTCCTTCTCATAACACAGCCCTCTTCTGCGCCCTACTCGGAGCCCCCTGTGTTATCCATATCTGCCCCGGGTGCCGCGTGATTTCCTGCCATGCAGGTTGGCCCACTCCTATAGCCCTGATAATCCCGCTGTATCCTCCCAAACTAGCCACCCAAGGCATGGTTCCCAATGCAAGGCTATATAACAACACCACATCCCCCCCAACTTGAGTTCTGCCCCCAGAGGTCTTCCCACCGTTACCTTGACCATACCCTTTCATACCCATTAAAACGGCCATTACACCCATCCACAGAGAAGAAAACAGGTAATAAAGAGAAGCCAATCTAGACCAGAGAAGGAAAGAGAGAAAAAAAGTTTTTTTTTTTATTTTTTTTATGTATGCATCTCTCCGCTCCTTGTCCCGCCTTGTACTCAACAATCTCTTGTGGGGCTTTTCCTTGTGTATATGGAACCAGAATTGCCCAGCTCCCCATTCCTGCAATACTATCCCTTTGGCTGCAACCTTCCACTCTGCTAGGAGAGAGATTTGCACGTCCTCATCCAATCCCACGGGGGTTGTGTCCATGGGATGTTCTCCCAAACTTCCTTCAAGGCGCACCTTCTGTTTTCAAAGCCCTTGCAACCCCAACCTCCTTTTCAAAAGCCATATTATTGATGCAAAATCCCTTCCCCTTCCGCACCTGAATCCCCACCACGCTTAGCTGTCCCACCAATGCCAAAATCTCCGCTAGCAATGATGGCAACGGGACCGCTGTGGCCCATCCATTCTGTGCTCCCCGCCCTCCACGTCCTTCCATTTGGAATGCATTCTACCGCCATTGAAAGGGTCCAACTTTGGTTTCAATCCTTCAACGCCTGGTCTGTTGTTTCTTCCACCGCTCCTATCCTCTCCACAAGACCAATCTGCCGTTGATTAGTTCCCAAGCTGTGCGCAATATCTTCTTCCATACCCTTCTCCGCAAGACTTGCCTGCTGCCCATTGGTTCCTGAGCTGCGCGCAATATACACTTTCCAACACGTATCCTGTCTCCGCTGGGGAAACTAATCCTGCTTTTGAATCCATTGTCTTGTCCTTGCCTCCCAATGGCCAATAGGTGTATTGTCACCATAAGTGCACACCTGGGGCCCGGGCGCACTAGGGAGCTGAAGACCCTTCAAATGGATCTTGAGGTCCCTTGCCAACTCGGCAAGTTCACTAAACCAAGGGATGGCTACCAGTGGTGGGGCCCAAGCACATGCTTCCATGGATTACAATTCCGCTTGCAACCAGGCCCTGCCGTGCAAAACTGCCTCATAATCCAATTCCGCTTGCAACTGGACTCCGCCGCAGGGGCCTGCCTCATAATACAATTCTGCTTGCAACCAAAACCTGCCGCACGGGCCTGCCTCCACTGTGGATTGTTTGAAATTGCCTTCCTGGAAACAAGGCTTGCACTTCCCCCATCTTTCCAGCATTTTGCCCTTCAGCTTTGGCCAACCAATTTTTTGGTAGCCTTCCATCTCTTCCACATTGAAAAGCTCTTCTGCATCCATTATGAATAGGACAACATGGCGCACCTTATTGGAATCCTATGACCCTTTGGAGTCTGCAATCACTTCATATTGTGAGATTAATCGCTTGAAATCCGTGATGTTGAGTCAAATGTGAGGGTAATCCTTTGGGTCAATGCAGAGATGGCAGGGGGAGGAAGAAAAAGGAGGATCAAATCCTGGTAGAATCTTGAGTACCTTTGAGAGACTTGATACATAAGAAATTCCTGGCCAGACCCCCAGATGTGGAAAGTAAGAAAACAATACTCTGATAGTTGTCCTCAAGTTCTAGAATCAATAGTCCTAGCTTCTGTAAGGATAAGGATGCTCCATTAAAGAGAAAGAGAGAGAGAGAGAGATAGAGATGAATTTCCTTTACTTTTCCATATTCTTTTCCCCCCATCCATCCATCCATCCATCCATTTATATGTTAATATGTATATATGTGTGTGTTCTACAAGCTGGGGTTGAGAGCGCGGACTTTATAAAAACCCTCTCAGCCCTATCCTAAGTACAAGCACAACAAAAAATAGAAAAGAAAACCTATAAAACAGAACCCTAGCCTAACCCTAACCCTTTCCCATACCGCAACCACCCTCAAGCCCGCCTACTTTTACACACACCTGGTTTTTCCTTCTCATGACAAGGCCCTGCGCCGTGCCCTACTTGGAGCCCCCTGCGTTATCCATATCTGCCTGGCGCTCCACGTGATTTCCTGTCCTGCAAGTTGGCCTGTGCTTTTGCGGGTCGAGACCACTCCTATAGCCCCAATTGCCCTGCTCTATCCTCCCAAACTAGCCACCCCCGGAATGGTTCCCAATCCAAGGCTATATAACAACACCACACCACTACCATACCTCTGAGTATCTTCAGGTGAGTATTGATTTCACTGTCATTCCTCCTCTATAGAAATCAACTGTGTTTTTTTTTATTGTCAGATGGCTACTATTCAGAACCAACTGACTAAATCCCCCAAAAATAAAATAAGGCAATAATCAATTAAAAATAAAAATAAAATCTTAAACTTTAATAAATCTAAAAAATATTATTAAAGAAATGGGTTTGTGGTGCCAATTCAGGTGGGGTCACCCACTGGCACCACCCCCAAAAAGTTGCTCCTTCAGGTAGAACCATGTTTCACCTGTGTACCCTCTGAAACGGCGTGAAGAAGCTACGGCACACACCAGCAAGATGCATAACCTCTGCAACCAGGCCAAGAAGCCATGGCACAATTTGGTCCATAGCCCCGCCTGCAGCTGCATACCCTCCACAACCCTGCAAAGAGGCTGTGGCACGCACTGACCCTGTGAGCATTCAAGCAACACCTTGTGCAAGCCTGGAGTAGTTGCTAGTCAGCAACTACTGCATGTGGAAGTTGGTACTGACTCCTGTGGGTATTTGAGTGACTACTTCCCGCGGTGGTTGGTACCTGTCTCCAGCCCCCCAGTCAGTCAACCAACTACCTCTTGCAGGCTCCTACAGACTGGCCGGACCATTTCACAAGGCAACCAGACGGCTCACTGGACAGCCCCCCTCTCCCAAAATGGTGTAAGACTCCAAATGGTGCTAAGCCGTGGCAGTTCTGTGGAGGGGAAAGGTGCTGTTTAGGCTGCACTCCTAGTAGTTACAATAATATTT
Source organism: Puccinia polysora (assembly GCA_025617555.3). Taxonomy (NCBI): domain Eukaryota; kingdom Fungi; phylum Basidiomycota; class Pucciniomycetes; order Pucciniales; family Pucciniaceae; genus Puccinia; species Puccinia polysora. Next base: position 13,248,887 of record CM062617.1, read on the forward strand.
AAATGTAACCTGAATCGAGGTCCAGAACCTTAAGGATGAGAAATCAAAGTAAGGGAAGACAATAAGAGTTGTCGGTAGCGATGGAAACAACACTATCTGAGGCAAGATGGTGCAGGTAAAGATTTGAACAAATAAGTCAAGGTTTGTTCAGAGTTCAATAGAACAAGGCGGTTGTAATTAACAACGCCCAAAAGCTAATAACTCTGGTTGTCAGCAGCTGATTAGGAAAGATCAACTCAATCCCAACCAACCTCCAGGTTCTCAATGAACCTGCCCAACTCTCCGCAATCAAGCGCTTGAAGGGTACCAGATAACTGTGGGAGGCTGAACAAAACAAAAGCAATTTGTTTATGAAGCTCTAGAAGCAAATCAATAACGAATTTGAGCAAGAATATCCCAACACTTCTCAAGGGACTCAAGAATAGCGTGGCAAAATTCAACCTCAAAGAAGAAGGGAGGTATAACACTCCAGGTTTTAAGCTTAATAAAACCTCTTCAATCAAACGTGATTGGCTCCAGAAAGATGATCAAGGAGAGATCAAGACCAGTATGGTCGGAAAAAGGGATCAGAGTGGTATAACACACTCAAGAATTCAGACAGGAATTCTTCTTCAACCAGCAAGGCTATTGGTTGGTGATAAGGATCAAGGTCACAAGGGACAGAGTTTGAGTATGGAGGCTCAAAGGATCAGGGGGCAATCATGGATATACCCGGATAATTTGCTCAGATAAGTGGGAAGGATGCCCACGGATAAGTTGATTTCTGATTATGGTCTGATTTGATTGCTGGATGCTGGGCAAAAAGGCAGGGGAGAGCCCCTCCTTTTATAGACATGAGGCACTGTATACTATGTACAATTGATACTACAAACAGGTGCGGGAAAATGAAAACATAAAAAAAGATGAGATGAGAGGAAAAAAAAAGAAATGTTGCCCGTGTCAAGAATGACCGTGGGCAACCAGATGGACACCCGCGACAGCGGTCGCGGGTGTCAACAACGGCTGTTGTCGCCCGATCGGCGGCGACAACGGGGTGAAGGTTCCGCGGATCAGATGATGGATAAGGTTGAGGTAGTAGTGATCAAAATCGACAACCGGATTTTAGGAGGATGATCAACCGTGGTGACAATTTTCGATGGGTTCGACAACGAGTTGAAACTAGGGACAATTGGATGACTCAGTCGATTGAGCAAATGCAATGAGGAAGGGTAAGAAGAAGCAATTGATGAGGGGGAGGGTGATGGTGAGGATGCTGATATTCAAGTACGTGGTATTGGTCTGAATCGACTTTAATCAAGTTGATCGTGGCCTTGGAACTGACTCTTGATCACAAACGGGCGCGTCGAGGATTGGTGTGAATTTCTCGGGGAGCTCTGGAGTTTCTTCAGATTCTTCGATTCCTTCCAATGGATGTCGAAGTTGGACCGAGATCGTAATGCCGTTATCATCAGCGGCCCTTGAAATTGAACTGTTGAGCGAGGCAGTTGGGGTGGTCATCAAGGTGGTAGCAGTTTTAGAAGAAGAGGCAGATGATGATGATGATGACAATGATGATGATGACAATGATGGGAGTGGGGAGATCAAATCAATGGTTGACAATTGCTCGCGTCACCAAAAGTCAGGGCGGCAAGCGGGACAAGTAGGAGTTGAACATAGGAGGGGGGGATCAAAGCGGAGAGACAGGCAAGAGGCCTGTCCTAGACTGCTAGGACAGGGAGAAGTTGAGAGATGGAGGGAAATGAAGGTACCCATAAGGGTACAACCAAAAAAGATATTTTTTTTTTTTGTGGTGTCCCAGATTGGTCACAACAACGGAAATGGGCTATAGGGTACCACCTATACACCCTACAGCCCTTTTCCACACCACATGGGGCCCAGAGAGTGCCACAATTTATGGGGAACAGTATGAAAACAGATAAACCAACAAAAAATCTTGAAAAATGGGCCCTGCGCCCTTTTTAAAACTACATCAAAGGTTTTCAGGGCCCCTGTAAAGGGCCTGTACAGTAGGTTTGGACCCCAAAGGTTACATGTTAGTTACTTTAACACCCTGAGAGTGTGTAATAAGAATGAACAGAGGCCTAGCTTCATTCTAGATGTCTTGCAAGGAACCAAAAACCCATACAACACCCCCCTTGTGTCCCTGATAACTAAAACTGTATGTAACTAAACATTGCTACAATTGTACCGTCCAATTAAGTGAATGTAAAACACCCCAACATGAACAAAACAGCCTCATACTCAAAATTTTCTTGAAGAATGGGGTCCCTGGAGCATTTTTTCAAACCCCTTGCTTCAGGAAGCCATGACTTATATTTAAAAATATTGATTGAATACTACTTCTTTGGTAGATACAATGAGGTCATTAAGGATACAGAAACATGTATCAAGCCCCAGGCATGATGACATAGGGCTTCCCATACCTCTGTAGTTACCAGAGCAGGTCCACAAAAACAAACCAAAGGCTCCCTAGCCTCAAAGCTAGCCTGGTTCACCCTCCTTTGGCTGGTAAAAAGACTTTACCATGAGGGGACTCAAATGATATAAATAAAGGATCTTCCCCCAGCCATTTATAACTCATTCATCCAGTCAAATAGTCATTATTGCTTCATATATTTTTTTCCTCAAGCCATCAAACCCTTATAAGAAATAGGTGTCTGATCCTGGACCACTTTCTGATAAAATTATAGACAAAACTATTGAATCCTTGCTTTTTGGCCAGAATCAATATACAACCATTCAGCCTGCCTCAGAAACAGCTTCCAGCATCCTGAATCCCTGAATATTGGTCCATCCATCAAGCATAAGTCTTGATATAGACCTAGTAAGTGATCCTGCTGACTTATACTGTTTTTTAGGTTCTGCGTTACCCAAACCCCAAGGAAATTACACACACCCTTCTTGAAAGGAGTCCTTGTAAACCCCACAGGCACCACAATTGTACCTATATTGTCCTTAAAAAACATATACCTGTGTTCTGGAGTGTTCTACAACCCCATTAAATTCTTGGCCCCTCCTTTTGAATTTATTTTTATAAATATATAAATAAATTTAACCCTTTTAGCCAAAATATATCTCTGGAATTTTTTAACATTTTTACTCTAAATTTTTCATCACCTCTAGTAGCTACAAGGAGCTAGGTCCTTGGCATCTAGTAGGCTGAAATTTATTCTTCATTTCTTTCTTATTAATAACACTCCTCATCTTTCTGTCTGCTACCATATCTCTGAGTATCCTCAGTTCAATTGACTCAACAGGCATTTCCATACCTATTTGTACATCACATAGAAAGAGGGCTGTTGAGGTTAGAACTTCTAAAATGATGTATCAGCATAGTACAGAGGCTGTGTAGTTGTACCTAGACCAGTTTGTCTCAGTTTTTCTGAGGTTGTGGGTTTGACTCCCACCAGACACATCTTCATTTTCATATTTTCAATACTATTGGTTTTGGAATCATAATAATTCCAAGAAAGCACATAAAATGCCCAAAAATGAGGATAGTTTGAGATCAATTGCAAGGTTTGAGGTGTTTTGGTTAAAAAGGTTTTCAATATAATTTTTGAGAGGGGCCACAGCTTATAAAAATCTGGGGATCTTTTCAGGAAAAAACCTCTTTTCAGGGGGCTTCTTTGAGAATTATAAGACCCTGGGAAATGGGATCCTTAAAAAATATTTCAAAGGGGTAACCCCCAAGGGAATAATGGTGTTTCTGGGCGTTAACAGTTCTGACACATTTCCTATTTTTTTATTGTATTCTGATAAGAGAATCCTAAATTTCTGTATGTTTCAAAACCATCATAGGCTATGAAAGAAGTAGAAGAGAATGAGAAAAACACAAACAGAGATAGAGAGAAAAGTTGGAGAAAAGAAGTAAGCTGGAAAGAAGTCCTACAGTTCAGGCCTTGTGAGTGTTGAGAAAGATGGCGTCAACAGAAGAGAACAGAAAGCAGAGGTTGGGTGAAGAGAGCACAAGCGATGATCTTGAGAGTAGAGGACTGAGTGAATGCAAAGATCAGATCAGAGAAAAACCTATCAAGACCTCAAGGGATCAGAGTCTTACCAGTCAGAGACTCGGCGGCAGGGCAATAGCTGGGGAGAAGGTGAATCGGAGGTTGCGCTGGGGTAGATTGAGGATTTGGTAGTTGGTTGGTTGAGGATTGAGACAAGACGGAAAAGAGAAGGGAGAAAAAGAAGATAGAGAGAAGATGGAAAAAAAGAAGATAGAAAAAGAGAATAAAAAGAGAGGTGGTTGGAGCCAGCAAAAAGAGTAGATCCAAGAGGGAGACATCCGGATGGAGAAAAGTCTCTGAGATTGAGTTTGGGGATACCCGGGAGATAGGGAAGGGGGCGGGCCGAAGGCAAGAGCACGCAGGCGCAGAGAGTGTGATATTGGGGGCAAGTCTTAACACCCCTGGTGACTGGTAAGAGGAAGAGAGGATTGTTCACCATCAAGCCCAGGAGAAGACCTTCTGTTGGAGAAGTTTGACTGAGGGGAGAGAGGAGACCTTTGTGAGGGAGTCCGCAATCATGATATTGGTTGGAATGAGGACCAGATCATACTTGGAGAGGGAGAAATTTTCTTGAAGGCCTTTTGTCTTAATTTCAATATGCCGTGACTTGGAATGGAATCCAAAATTTTTTTATTTTGTCCTCCAGCCCTTTGTTATTGATGTATATAGTCAGTTTGCATTTGGGAGACTGGTGGATTTCTTTGATAAGGTGCGCAACCCTTTTGAGCTCAAGGTAGCAGTCCAGAAGGGCATTAAGTTCAGATTCTGTAGAGGAGTAAGTGATGTTTCTTTGCCTTGAGGAATTCCAGACAATTGGGCTGCTGTAGTGACAAACAATAAAGCCTGTTTGCAACTTACAGAATGTTGAATTGTTGCCCCATTTAGCGTCACTGTATCTGGAGAGTATTTCTTGTGTGGGATTGAATCTGAGGGTGAATTTGAAATCTCTAGTTGTCTTCAGGTACTTCCAGACCTTTTGCACTTCCCTCCAATGCATCATTCCAGGCTTTGTGTTGAACCTAGCCAGACTTGAGACAGCAAAGGATATATTGGGCCAAGTTTATTGGGAGAGATGATTTAGAAGTCCAATTGCAGACTGGTAATTTATATTCAGTAGAGCAAACTCAGAATGGTCTTCATCCAACGCGGGTTTGAGGTGAAAGTTCTGTGTTAGAGGTATGTTTGTGTCCTTGCAGTCAGCCAGGCCCAGCTCCTCTAATCCTTGGTTGATATGGTTTGGTTGACTAAGGAGAATCTTGTCTTCATCAATTTTGATCAGCATGCTGAGTATTGTATTGGGAGAGTGACAGGAAGAATTAGGAAACTTGTGTAGGAAATTTTTGGAAAATTCATCAGATTTCCCGACCATGATGAGGTCATCAACATGGAAGTAGATGACCTCCATTGATTTTGAATTAAAGTATAGACACGGATTGCTAGTTGATTCGTTGAATCCTTGAGACTTGATCCAGGTGATGAGGGTCTCGTACCAGTTCTTGGGGGATTAGCGCAGCCCATAGAGAGATTTCTTTAATTTAAGGTAGGGAGATTTTTGTTGCAATCCTTCAGGCTTCCTGATGATGAAGGTTTCACTGAGAGGTGCGTGAAGGAAAGCGCCTTTCATGTCAAATTGAGTGAAGTTCAATTTATTCTTGAGGCCATAGAGTAGCTCCAGACGGAGGGATCCAATCTTTCCGGTTGGGGCCCAGGTATCATTGAAGTCAACCCCCTGGATCTGATCAAATCCTTGTACACATAGACGGGCTTTGTATTTTACGGGTTCCCCATGGCAGTTTTCCTTCACCTTAAATACCCAGGTAGTTTTCAGAACGTTATCCAAAGAGTTGTAATACTCCTCCCAAACATCTTGGGATTTGATGGAGCTTAACTCATCTTCTGAAGCTTTCCTCCACTTGGGCCATTTGGGGCATTTTTGGGCAGCCTTATATGAGGGTGGCTCGTAATACTGATGGAAGCCGTATCATTGTGGCTTCCTAATTTTGTTTTGTGGTCTTAAGTTGGGTCTTTGGGTGCTGGATTCAGGAACTAGTTGAGTCGGAGAATGGGGAGAGTCAGGAAGAGGAAGATTGAGGGAGTGTTCCTGAGAACTGGTATCCTCCGCATCAGATTCAGATTCCAGACATTCAGACGTGGGTTCTTGGATAGAGTACTGCTTGTCATTTGAGGAGAAGTCCGTTTTGTAGGTGTCCGGATTGGGTCTTGAGAATAAGTCAATACCGGAAGATTTGAGGAGTGGAAAGGTATCAGATTGAGTTTTGAGGAATCTCACGTGTTTGGTCTCAATAACTGCACCAAGTGAGTTGAGAACAAGATACAAGTGGAAGGTGGGGTTGAACCCAATCAGAATACCCTTGAGCCCCTTTTCGTCAAATTTGCGGCCTTTTTGAGGTTGGTTTGCAAGGTATATAGCAGAGATACCTACAGGTTTCAAGTAATTAGTGGGGAGACTCTTACCAAACATCAGTTCCCAAGGAGACAGGTGATTACCTTCTTGGGGAATCTGATTGAGCATGAAGCAGCAGCTTTGTGTTACTATGTGCCAGTAGTTTTTGGGTAGTGGAGTGGATGAGAAAGTGGCTCGGGCAGATTTGATGATGGTTCTGTTGGCTCTTTCAGCTTGACCGTTGTGTTGAGAATGGTAGGACTCTGAGGTTTGTAGTTTGATGTGTTTGGTTTTTGCAAATTCTTTGAGTGTGGAGTTAATGAACTTGGTACCTTTATTGGAGAAAATTTTGGACAGGTAGTAATTCAGTCTCTTGTGTTCAGTCTGAAGTAAGTTTATGATTGTTTTGGCAGTTTTGTCTTTGGAGCTAAGTGGAAAAGCTGCTAAGTAACCTGAGTAATTATCCACCAGGGTGAGGATGTAGCAATGACCAGCCTTTGATTGGGGAGAGATTGGGCCGCCAAGGTCAAGATGAATCCGGTCCAGAGGTTTATTGGAGGGAGTGGATGTACAGGAGAACAGAGATTGAGTGATCTTACTCTTCAAGCATCTGTTGCATTGAAATCTCGTGAGTTCTTCATTGGTGAAAAGATCTTTAATGATTGGCTTGAGAGTGGAGACGGAAGCGTGTCTGTACATTTTATGGATGTCAAGTAGCAAGGGACGGTTGGAGGAGGACTGATTTGTGGAAACATTAGAGAGTTGCACAGATTGATTTTGACCTATTAAGCAAGGTTTTTCAATGACGAATAAATTGTCTCAAATTAAACCTTGTAGTACTGGACGTCCTTCATGCGTGATGGAGAATTTTTCTTGAGTTTGATTAAGGCAGAAACCTTTCTGAGCAAGAAGGCCGGGACTAATGAGATTTACAACAATGTCGGGTATGTAAACGCAGTCCTCAAGCGTTATGGTCAAGTTTTTCCACTCAAGCTTGATGGTTCCAGTGCCACATATTTTGAGATTCGCTTCCAGTTTACCTGTCTTGATTTCCTTGGATTCTTCTTGTAGATTAATGGATGTGAAGTATTTGAGGTTGTTTAAAATGTGGACATTGGCGCCCGAGTCTAGAAGAAGATGGGGATTGTTGTCTGCGTTGATCCAGAGGGTAACCAAGGCGTGATAATTGATAGTTGGAGTCTTTTTTGTCTTATTCTTCCACTCTTTTTGCTGTTCAATCCACCATTTGGATGCAATCTGAGGATGGAGATGAAAGCAGGAGGATTCCAAGTGGGGGGAGTTAGGATCATGATAGCCTTCTCGGCATCTCATCTTTGATTTCTTTTCTTCCCTATGAATCTTGGTCTTAGTTGATACAAGAGAAACCTCCGCCGCAGTTTTGACTGGATTTGATTGGGCCTTCCTCTCATTATTATATTGGGTGAGATGATTGAATACTATGTCAACTGTCAGGTTCTTTTCAACGTGCATGATCTGCTGCTTGAGGTTTTCAAGAATGGGTGGAAATTTAAAGAGTAGGAGGTACGCAAGTATGTCCTTGGGCAATTTGATTCCCACGTCTGTCATCCTAGTGATTGACTTTTGCATCTTGGTGATGAATTCTTTGATGGCTTGTTTGTGGAAAATTGAGTGTAAGAAATGGTTGGAAACTCTCGCCCTGTTTGCTGTCTCAGAGGATGCAAATCTTTGCATGATTTTGGCCCATAGGAGCTTTGACAAGGATATGTTAGAGGAGTTGACCACGTTAGCATGGGTTGTGCTGTTGAGTTTTGATAAGATTATGGCTTGTATTTCTCGGTCCTGTTTGGTAGAGAGGGGTCCAGAATTTTGAGTTATAGCTTCCTTGATATCCTTCGGGTCAAACAGCATCAACATCTTATCTTGCCATATCAAATAGTTCTCTTCGTTTAAAGGGGGAACTGCATTGACTGAGGATTTCAAAGCCACCTGGTGGAAGTAGTTGGCCGCTCCGGCTGGTTTGGTCATGGTCATAGAGCCTTTGGCTTTTAACCGTGATAAGAGAATCCTAAATTTCTGTATGTTTCAAAACCAGCATAGGCTATGAAAGAAGTAGAAGAGAATGAGAAAAACACAAACAGAGATAGAGAGAAAAGTTGGAGAAAAGAAGTAAGCTGGAAAGAAGTCTTACAGTTTGGGCCTTGTGAGTGTTGAGAAAGATGGCTTCAAAAGAAGAGAACAGACAGCAGAGGTTGGGTGAAGAGAGCACAAGCAATGATCTTGAGAGTAGAGGACTGAGTGAATACAAAGATCAGATCAGAGACAATCCTATTGAGACCTTGAGGGATCAGAGTCTTACCAGTCAGAGACTTGGAGGCAGGGCAATAGCTGGAGAGAATGTGAATCAGAGGTTGCTCTGGGGTAGATTGAGGAGTTGGTAGTTGGTTCTTTGAGGATTGAGACAAGACAGAAAAGAGAAGGGAGAAAAAGAAGATAGAGAGAAGACGGAAAAAAAGAAGATAGAAAAAGAGAATAAAAATAGAGGTGGTTTGAGCCAGCAAAAAGAGTAGATCCGAGAGGGAGACATCCGGATGGAGAAGAGTCTCTGAGAGTGAGTTTGGGGATACCCGGGAGAAAGGGAAGGGGGCGCGCAGAAGGCGAGAGCACGCAGGCGCAGAGAGCGTGATATTGGGGGCGAGCCTTAAAATATTCTTTTGAGTGACATGGTCAGAAGTGAGTATTGGGAGATTCTACTTCATCTCCTGATAATGTTGGTAATTTGTAACAATTTTTAAGGGAACTCTTTGATATTTTTTGTGGTTCATAACACTTGATATTCTTTTTGTGACAACCTTTATCAGTGTTTTCCCTAATTTGTCTATTTTTTAATTTGATTTATATATTTTTTATTCATTTTTAGAGGTTTCAAATATTCCTCTGCCATCAGTCATGTTGTTACATATTCATGATGCATGCATAAGGGTTATAACACCTTCCTGAATTACCTGTCTGTCAGGGGTTGTGCAGGCAGCTTTGACACACACCTGCCTGACAGCTAGGGGCAGGAATCTGTGAAGAAGTATATTGCATGCAGTTTTCTTGATGTTTGCCTTCATTTTGAGTGCCAGGCATGTGAAACCTCACTGTATGGATGCAGGCTGCATTTGGGAGTTGTGACAGAACACAAAACCAGGTGTAACTCCTAAAATATACACAACACTCCCATTCTGAGTGAATTTTAGGTGTGAAAACTATACATGAAAATTGCCAAAAAACAATTTTAAGTGGTTTTGTGCTTTTGGGCCATTTTCTTGTAAATTTATTTAAAAATATAAGTAGTTGGAAATTCAGCGTGGGGTAAGTGAAGTGACCCTACCTTATTTTGGATGAGGAATCCAAATCTTTCATAATATTTAAATATTTCCTAATTCTTCTGTATTTCATTAATTTATTTCATTTTTATTCTACTTTTCACATGTTTCTCTGTACAAGCAGCAAGCTGAAAGGCATCAATCTGATTTGGAGACTCTTTTTTTCAGAAGATCATTGCCAAAGAATTTTCAAAAACATGGGCTGGATGCCCTCAGAACCATTAACCATGTGGTAAAATGGATCAGTGGCATGAAAAAAATTCTACCTTTCTTAAAATATATCCTTACACCTTTTTTTAAAAAAAATGATTTTTTTTTGAATTGAACTTTTTGTAAATTTTTGAGAGGTTGAATTTTTATTTTTATTTTTTCCTTTTTCTGCTTTTCTTCTGATTTTTTGATTTTCTTGAATATCATTTGATAATTTTTTTTGAAAAGAATTGTTTTTTTCTTCATTTTTTGATTTTTTGATTTTCTTGAATATCATTTGATATTTTTTTTTTAAAAAAAAATTGATTTTTTTTAATTTTTCGATTTTGTGATTTTCTTCAGTTTTTTTTTTGGATTATTTTTTTTTGGATTTTTATTATTATTATTATTATTATTTTAATTGTTTTTGATTTTTGATTTTATTTTTATTTTTTTTTTTCCCACTCCTGTCCCTGTTAGCACAATGGACAACATAGCCTAAGTTGTCCACCCTTCCAGCAGTTGGTTTCTGCAAGATTGACTCTGGCACACAGCCCCCTGCCACCAAAGGAGGTGTGCAGGAGAACAACTGTTTGCACAATAGACAACTTAGCCTAAGTTGTCCATTATCCCAATGGTTTCTTGCAGCAAGATCAACCCCCACGCACCTCCAACCCCCCCAGTAGAGGAGGCCGGCAAGGGAACAAACATTGGAACAAAGGAAAACTTGAGCTAATTTTTCCATTGTGCCATCAAGGGGAGGGGTGAAAAATAAAAGAAAAAAAAAAACAGGAAAATTCAGAAATTCAAAAAAATCAATAATTAAAAAAAATCAAAAAAAAAATTAAAAAAAAATCAAAAAAAAACAAAAACAATTGAAAAAAGGAAAAAATCACAAAAACTAAAAAAGATAAAAAAAATAAATTCATAAATTCATAAAAGAACATAACTTATTTTAAATGGAAATGAACCCTATGATTTTGAATCAACACAATAAGAATTGAAAAATTCACAAAATTAAAATTAAAAGGTAAAAAATGACTAATAAAAAAGCAGTGCAATCAAGAAATGAATGATTCAACTGAAAATTCATGAAAGCATTAAAAATTTCAAGAAAAACATATGTATTCAAAAAAATGAAAAAAATAAAATATTTTCAAGAAAAACTTATTTTTCCTTTCAAACACTAGATTGATGAAAATATTGTTAATCAAGAAAACTTTATGGAAACCATTAAAATCTTATTAAATAAAATACATAATAAAAATAAAAATAAAAAGACTTTTCTTGATGTTATACTCAAATTTTTTCATGAACTACACTTATAATTCCCCATAATTCAATACCTTCTATATTGCATGCATGAATTAGAATTACTTGGAATAATCAAGAACTGGTTCAAACAAATTTTCTCAGATTCTTACTTGATTGAGAAACAGATTTTTCTCAAAGTCAAAAGAAAACATAAACAAGTTCCAGGTGCTACACCTACCAGAAGGTGCAGCTTTTTTTTTGTGGTTTATCTTCTGGAGCTTGGATCTCCACACAAATGGATTACCAAAATAATCAATGATGTGAACCAATGTAGAAATTTCTTGCTCACCACCCCAGCTTGCATCACTCCAAATTTCCAACTCAGGTGTACCCTTTTTAAACAAAATTTCCATGTTTCCAGTATGCTTGAGATATCCTACTAGCCAAACAAGTGCCTCCCAATAAGACTTTGAAGGTGAACTGGCATAGAAGGATAAGAGGTTCACTTGATATTATTGATCAGGCTTAGTTCCAGTTGCAAGATACATCAGGGACCAAATGAGGTGCTTGAACCTATCTATCTTCACATTTCAAAATCATTCAGAACCAGATTTTTCTCCAGAAAAGGACTTCTTTTGGTGTGGGCCCCCCAATGATATTTCATAATGATCTGGGTAGAAAGGATATTTTCTGAGATACAAAAGAAATTTTCCAATTGGACAATCCTGATGCTAACTATGTTTGTGGGTGCCAATTTCCACTTAAGCTTGACTTGTTGTCCAATAACCTGAAAAATAAGGACCAGAATGTTGGAAAACAAGGCAGTGACCAAGCAATCATCATCATGCATACAGATAATTGAAAAAAAATCCCCTTTCTTCAAGAGGTACAGAGAGGGCTCAAGTTCTTGGGAAACAAAACCAAGTTGTGACATTATCCTGCCAAAACACTTCTGCAAATAGTTTGCTGCTTGTTCAGTACCATAGATAGCTTTCTTCATATGCATGACCAAGCTGTTCCATTTTATTTTCCCTTTTTTGGGTGCTTGGAAGTAGAGTTATTTACTGATTGGGCTATAGAGGTAGGTGGAGCTTACAGCAAATGTGGCCTTGGGTAGGTTTTAGCTAAGTCCTAGGAAAATAAGAAGTTGCAGAAAATTCAGGCTGGCCATAGAAGCATATGTTTCGTTTAAATCTTCCCCCATGCACTGATTAAAGCCCTTCAACAGCAAACTCAAACATTTTTCCAAAAGTTGGGCAGTTTCATCCAGTTTATTGGAAAGTAACCAATAAATCCCAAGCACCTTAATTTCAGGGTATGGTTTGACAGGTTCCCAGAAATCAATTTCATCAAATTATTCCACCTTGTATGTGTCAGATGCTAAATATGAAAAGTTTATAGTCATGGATCAAATGAATTTGTGTTTGGCCTCTACCAGCTCATCTATTCTCACCTGGCCAAGTTGTTGAATTGAATTTTTCAGATCAAAGTTGAGGCTTGCCTTTTCAGGTTCAAACATGATTGGGAGGACTCAAAAATCAGGGAAAATTCCAGATGATGAATGTATGAACCAACGCTCAGCAGGCAACCAGAGGAGCCATCCTGCACCAGCCACAGGGTATTCAAAAAGGCAGAAGTGCTTTCTGTGTTTGTCTGATTTCCTTTGTTGCTTTTCTGTTGGGACATGTACTAAAGATTGGGTTCCAAACAGTAAAATGGAATGTGAAATGCACTGAAGATTGAACAGAGATTTTAAGGGATAAATATTTAAAGGATTTGGGAATCCTGCTATGAATTTGCATGTTTGCATGGTAAGCATAACTTCATTATTGATTGGCCATCCTACTTTCATTTAGCATCATTCCAGCAACATCACCAATTTTCCTGTTAACCATTTCTGCCTCATGTTTTTCTTCCAGGTAAAAGGTTGAAGTAGTTTCCAGTCTAATACTAAGAGGATCTAACTTTGTTTTGAGTGTGGCAGTATACTCAATATTTTATCCAAGCAAATATAAATTGGTGCAGTGCCAGTGGTGTTGCAGGGGTTTTCAATCCATCTCAAGATATTCTGGGGTACTTTGCTCTTGGATTTCAGTGCAGCCCAAAATATAGGTTGTGGCATATGCCAAAACATCTGCCAAAATATATCACTGTTCAGATCTTTCTAAGATGGGCCAACAACATCATTCATGCAGAGTTGGAGGGGTTCTTTTTTTGGTATTTTAGAATTAATTCTGGGCAACCTTTGATCAATTGACTTTTATAAAACTCAAAATTACCAGAAATAAGACTTCCACATGCCCCTTTGTTGCTTCTCAAAATGAGATTCAAGGAAAGATTTCATAAATTTTTTGGATGCATGACCAAGCCATAGATGCCAGACATATGGGTCTAGGAAGGGTCTCTGATTAATGGCTAAACATGACTGATTCCTCATTGAGGGAATAGTCCAGAAAAAATTGCAAAAAACAGTAGTAAATTGCTGCCCATTGGGACTTGCAACTAAGAGGTTTGCCCCTTGGTGGAAACGTCCCCATCCAGCATGTACAAGCCTTCCAGTTGACAAGATCATTCCTTTCCCCTTTCATAGAGGTAAAATCATTCACTAGGAGGATCCAAGCCTTGGTTGGCATTTTTCCACAGCATAGTTGGAAGGGGAACCCATTGTCAGATTGATTTTCACCTTCAGCTTCTCAGTGATTTCAAGAACTTTGATGCGCCACTCAGATGCCCAGTTGAACCAGATTCAAGGAAGATCTTCCCCTTTTATAGGGCTTTGACATCCAGTTGCCAGATGTGACCTCCAAGCAGGGGTAAATTGCTAGGTTGTGCTGGTGAAAAATATCTTGAGCCTCTGTCTGCATTATTACCTGTTGGCAGGGGAATCACACCAATTTTTATATTATCTCAAAAGTCATTGCATTTGGAATACCATTTCCTATATGTGCCACAGTAATTGAAAGAGAAACCAAATTTGCGCAGCAGTGGGTCTGTTGGAAGCATCCCCTTGAATATAACTGCCTTTTCTTTGGATAGCTTGGTCTGACCAGTAACTTGCTGCTCAGTATTAGGAGTTTTTGGTTGGTGGCAAACAGCCTGAACCAAAATCTCAACATCCAAGTAGGGGGCCTGGAGGTAAGGCAGATTGGTTCCTGAGTTTTGTTGAACAATTCTGGATAACCATGGTGACATTTGTGGAGTTTGGTGGAGTTTCAGAGTTTCATAGGCTTTTTCCAATGTTGTACTCAAAGTTTTGGAGATCTACCCTTGCAGGTGGTACTGGGCTGGCTTGAATGATTATACCATAGATTTTATCAAGAGAAAAATTGAACCAATTGAGCTCCATGATAATCTTGTGCCATCCTGCTATCCATAGGTTTTCCAAGCATATTTTATCATTGATGGTGCTGATGAATCAATCAATTATGGCTAATTTGTGACACCAATCCATCTTACTACATTTATTTTTCAGTAGTTCAATTAGTGATTGAGCATCCTATGTGCCCAACCCTTTTACAATACTAAGTAGCTTCCCGTCAATAGTGTTTCTAATCAACATTTTAATCAATTCTTTGTGTTCTCTGGTGAGTTTTGTAATGTTTGAAGGCAGCCACATTTTTCATTAAGCTTGGATCTTTGCAGAGGGCCCTGTGCAAGTTTCAATCAAAAGAACCTTCCCACTGGGAATATTTGGAGTCATTCAGAGAAAGTTTTATATTTTTTGGGACCATAGTTTTGTGGACCGCAACAAGGTCTTCAAAGGACTTCTTAATTATGGGATAAACATTTCCAGCATTAAAATTCTGTGTTATGAAGTGAGGTGGGCCCTTTTTCTTTGACCTTTCAACCCACACCTGTAAGTTTTTGATTAAATCTAGAAGGGACTCAATGGAGGGAACAGTGATGTTGTTCTGATCCAGTATAAATCTTGCTTTTATTTCTGAGTATAATGATGATTTATTAAAAAAGTGTGGTTTTCTGATTCTGCATGAATTTTTTCTGTCCTCAAGGATATCTACAATCAATCAACTCCGGCAACCTGCAGAATAACCAAAAAGGAAAGCATACCAGCAGTTCATTCAGGTTTCTCAAGTGTTCCTTAAGCAGAAAAGTGATTGACCCTCTTTTAATCTGTTGTTTTTGACTTTTAATTGATATTCTTAGATCATCAATGCCATGATATCAGCTTAACCCACTTCCAAAGATTGTTGCAAACTCTGATGATAAATTACTAACCTTACCACGTTTCCAACACCACAATATAAGCTCATCCTTCTGCTAAAGTGTCAGATGGATACTATGATGAACCAAGTGACTAAGACACCACCAAATAAAATACAAATAAAATACAGAAAATTAGAGAAATATTAACATAAAAAAAAAATAGAAGATAAAAAATTAACTAGTAAGAAAACCAGAAATATTGTTAAAGAAATGGATTCCTGGTGCCAATTTAGGTAGGGTCACCCACTGGCACCACCCCCAAAATCCTACTCCTCCAGGTACAACCACAACACACCTGGGTATCACACCCATCTCATATGGGGGTATAGGTTTCTGACCTAAAGTTTGGTCAGAAACCCCCAATTTTACGTATTTTAGGAGTTATGGACAAAAATGCTTTTTTCCATAACCCCTCCTGCAGCCATTTACCCTTGTCAACTGTGCGCAGGAGCCGCCAAACATCCCATCCCCACAAGCAGTTAAGCAACTACCACACGTGGGCCTGAGGTAGTTGCTAGAAGGCCACTACCACGCAAGGTAGTTGCTACCAACTAAAACTGGCGGCTAGTCAGGCAACTACCGTGCAGGGTAGTTGCTACCAACCAGCCTGAAAATTGTTGGGCAACTACAGCACGCAGAGTTTGCTACCAATTTCCAGCTCCCCTTGTAGTCAACCAGCTACATTGCGCGGGGTCCCAGCAACCAGCCATTGCACTGCGCAAGGGGACCAGCTGACTAGCCACCCCCCTCTTCCAAAAGTGGAAGCCAGGCTGTGGGGTACCGCCTGTGTTCCCTGCAGCCCTTTTCCACACCACATGGGGCCCAAAAAGAACCACCATGTGGTGGGGAACAGTATGAATATACCTGAGCAAACTAAAAATGTGGAAAAATTGGCCCTGCACCCTTTTTTTGAACCATACCAAAGCTTGTCAGGGCCCTTGTAATGGGACCTGAAGGAGGGTTTGGACCCAAAAAAGTACAAATTAATTACAGTAGCTCCCTGAGAGAGTACACCAATGATCCAAACAGGCCTAGCTTTGAGCTCACTGGCTCAAAAGATACCAGGTACCTATACAACCTCCTCTGTATCTTATACAAAGAAGACTGTGCCTATATAGTTACAACCAGGGGATTACTGCCTGATTAAGTGTCTGTAATCACACTTATATGAACAGCAGATCATCAGACTGAGTTTCATCCTTCAGAATAAGGTCCCCAGAGAATTTTTTCAGGCCCCTGGCCTCATGAAGCCATGGCTTATATTTAAAAATATTAATTGAAAATTACCTCTTTGGCCAATACAGTGAGGTCATTACGGGTACAGAAACGTGTACCAAGCCCCAAGCAGGATTAAATAGGGCTTTTGTTCCTGCTTTAGTGGCTAGAGAAGGTCCACAAAAACACACTCATGGTTCCTTGGCCTCAGCACTAGCTTGGTTCACCATCCTTTGGCTTGTAAAAAGACTGCAGCATGAGGGGAACCAAACAATATAAATAAGAGGCCCTTCCCCAGCCATTTCTGGCTCATTCATCCAGTAATATAGTCATCATTGCTTCAGATATGTTTTTCCTCAAGCCATCAAACCCTTTTAATCAAGAAGTGTGCAATCCTGGACCACTTTCCGATAAAATTATAGACCAAAACTCTTGAATCCTTATTTTTGGCCAAATCATCATCCAACCAATCAGTCTTCCCCAGTACAAACTTCCAGCACCCTGATTCCTTGCATATTGGCCCATCCATCAAGAATAAGTCTGGATCTAGACCTAGTAAGTGATTTTGGTGACTTATACCCATTTTTTAGGTTTTGCATAACTAAACCCCCAAGGAAATTACACACACCCTTCTTGAAAGGAATCCTTGTAAACCCCACAGGAACCACAATTGCTCCTATATTGTCCCAACCCAAAAATATGCCTTTGTTACAGATAGCTCAACAAACTCAATAATCTCTTGGCCCCTCCTTTTAAATTTGTTTTACAAATATATAAATAAATTTACTCCTTTTAGCCAAATCATATATCTGGAGTTTCATCCTATTTTTGCTCCAAACTTTTTATCACCTCTAGTTGCTAGAAGTAGTAAGGTCCTTGGCATCTATTATTCTAAAAAAAAAATTATTTAAACTCTGATGAGTAAAAGTCTCTTTTTCTCAGTAGGTTGGTCCACATTACATACATAAATATTTTAATTTATTAGCATGAATGATCAATTATGTTTATAATCTACAAAATGTGCCTAGTTGTGGTTATGGCCTTATACAATATTTAGAACCTGTCTCTATAGATCTTTGCACTTTTAAAGGCATTAAATGCTGGTTAACTGCATTAATTGAGGCTTGAATGGTGTGAAATCTTAGAGGGGCAATTAAAGAATTATATCAGTGAATGGTTAGAAGGGTTTGAATTTATTGAATATACTATCAGAATATAGCCATATATCACTTGAATATCTTAAATTAAAACTTGAATCATGGTTAGAATTGTGTTTTGGACGATATCTGATGAATTCTGGGTGGAAATAAGACCCATAGAGTACCATATTAATTTACCTTTTTGGGTTTGAAAGAGCCTTCTCAAGTTATGTGTGCTGAGGCTAGCAAGGCAGTCATAGGTAAATCATCTGCATGTGCTCTTCAAACTGTGACACAGTTGATCCTATATCTGGAGGATCAGTGCATCATTTTTGGGTTTTTATCTGTCTTGGTTTTTATTTTTTCATTTGATCTTTCTTCACATGATCCTTTATTGATTTAATAAAATTAGTGTTAGATGGTCTTTAGTTAGTTTTTAATGATTTCCTAAAATCCGCTTACGATTTTAGTATTTTATCTTTATTAAATGGTTGATCATTTGATGTTTTTTTGTTCATCAAAAACCAGAAGCTTTTTTTCAGGGGCAGACTCAATCATTTCATACTTATTATGAGCAGCTTTATACTTGGGTTTTCAGAATTTTTTTACTTAATGTTTTTTGAATAATCTAATAATCATTTATTTATTTGTTTTATATTCATTTTTTATCCAAATAAACCACAGAAGTTAAGTTTGGTACCTTTTTTCAGCTTCTTTTTGTAGTGGATCTTGTATGAACAAATCATTACTGCTGCATGCAAGGCTGATGTGCATGCTGTTTTAGGCAATCCATTTGGATAACATAAGTTTGGCTAATTTCTTGCTGGTAGGCACTTGAGGGGAAATTTAGTACTACAACTTTTTCAATGATAGAGGAATAACTACAACTTTTTCAATGATAGAGGAATACTAAGGGTGGTTTTGAATTGTCTGCCCCTCTGAGTACTATAGTAAATCCTACAACAACAAAAGAAAAGATAAAGTTGATGGCTGATTTTCAGATAGAGTTGCTACTATAGTAGTCCCTATCAGACCCAGGATTGATGTTTTCAAGTTTGATGAAGGAAGAAACAGTGGAACAGATAAATGGCTTGAAGTATAAAAGCTGATTAAGGTGAAGTTTAAAGAAGAAATCTTTTATATTTTTTATGTTTGATATATTTTTATCTGGTTTCAGTTATCACTGATGGATACTCCTTTGGTGTTACAGGTGATTATTAATAATGTGGAAATTGCTGAGGCTAAACAGAGTATGTAGTAGTGTTAGATGTTGGTGATGGATGATTGATGATAATGATAAAAAATGGTGATGATGAGGATGAATGGTGATGATGATGGTTGATGATAATGAATGGATTTTTATGGTTATGATCAAGGTATGGGATATTGGTTGATGATGTTGGTGATAAAAGGTGATGATGATATTCAAGGTATGTGTTAATGCTAGGTAATGGTGGTGATGGATGATTATGATTGAAAGTTTTTATTAAATATAAGGTGTGATAATTGTTGTTAATTGTTGATATCATCTATAAGTATTGAATGTTTTTTATAAGGGCTTAATATCCTTTATAAGAGTTGAACACCAAAGGCTGAGTGCCTGGGGGATGGGGGAAAAATTTCTGGAGGGAGACCCTCTATTTATAGACATCAGGGGGTGTTCCACCTCTCACAAACTGTGTGAGGTGGTGAATTGTGTTGCTTGCTCTGACCTTTGATTCTGTTTTTGTGGATTGGTCAAATTGTGGCTGGCACAATTCAACTGTTTGTATGAAAAATTCCATAGGCAACCTGGCTGACTTGTGGTTAAGGCTGTGCTGGATGATTACATAATTCCTTCTGGTATAAATGCATTTTGGAAAAGTTGTGATTTTTATTGAGTTAAGCTGTAAATTTCATGTTCTGAGAGTTTCCCTGGTATTTCCATGTGTCTTTCACTTGTTTTTGGTACCTGAGTACAATATGAACTGTTTATGGTTGATTTGGTCTGTATCTTATAATCCATGATAGATAGAGGGGTACTTTGTCTGAGCAACTACGATTTATTTTGGGTGCAACATACATTTATGAGGTTAATTTAAGGATTGAAATTATATTTAAACTTGAAAATTGATTGTGATGGCTATAGGTAAGGTTTGGTTTACCACACTTGACTGATAATTTATGCGTGCAGGGGATCATCTTTTATGCATGCAGGGTCAATCAGGAGTGGGCAGGCTTCTGTCACAACTTCCCCTGGCATGCAAGGGGCTGAAGGCACAGGAACTGCTGCTCACATAACTCATGATAGAGGCAAGGAGATTGGTTGCATAGGAAGATGGGACAAAGAGTAGGGACAATGATAAGGAGATGAATCCAGGAGTAAGGCTCTGAAGGATGTTGATAAGGAAATCCTGTAAGAGTAACACCAGAGGGGTAGGTGAGATGAGTAAGGTAGGCTGATTGGCTTTCTTGTGCTGAGATGACACCTATTGGACAAGGGAATAACCAATAAGAAGTATTATACTGATTCATTGAGGGGAATTAGTCCAGGGATAGAAGAGAGGCCAGTATATGTGAGAGCTAAGAGGAGGCCTTGAGGAGGGATGACTGGTGCTGGGTCTGAACTTCCCCATGGTATTACATATTGATCAATTGGGCTTGAGGCAGTGGTTTGACTGATTGGGTAATGGCCTGTCCAGGAAGTGCATGTACTGAACTGGAGTATGGGTTGTCCAGCTAGGAGTATGTACTATGGGTTTATAATATGTACTTTACATACCAGATAGATTTAAAGGAGAGATGGGGCTATACCAAGCCAAAGGGAGGTGCGGAGTATGCCTGGGAGATTGACTGAGGAATGAAGGGCATGCAGGAGGAGACTTCAGGAGGTGCAGTATGAGAATCCAGGGGTAGAAGGTACATTATACTCAGGATTGAGATTTACTGAGGGTTGGGTGTGACTAAGGAGACTGAACCAGATGGTGGTTATGACAGTACCCCCCCAGAAGACAAAGGGGTAGCTCCTGATACCCATAACAAGAGGTAATAGTAGAGTGAGATCTTCAACATGACTTAACTTTCTTTTCCCTCACCATATCCACCACCATCTTGGCCAGACAGCTTCCCATCACTTTCATCCTACAACAGATCATCCACCCCCTCATTCATTATGGAGGTTACCAATGGCTACCACCCTGTCAACCAATACTTCCCTTCCTGTTCCAGGTTTGTAGAAACTAACAAGATTTGCATCACCAGCATCACTCCCCAGTCTGGGAAGTGCGATTATTGTCAAAGATACAAAAGACCTAGTTCTGGAGCCCAAGACACAAAGGAAGGTACTAGGCCCAGTTGTTTGGGTGAGGGACAAAATTTGTCCTCAGTTTTAAGTGAAATAAGCCCCCAAAAACTCAAGCCTGTCCCTAGGAGTGGAGAGTAGAGTAGGGGCGTTGGAGGGTGAGTGTTTGAAAGTCTGGTTTTGAAGGAACTGTCCTGAATACCAGTTTTTGTTGTTCTGGTTCCAGTGGAGGCACTGAAAGAAAAGATGAAAAGACTAGAGAAATGTAGGTTGGAATTGAGGAGGAAGGGCAAGTTGGCCTTGGATGGTATGTCAAAGAGGGAGGCAAAAGGTTCAAAGTCAATGGAAATTTGTTGGGGGACTCCCGTCTTGTCATCAATCAGTTTGCTTGAGGTTACAAAGGCTGGAGAAGGCCAGTCAAAGCCAAATCAGACAGGTCAAAGTTGGTCAAACCGCCTTCAAAGTGATTGAAGCAAGGCAAAGTATTGTTGAACCAGTCAAAGTTTGAAAAGGTCAAAGCAAGTTGGTTAAATTGAATTGGTCAAAGTTCAAACCTGTTGAAGTTCAACGCAGCTTGGTCAAAGCAATTAAACCTTGTCAGAGGACTGTCAAAGCTGTGATGATCCGGTTGAAGCATGGTCAAAGTAGTGTAGAGGGAGTCAAAGAGGCTTTGAAGCATTGAAAGGACGTCAAAGTTTGAAGTTGGAAGATTGTTCAAATTTCTGGGAAACGTCCAGTCAAAGCCGCCTCTGCATCTGTCAAAGCCAAAGTAGAACCTGCTGAAGTCAAAGAGGATGTTTCAGTGGGTAGAGATGAGGATGAAGATGAAGATGGTCCTGGAGAGCCCAATGATGAGGAGGAGAATGAAGAAGAAGAAGAAGAGGAAGAAGAAGAAGAATGAATGGAGAAGGATAAAGGAAAGGGTAAAGAGGTGATAGAGCTGGAAGATGATCCCCTGTACCACAGTCTGTTGGAGAGTTTTTTGGAAGGTTTCTGGCTGAGGATGGGGCAATAGGTGGATATAGAAAGGTTACCCAGGGGGATATTGGTTTTTATTCTTGCTCTGGAGGTAACGTGGTTGGGCCAATGGACGCTATTGATGATGATCCAGTTGGAGACTTGAAGGAGATTGAAAGGCGGCTCGGAAGGTTTTCAAAATAGTCCAGAAGCCTTGCCATTTTTGGATGGAGTTTGAATAGTGTTGAAGAAGTTTAGAAGACAAAGGAAAAGAAGGAGGAAAAGAAGGAATTATTGGCAGAACTGGAAGACTTTTTATCTTTCTATGGGGTGACTTATGAGTTGGGGGCTACTTCCAAGGATAAAGAGTAATATGAAAGTAGGAAGATAATGTTGGCTAGTGTTTTGGTGGCTAAGATTAATTATTTGTTTGATAAGATTGAGAAAGAGTAGTAGATAGAATTTTTTTTTTGATGTGGATTGATGAAATAGAGATAGGCTTGATTATTCATTCTTCTGAGAGAGATGGAGTAAATTTGAGACTTGTTGAGAAGAAGGCAATTTGATTTTGAATGAAGTGGATGATGGTGATGAGGGTCTGGGTTTGGAAGGGTAAATGGAGTGAAAATTGTGGAGTAGGGCTGAAAAATTGGTGAGGTTGGACACTGGTTGCCATGAGGTTATTTCAGAGTCTTCAAAAAAACCTTTCCATTCAACTAAGTAGATGAGTTTGCCATGTCTGATCTTGGAGTCCAGCATTTGAGACACTTCCCATTCTTCTTGGTTATCAATTTCCACTTGTTCTGGGGATGGTTGATGGTTAGGAGAGCTTGTGTCAGGGGAGTAGGGTTTGAGGAGTGAAGCATGGAAAACAGGGTGGATGGAGGACCATTGATCAGGGAGTTGGAGTTTGAAAGCAGGAGGCCCTATTTTGTCAGTAATGTGAAAAGGACCTAACCAATGCTCAGAGAGCTTCTTGGAAGGTCTGTTAGTATTGATATTCTTTGCAGATAACCAAAATTTATTCCCAGGGTTAATACCTTTTGGAATATCTTTCCTATTTAGGTCAGCATAGTACTTATACTTATCCATAGACTCTTTTAATTCTTTCTTTAGCTGAACCTGGTTCTTCTGAATCTGATCCAAGTAGTGACTAGCAGTTTGGTCATCCAAAACATGCATGAAGTCAATGCTGGGTTGCATTCCATAAAGGGTGAAGAAGGGTAATTGCTGGGTAGAAGAGTGAACACTGTTGGTGTAGGAGAATTCTGCAAAGGGGAGCCAAGTATCCCAGTCCTGGCAATAGCTGATGTACATTCAAAGATATTGCTCTAGTACTTGATTGACTATTTCTGTTTGACCATCTGTTTCCTGGTGGTAAGCTGTGGAGAGACTCCTTTGGATCTTTAATTTTTTATCAAGTGCTTTCCAGAAAGAGGAGATGAATAAGGAGCCTTGGTCACTTATGATATCAGCAGGTAGGTCATGTTTAGAGAAGACATGACTGATGAAAAGGTTAGCAAGTTCTACTGCAGTCAGTGTACCGGTTGTATTAAGGAAAAGGGCCATCTTAGAGAAGAAGTCCACAAAAACAAGGATAGAATCAAATCCATTAGAGAGAGGGAGCTGAGAAATGAATTCCATGGAGAGTGAAGTCCAAGGGCCTTTGGGGATTGGAAGAGGTTTGAGAAGTCTTAGTTTCTTTTTGTGCCTTGCCTTATTCCTGTTGCAAAGGTAGCAAGCTGAAACATAGTTCTTGACATCTTTTGACATTCCATTCCAGGAGAATGATATCTTGATGAAGTTGAGAGTCTTCTATTGGCCAGGGTGACCTGCAAGAGGGGAATAATGTCTTTGGTAGAGTATTTTTTGTTTAAGATTGTTAGCTTGGTTAGGTATGACCACTTTGCCCTGGAACAGGAGTAAGCCACTAAAGAGGTCTACAGAATAATCATTTACTTCTTCATCCTTATTCAATCTTTAAATGATGCCTTGGAATAACTTTTCAGCTTGTTGACCAGAAGTCAATTCACTCAGTTTATTTTCAAGTTTATTATCAGAGAGAAAAAAGAGTTTAGAAGCTTCCACTTCATTTTGTTTCAGAAGCTATTGAAAATTACCAGGATTCTTTTCAGAATATGGCTTTCACCCTGCTGGATAAATGTCTTCCCAACGTGACAGGATATCTGGGATGGTTTAAAATCTGCCAGGCCTGTAAGTGATCATAAAATTGAATTCAGAGAGGAATTCCGCCCAAAAGGACTGTCTTCTAGTAAGTACCTTAGAAGACATAAAATACTTCAAAGAGGAATGATCAGTTAGAACTTCAAAGATTTCAGTAACACTCAAGAGGTAGGAAAGCCATTGCTGGAGAGCAAAGGCAATAGAAAGGAGTTCTTTGTCATGGATTTCACAGTTGAGCTCAGCACTGGAAATTTTCCTTCTGTCAAAGACAATAGGGTGTTTAGACTTATCAGCAGTAACCTAGTGCAGGACTGCAACCAGGGCATAGTCACTTGCATCAGTTTCAACATAGGTTCTCTGGAGGTGATCAAAATGGCAAAGGACTGGGGCCTGGGCGAAAGCTTGCTTGATGTTTTCCAATTGTTGCAAGGCTTCAGGAGTGAGTTTGAAAGGGGAGCTGTTTCCAGAAGTAGAGGTGAGTTGTGAGACCTGTTTGGAGTATTTCTTTCTAAACCTTCAATAGAAGTTAGCAAACCCAAAGAAAGACTGCAAGGCTTTTCTGTTTGAAGGAGTAGGCCAGGAAAGGATGGTCTTGAATTTGTTGTTTTCCAGCAAGATACCATACCCTGAGATCACATAGCCTAGGTAGTCCACAGAAGGTGCATGGAAGTTGCATTTGGAGGCCTTTGCATATAGCTTATGCTTCCTGAGTTTGGTCAGTACTTCACACACATGAGGGATGTGTTCCTGTAAGTGTTTTGCAAAAATAAGGATATTTTCAAGTTAAACTACCACATGGAATGTGAGGAGATCAGAAAGGATGTCATTGATAAGGTTTCGGAAAGAAGCTTGGGCATTGGTCAGCCCAAAGGGCATGACCAGCCATTCATAGCTTCCAAAATGAGATCTGAATGCTGTTAAGTTTTTTTCTCCTTCCTTGATGCGCAGTAAGTTGTAGGTGCCTCTGAGGTTGATTTTGGTGAAGATAGAAGAACCCAAAAAGAAATTCAGTAAGGAATTCATTGGAGGAAGGGGGTAATGGTTCTTCCTGGTGACAGCATTAATTTTGCAATATTCAAGAAACAACCGCAAACTCCAATCCTTCTTTTTGACAAAAAGAACAGGTGCTCCAGTGCTTGAAGTGCTGGAGTGGATGAAACCTTTCTCTACATTCTCTGCTATGTAGGCTTGTAGGGTTGAATTTTCACTTTGAGATAGCAAATAGATGGGCCCAACTGAAGGGATTGGTCCTTTTAATTCAATATGGTGGTTTTAAGCGTGGTGAGGAGGAAGTTAATCTGCTTTAACTTTAGAGAAGACATCTAGGGAAGAATGGTAATCAGCAGGAACTTTTTACAACACAGTTTCTATTTCTTCAGGTTCTTTGTCAATATCAAACTTGTCCCAGTCAGCTGAAATATTCTTATGGGGAGTAACAGAAATATTAGAAGGCATAACCAATTTCATGATGTGCAAGGATGAATCCCTGGGTTCCCCCTCCAGAGGAATGGTCAAGGGGTCAGTGAATATCTAAGCAAGGTTAGAAATTGTTGAACTCAAAGGGAATTGGATAGAGTGTTGAGGATGCAATGGTTCTGAAGTGGAGGGGAATTCAATGGAATGCAGAACCAAAGCCAGAGTAGAGGGGAAACCAGTTGAAGGTAGGTAGGCCATGTTGATCTCAGCAGAGTGAGGGGGAAGTACATCTGTTGGCTTGTGTTGTGGGGTGATCAGCCCCATCTGCCAGTTTACTTCAGGATTGCAATGGTGGAGGAAATTGATTCCCAGGATTAGATCTTCTGAGAGTGGTGGGTCAAAAAGGAGGCATTCCCATTCAAAGATAGGAAAAAGGGGAAGAGAGACCTCCCAAGTTGCCTTGTGGGTAATAGGTTGAGAGGGTGACTCATTTGGACTGAAATTGAAAAGAGGAATAGGTTTGCCCAAGAGGATGGGCTGCAATCAAAAATTTGGAATCATAGTATTAGCCATTACCAATTGAGTAGAACCTGAATCAATCAAAACACTATAACTCAAGTCCTGGTGAAAGAGAATAAAACTTTTTGGCTTGAAGGTAGAGGAAGAGTTGGTGTTGGAGGAAGGGTTGAAGGCAGGCTTCTTTTTACATTTTTCTGGCTGGTGCTTCCCTCAATAATACATAAATAGTTCCTCCTTTTCCCTTCTTGCTTTTTCTTCAGCCTTAAGCTTGCCGTCAGGACCTAAGTCCAAGGTAGGTTTGGTTTGGGAAGATTGCTTCTTTGCAGATTTGGCTTTCTTCTTGGCCTTACCTTTGCCCTTGTCAAACTGGGAGGAATTGGCTTGGTATTGAGAGGAATTTTGATGTTTAGGGTGGCTTGGATTAGAAGACTTTTCCTTGATTTTTTTGTGGTACCTGGTGTCGTAATCCAAAACTACATCCATAAGATCTTGAAAGATGTCTACAGAACCATCATAGCCGGCTAGCTAGTCCAGAATTCAAGCAGGGAGACTTTGACAAAAATGGAAGTAGAAGGCTCTATCTCCCCATCCAGAAACTTTAGTCATAAGGGAGCAAAATTCTGTGATGTTGGTTGAAGCCTAGCCAGAATCCTTCTTCTTCAAATTTACAAGTTTCTTTTCTGCTTTGGCTACTTCCAGAAAATTTCCAAAGAGAGTATGAATTTTTTCCATGAAGTGTTTCCAGGAGTTGAGTAAGAATGAAGGCTCTTGATTGGAGATGTGAGCCAGGTAGGGTTGAATCCAACAGTTTTTGTTTCCAGAGAGGCAGGAGACAGCAAACAGAACTTTCCTTTGATCCAGACAGAAGGCCCCTTCATTGTTTGGAAAGATGAGTTCACAAGCTTGTAAAAAGGGTCTGAGCTTGGTGGGACTACTTCCTTCAAACCTGTCTGGCAGGTGCATTGATGGGGTCTTGAAGGCTCCCAAGTGGGAAGTACTAGTTGTTGGGGGTTGAGGGAGTTAGGCTATTGCTGAAGTCATGGTTTGGAGCAAGGCTAGGAGAGTAGGGTCCGCAGCTGGAGGTTGAAGAGGTTGGCTTAGAGGATCTGGGATTGCAGTTGAAGCAGAAGGTTAAGAAGCGTCTTCTGGAGGTCCAGAGGTTGGTGAGTTAAGATTGCTAAGGATCCTAAAATCAAATCCTGATTGTATGCTTTCTTCCTCCTCTTCCTTGTCCTCAGGAAGAGGGATCAAACTGGGATTGTACAAAGGGGATTCCAATCCGTAGCCTTCTTGGGGGTATTGAACAATCACTCAATTAATAAACAGTCTGAAAACAGGAGAAGCAGGGGATGAAGAAGCTCTGTGGGGAGCTGGAGGAAGGATCCATGGTGTTGGGAGCTGGTACAGGGAGGTTGGAAAATGTCCTCCCTTGTCCAAGGGCTTGAGGAGTGGATTGATTGTGGTCCTTTACGTCAATAGTGAATCCACGCCCTTGGGCTGCCCTAGGAAGTGGTGGACTGTTGATGATGGAAGTTTTTGCATGTTGAGGAGGCATGGTTTCCAAGTATGCCATAGGGAAGTGACCCAAGAAAAGTACCCAAGATAAAAGAGGAAGTATTTGGCCGCAAAGTCATTGAGTTTTTACAACATTTTGTTGAAGCTTGTCAAACCGGGTTGAAGTCAAAGGTCAAAGTGTAGAAGTCAAAGTCAAATTCAAAGTCAAAGTAAGTCAAATTTCAAATTTAAAAGTCACAGTAAGTCAAGGTTTGAAGTTTGAAGTCAAAGTTCAAAGTTCAACATCAAATTAAGTCAAGGTTCAAAGTTCAAATTTCAGAGTCAAAACATTGTTTAAGGGCCAATTCCAGGAGCGGGATTAAGGTAGATAAATTCTGCAGGATGATTCTTTGGAAATATGGAGGCCACAAACTGTTTAGCTCTATACCAGGCACGCCCAAAAATTTTGTAGGTAGTGTTATACATGAAATGAAGATGGTTTGAAAAATGGATGGAATGGTACTATTGAGATATAGAGATGGGTAGTAATCAATGGGAAGGAATTAGTATAATGTCACAACTGCCCCTGGCTTGCAAGGGGCTGAAGACACAGGCACTACTTCTCACAGAACTCAGGATAGAGGCAAGGAGATTGATTGCATAGGAAGATGAGACATATAGTAGGGACAATGAGAAGGAGATGAATCCAGGAGTAAGGCTCTGAAAGATTTTGATAAGGGAATCCTGTAAGAGTAACACCAGAGGGGTGGGTGAGATGATTAAGGTAGGCTGATTGGCTTTCTTGTGCTGATATGACACCTATTGAATGAGGGACTAACCAATAATAAGTAGTATACTAATTCCTTGAGGGGAATTAGTCCCGGGATAGAAGAGAGGCCAGTATATGTGAGAGCTGAGAGGAGGCCTTGGGGAGGGATGACTGGTGCTGGGTCTGAACTTCCCCATGGTATTACATATTGATCAATTGGGATTGAGGAAGTGGTTTTATTTATTGGGTAATGGCCTTTCCAGGAAGGTCATGTACTGAACTGGAGTATGGGTTGTCCAGCCAGGACTATATACTATGGGTTTATAGTATGTAATTCACATACCAGATAGAGTTGAAGGAGAGATGGGGATGTACCAAGCCATAGAGAGGTGGGGATTATAACTGGGAGGTTTACTGAGGACTGCAGGGCATGCAGGAGGAGACTTCAGGAGGTGCAGTATGAGAATCCAGGGGTAGAAGGTAACTGAGGATTGAGATTGAATGATGGTTGGGTTTGACTAAGGAGACTGAACCAGATTGTGGTTATGACAGGTGCATGCAGATGTGCAAGGGTGGGAAAGTGCAGGGGAGATTTCAGCTGCATGCAGAAATTTTGATTAAAACCCTTTTTGCTAATATCTCCCAAACTATATATAATTTTTCAATTCTGAATGAATTCTAGGTGTCATGTACTTATGTGATTGTGAATGCAAAATATTATTTTGAAAAAAAAGAGCAAAGGTGGTTGCATGATTTTTGGCTTATTTATTCAAGGGTTTTTTGGGTAATGAAGGATTGGGAATCCAAATCTTGTTTTCCTGAGTGAACCCACCAAATGTTGGGTGGGAAACCCAAATATGTATTAAAATATTGAATTTTCTTACTCCTTAGGTGAATTTTATTTATTTTGTTATTTTTATTATTTTTTCTACTTTTACAGCTGGACCTAGAATACTAGCAAGCTTACAAAAAGCACATAAAAACACAAAAAACCAGAAAAATGGGGTGCTGAACCCCATTAAATCTGTACCTAAGGCAGTCAGGGCCCCTTTAGATAGGATTAAAAAGGGTTTTGGGACCCCAGTAACAGTACCATACATTTACTGTACCACACAGAGAGTGTGACTCAAGCACAAAAAAAAGATCTTTTTTTGTGCTATTTCACTGTCATTTGCTAGTAGATGGCTATTATTCAGAGTCAACTGAATAGACAAAAATAATAATAAAAATAAAGAGCAATAAAAATAAATATAAATATAAAATAAAAATAAAAATAAAATCCTTCAAGGAGTATCAAACTCTGAAATATTATTGCACAAATTAATTTTGAGTGATGAGAAATTCACAACTGCAGTTGTGTGGGAGTCATGTAGGGCCCCACACAACCTGTGGGAGTTGTTTAGGGCCCCTCAACGCGTGGGGGCCCATACACTACTCCAAAGGGTTTTTCTAAACACGCCCAAGCCTGGGGGGCATATATACCACCCATAATGTGCATTTTTGATTTTTGTACCCCTGTACACAACCATATTATTTATTGTTTGTTATTTATTATTTATTATTTATTATTTATTATTTATTATTTATTATTTATTATTTATTATTTATTATTTATTATTTATTATTTATTATTTATTATTTATTATTTATTATTTATTATTTATTATTTATTATTTATTATTTATTATTTATTATTTATTATTTATTATTTATTATTTATTATTTATTATTTATTATTTATTATTTATTATTTATTATTTATTATTTATTATTTATTATTTATTATTTATTATTTATTATTTATTATTTATTATTTATTATTTATTATTTATTATTTATTATTTATTATTTATTATTTATTATTTATTATTTATTATTTATTATTTATTATTTATTATTTATTATTTATTATTTATTATTTATTATTTATTATTTATTATTTATTATTTATTATTTATTATTTATTATTTATTATTTATTATTTATTATTTATTATTTAGTATTTATTTATTTTTTATTTTTTATTTTTTATTATTTATTATTTTTAGCAAACCCGCCATTAGAAAACTGCCATTGTTTTTTGACCAAAACCGCCATTTTTAATGGTGGTTTTCGGAAATAAACATACCCCCTAACAGGTGTATTTTAAAAGGGCAGGTTTCATGAAAATGGCAGATTTCAAAAATCAAACCTGCCATAAAACCCCCCATTTATGCATCACCATCCATCCACCATCTGCATCAGCAAATCCATACTGGTTGGATCTCCATTGCATCAAACACATCCAATCTCCATTGCTTCACATCTCTATCAATTTTCACATCTCCATCTTCACAAAAATCCCATCATGATCTCATCACCCCACATCACATCACCACCTTTCTCAACATGTCCAATCAAACTTCCTGCCAGCAATTTGAAAATGCTAAAAAGCTGACTGAACTTTTGCTACTGTTTGACTCCTATTCAGACTCTGATTCAGACTCCTATTTGGAATCAACTTTGTTAGCTTTGAATTCTCTGTTGGAAAAGTAATACATGGTTCCAAGGATACACACCCTTGAAAACCCTATGTATGAAAGGTAAAAGCTTCATCTCATCCCCCAATTAAGCTTCCAGCAACTATTCCAAACTTTGTTTCCTTCATTCATGAAACTTTTGGAGATTATTGAAGACCACCACATCTTCTAGAAAATTCTTGGAATCCCCAACGCAATCCAGCCATCCAACTTGCTGTTGATCTTTGTAGATTGGGATCAAATGGAAATGGAGCAGCAATCCATCAATTGGAAAATGTATTCTCAGTCAGTTATGGAAGCATTGACTTATACACCAAAAGATTCATGATTGCTATCCCATCTTGCCTTTGCTCAGTCCTTTCTTGGAAAACCAAAGAAGAATGCAAGGAGATTACTGAAGTAATGGAGACCAAAGGCTTTCCTGGTTCCATTGGGTTTGTTGATGGAACCACCATCCCCTTGAGTCAAAAACCCAAGCTACATGGCAACCTGTCATACTGACACCAAACTCAGTCTAACCTCAGTCTTACCCTCAGGCCTGATCTACTTTCTTAGGAACTTCAACCCCAGGGCTCAGGAGACTTACATCAATATGTCTCCAGTAACTATATACCTCAGGATCTTCATGCAGTACATATCTACATATAGTCTAACCTCATACTATACACAGATAGACTCCATAGGCTTGCACATACTCATCTCCAAGGCTCTACTCTACCTCTCTGTCTAACCCATACCTCTTTGGGTTACCTCTCTGTCTAACCCATACCTCTTTGGGTTATCTCTCTGTCTAACCCATACCTCCTCTGTGTGGTTTATCCTTTGGGAATCTTTATGTACATCCTCCTGCAGATTGTATTACATACTCTCTCTACTTAAGTACATAGTGTCATGACTCCTATGTACACTGTAAATCCTTCAACTGTACTCTCCCAACTTAGACAGCTCAGACCTGGAACCTTGTCCCAATGTAGAAGCAGCCTAACCTAATGTAGTAGCATCCCTGATCAGCCCTCTCTGTTACTTAGACTGTTCCCATGACATCATGTGTGTAGTCTGAGCCCCAATCAATTGTACCTCTGTTTTAGTTCCAACCTCCTGTCTATTTAATAAGCCTCCTCTTTCCTCTTCCTGATGCTTCCCCCAAGAAATCATTTTACTACTTCTTACTAGGAGATCTTTCCCAGCAAGTGTCATTCAGCACCATTCAACCCAATCCTCCTCTGCTCCTGTTAGCCTACTTCAGTAACCTTGCCCCCAAGCCTACTGTGTGTAGAGACCCCTCTGTGCCAAGCCCTGCTTGCATGTCAGCAGCCCTTGTGACATTAAACTGATTTATTCCCCAATAACCCCTTCTTCACCAACCACCCTCCCTATCCTTTTAGACAGCATCAAACTTTGCTATTGAGTTGTGGCAATTTTTGTTTGCTTTATTTCTGTCCCAACCTTGAACTTGGCTATTTGATTTGTGGCCATTTTCATTGCTTCCCTTACCTTTCTGTCAAACCTACTCAGAGCTCCAGCTCTCCACCCTCTAAGTATCACTTTGACGCTTTGACCCTTTGATGCTTTGACACTTTGACACTTCAACACTTCAACACTTTGACGCTTTGACGCTTCAACACTTCAACGCTTTGACACTTTGACACTTTGACACTTAGACAAGGTATAGTAACCAGTATTTGACTGTCCCATAAAGGTAATCAGAGGAAGAAAAATTCCTTTTTTAATCATTTTATTCTTGCTCCAAGGTGAAGAACAACTTTTGGGTAACTAATTATTCTTAGAAGTAAGAATGCCCCCACAACGTGCTCTTTTTTCTCACATTTCTAGCCCAGCAGTCACCCGCAGCTCTAGCGGGAGAGGTGCCACTGAACCTACTGACCATTCTACCCCTAGATCTTGTGGAACAGGTAGGACCTTTTCTAACCTGATTGCACCAGTGGCTACCACTTCCACTCCTATGGATACAGGTTTATTGGAACCTATTCCCCAAGTATCCCTTTCTACTATTCCTTCTTCTGACAATGCTAGCCTCCACAGGATCACAGGTCAGTTTCCAAGCCCAGGTTACCATGGTTTGGACTCTCCTGCCTATGATGCAAGCATGGTCCCAATCCCAGGAGAAGGTGAGGAAGATGAAGAAGATGAAGACTCAGGATTCAATTCCAGAATCTTGAGTGGCCTGGGTTCACCATCCCCAGAGGGTAATCCTAGTCAAACTTCGAATGCAACAGCAGTCCCTTCACCTTCCCCGCACACCAACCTTCCTTCCACCACTCAGGCTCCTTCAACTGATCCTTCCCTGCTGGCCATTCTTCAGCAAATGACCACTGCAATGACTCAACTTTCTAAACCTGCTGACCAGGGACCCTCTGCTAACTTTAAATCTCCATCTATCAATGCCCCAGATAAATTTGATGGAACTAACCCAACCAAGCTTAGACCTTTCCTTCAAGCTTGTGAACTCATTTTTGAAAATGATGCGAGAGTTTTTGCTAATGACAGAAAGAAAGTATTTTTTACAGTCTCTTACCTTTCAGGAAATGCCAGTCAATGGATCCAACCTTATCTTGCTCACATTGGTAATCATGAGCCAGACTTCATACTTAACTCCTGGTTTCTATTCACTCAACAGCTTCATACCCTTTTTGGGGATCGTCTAGAAATCCAGCGTGCTGAGAAGGAATTAACCCTCCTTAAGATGAAAGACAGTGGTTATGCTACTAACTATATCACTGAATTCAGGACACTTATGACCAAGGTCTCTGGGTGGGGTGATAAAGCCTTTTTCTTTCATTTTAGACAGGGTCTCCCAGCCAGATTACTGGACCAACTAGCTGGTTATGATGGACCTCAAGAAACCTTGCAAGACCTAATGGATATTGTTCTTAAGTATGACACTCGTTACCATGAAAGGATCTGGGAGAAGTCCTTCACTCTCCCTCAGACCTCAAGACCTGGACCCAGTCTTCCAAATCCTCAGAAATCTCAACAGACCAGCCAACCAGGTAGGTTTAAGGGGAAGACCAAGCCAACCCCTAGTAATTCTACTCCAACCTATGTCCCTAATCCGAATGTAGGAGAGGATGGACACCTCAAGGCTGAAGAAAAAGCTAGACAAGAAAGAGAGGGTTTGTGTAACTACTGTGGAGGAACTCAAAAAATTAGCCTCTGCAGGAAACGTCCAGATTTTCAACCTGGCCAGAAACCCAATCCTATGAAGCCAAAAAAAGGGAAAAGACTAGGTGATGGGAATGTGGTACTCCTTGACCATCACCCTCCTAATATTTGAGTACAAACTTTGGAAAGAAAAGACACTAACCCTCCTTCCAAAGACTTACGTTTTGTTTGCTTGACCAATAACCAGGCTTACAGTGTACTTGTTGACTCTGGAGAAACTCAATCTGTTATTTCAAAATCTATGGTTTTAAAATTTTCTCTATCACTCAAACCCCTGACCACCCCTATTTTCCTATTTACCTTCAGTCCTTCTGACTCACCTTCCCAGGAAATCACCCATAAGGTTTCCTTCAAATTCTCTTTGCCCTCTTTTCCCAACTTAGAATGGGATTTCTTGGTTGTTGATACTCCACCCAAAGAAGACATTATTCTAGGTATTGACTTCCTCCATTTCTGGAACCCAGAGGTAAATTGGCAACTTGGATTGATCACCCCAAGACACCAACCAACTTTGGATCATTCCTCTTCCATTGAACTCTCCTTGGCCACTACTTCCTTTCCGCCAGTGAACCTGCAGGTCACTGCTCCTGTCCCCTTTTCAGAATCTATGCACTCACAACACTTCCCTTTGAGTTCAACAACTACTTCTGTGAACAGGATATTCTTTGGACATTCTCTGAAATTCTTGGAGGATATGGAGAATGATCTATCCCTTCAAGTTTTGCGTATGATTATTTCCACTTCTTACTCTGACCCAAAGCAGGCTATTGCAGAAGGTTTGGATGAAGATGAGGAAACTGATGAAATTGAAACTGTGATGGAGAGAGTTCCTGATGCTTATCATACCTTTTTAGATGTTTTTTCCAAGGTCAAAGCTGATAAACTCCCTCCTCATTGCGCTTACGACCATTATATTGAACTGGAAGGCCCTATGCCTCCAGTTGGGCCTATCTACTCCCTTAGTCACCATGAGAAGGAGGCCCTACAAGCCTATATAGCGGAAAATATAGAGAAAGGTTTCATTTGCCCCAGCACTTCCAGCACTGGAGCACCTGTCCTCTTTGTAAGAAAGAAGGATGGTGGTTTGTGATTGTGTGTTGACTATTGCAAACTCAACGCTGTGACTCGAAAGAACCGGTATCCCATTCCTCCCATGACTCACGTATTAACAGTCTTTTCTGGTTCTACCATTTTTTCCAAAATTGACCTCAGGGGTGTTTATAATCTCCTTCAAATTAAGGAAGGGGATGAACATCTTACAGCATTCAGAACTCAGTTTGGGAGTTTTGAATATTTGGTAATGCCTTTTAGTCTCACCAATGCTCCTGCCTCTTTTCAATGTCTTGTTAATGAAATTTTTGCAGACCTTCTGACCATCTGTGTGGTGGTATACCTTGATGACATTCTTATTTTTTCCAAAAACTTAACAGAACATACAGCTCATGTGTGTGAAGTCTTGAACAGACTTTGGAAGAACAACTTATATGCAAAAGCTTCTAAGTGTGAATTTCATGCCTCCTCAGTGGACTATCTAGGATATGTCATTTCCAGAAGTGGAATTGAAATGGACAACTCCAAGGTCCAGAAGATCTTGGACTGGCCACCACCAACAAACAAAAAGGCCTTGCAACAGTTTTTGGGTTTTTCTAATTTTTATTGCAGGTTTATCATTAACTATTCCAGAAAGGGGCACCTCCTCACTGCTCTAACTGGAGCAGACCCCATCTTTCCTTTATCCCCAGCGGCTCTGAAGCAGTTTGAGGACCTCAAGGTAGCCTTTACCAAAGCTCCTATACTCAGACAGTTTGATTTTTCCTTACAAACCTTTTTGGAGACTGATGCCAGTGACTATGCCCTAGGGGCTGTCCTCACCCAGGTCTCTCTTGATGGATCCAAACACCCAATTGCTTTTGACAGCAGGAAATTGGGTAGTGCTGAACTGAACTATGAAATCCACAATAAGGAACTCCTGGCCATCAAGATCTGGAGAGCTTACCTCCTCAGCCTTTCTTCTCCCTTTGAAGTTCTCACTGATCACTTATCTCTTAAATATTTCATGACCTCCAAAGTCTTGACTCGTCGCCAAGCCCGTTGGGCTGAGTTTCTGTCTGAATTTGACTTCACTATAGTCTATAGACCTTGAAAGAAATCAATAGTGCCTGATTTCTTGTCACATAGAGACAACGTTTATCCCAAAGGGGGGCTGCCCTATGCAGAAAAGAATCCAGCAAATGTCAAACAACTCTTGAAACAGACTGACTTTGAACCTTCTAGAATTTTCTTTATCTCTGCAAAACAGGTTGACAAACAATTGGAAACCTTAATTCAGTCCCAGATCTCCAACAAATCAACCCAGCAGATTATTCAGAAACTACATAAAAAGGAACAAGTAAAGAGTTACCTTATAGACCCAGACACTGGACTCCTTATTTTCCAAAACAGAATAGCAATCCCCAAGGAGGATGAACAACTCCAACTTGAAATACTTTGACAAATACATGACTCTCCCCTCTCTGGACACCCTGGACAAGACAAAACAGCTGATCTAGTCAAAAGAGATTTCCATTGGGAAAATATGACTTCCTTTATCAAAGATTATGTTTCTTCTTGTTACCTTTGCAGCAGAAACAAAGCCAGTCACCACAAAAAGTTTGGACTCCTCCAACCCTTACCAATTCAAGATTCTCCCTGGACTTCACTCTCTATGGACTTAATCTTACCAACTGCCCTACTTTACTTCAAGACTTCCATACACTTTATCCCTCAAAACCAAAGTCATCCTTAAAATAAAAACAATACAAACCTTACTCTCCTTTTCAAAACAAAAAAAAAATAATAATATAAAATAAAGATTCTTTCTCCTTTTTCCCTTTCTTCAACCTTTAGCAAAAAAAAAAAAAAAAACAAAGATAAAATAAAATAATAATAAAATAAAACAAATTTTATATAAACAACTTTTTAGATAGCTTCACACAACAATTCTTCCAACTCTTTTACTCTAGAAATCCAAGTATTTACTAATTTTAACTTGGAAACTTGATAAGAATTTGGCCCCCTTATAGTAGTCCCTACTTCAAAAGTATGCCCAGCTAAAGCCAAAATATCAGCTAGTCTTTTCTATATCTCTAAAACTTTTTTCTTTCTAGCTTCTAAAAAACCATAATTCTCTTTTCTTATCTCACTACCCCAACCCTTCTTTAAAGCTTCCTGAAAATTTGAATTTAAAGTTCTAGAATTCCTACTGTAAATCTCCAAAGATTGATTAACTTGATCTTCATTTAAAACAGAATCTTCTCTGAATCTTCATCCTTCCATCATCTCCAATAACCTTTCCCCACTTTCCAATTCCCCAACCAGACCTCAGTTTCACCTCTTCTTTCAATTCCTTTCCTTCTATTCCTTCTGTCTTCCACCACCTTCATCTTTACCTCCAAATCCTTCATCTTGTTCTTCAAATCTTCTAACTCCAAAGAGTCATCTGATCTTCCCCCTTCTTCAACGATGATCTCTCTTCCTTTTCCTTTAACAATCTCTTTGGTGGTTCCCCTATCTTCCTCCATATCACTTAATTCCATCTCCAAACTCCCTTCGGCGTCCTCATCATCATCCCCACTTCAACAATCCGCTTCGGTGCTTCAACGGTTTGCTTTGACACTTTGACGGTGGGCTTCAACGCTTTGACAAATTGCTTTGATGCTTCAACAATTTGCTTTGACGCTTTGACGTTTGATGCTTCAACGGTGAGCTTTGACGCTTCGACGGTGAGCTTTGACTATTTGCTTCAACGGTTCAACAAACCCCTTCGACACTTCAACAAATCCCTTTGACACTTCGACCAACTCCTTCAACGCTTCAATGACTTCCTTCAATGGGTTTGACGGATTCCAAAATGCCTTTGTTTTGTACCCTTTTTGGGGGGACCTCGACCACCTCCTCGTCCAAATCTACGTGAGGGGTTCCCCATTGGATAAATCCCTCACTGCACTCCTCCTGCGGACGCCTCAACGTACCATCTATGGCCAAATTACCGGTTCGACGCAGTGCCTCCCTCTTTTCTTGCGTTTTCTTCAATCTCTCCTGCATCAAACGGACTATTGCAAACCTTTATCAGCACTCCAGCACCTCCAATACTAAATCCAGAAGTACTTACCTGAAGATTCATCAAGTCTGGATGAGTAACCCAAGGTCATGGCATCATCATCTGGAGCCTCTTTTACTTCAAAAGGTTGACTCTTCTCCAGGACCCATAAGGTTGGCCCCAAGGCCTTTCTGCCTTGCTTATCCATATCACACATTCTTCCATACTGCCTACAACTTTCACATTTGGCAGAATTGTGCTTGATACTGGTGGTGCAGATTCTTCCAAGCTTGACGCACCTATCACAACTTGGGTAGTATTGCTGGACTGGATGATAATTGTTGGTCTTCTCCATTGGATAGGTTGGTGTAGGTGATCTTGTGTAAGGAGATAAAGGTGGTAATGGGGTGGATGGTGGTGATGGTTGTGGGTAAGGGGAAGGAAAACTCAAGTTAGACATGGCAGAAGGACAACCTTGATGGCCTCTTCAACCTCTCCTTTTATGGTCATCAGGAGATGCCCTCTTCTTCACCAGGGGGTAATGTCATACTGACACCAAACTCAGTCTAACCTCAGTCTTACCCTCAGGCCTGATCTACTTTCTTAGGAACTTCAACCTCAGGGCTCAGGAGACTTACATCAATATGTCTCCAGTAACTATATACCTCAGGATCTTCATGCATTACATATCTACATATAGTCTAACCTCATACTATACACAGATATACTCCATAGGATTGCACATACTCAATCTCCCAGGCTCTACTCTACCTCTCTGTCTAACCCATACCTCTTTGGGTTACCTCTCTGTCTAACCCATACCTCTTTGGGTTATCTCTCTGTCTAACCCATACCTCCTCTGTGTGGTTTATCCTTTGGGAATCTTTATGTACATCCTCCTGCAGATTGTATTACATACTCTCTCTACTTAAGTAGTGAGTGTCATGACTCCCATGTAAACTGTACATCCTTCAACTGTACTCTCCCAACTTAGACAGCTCAGACCTGGAACCTTGTCCCAATGTAGAAGCAGCCTAACCTAATGTAGTAGCATCCCTGATCAGCCCTCTCTGTTACTTAGACTGTTCCCATGACATCATGTGTGTAGTCTGAGCCCCAATCACTTGTACCTCTGTTGTAGTTCCAACCTCTTGTCTATTTAATAAGCCTCCTCTTTCCTCTTCCTGATGCTTCCCCCAAGAAATCAGTTTACTACTTCTTACTAGGAGATCTTTCCCAGCAAGTGTCATTCAGCACCATTCAACACAATCCTCCTCTGCTCCTATTAACCTCCTTCAGTAACCTTGCCCCCAAGCCTACTGTGGGTAGAGACCCCTCTGTGCCAAGCCCTGCTTGCATGTCAGAAGCCCTTGTGACACAACCACTATTTTGATTGCAAAAAAAGGCAACTGATTCATTTCTTTTCCAATGACTTTGATAACACCTTTGATCACACCACTGACCAAACATGTTTCATCTTTTTTTTAGATACTCTGTGGCCCTAAAACATGTTTTTGATAACAACAAGAAGTTCCTATCCCTTGATGCTGGCCTTACAGGTTCTTGTCATGATTCATACGTGTTCAATTGGATGCTGATTTCCCAAAAACCAGAGAACTACTTTGAAAACAATCAATACCTTGTTGCTGATTCAGCTTATGCTATTGGGAAATATGTGGTTCCAGCATACCAGAATGTTTTGTCCAACAATCAAGGAAAAAATGATTTCAAATATCATCTTCCCCAATCAGGAGTTTGTATTTAGCATGCCATAGGATTCCTGAAAGTAATATGGACCAGCTTAAGGGAAATGCAAAACCAGTTTCAAAACCTCAAAGACATGAAGTTCCTCATCAACTGGATTATCACTTGGGTAATCCTTCACAATCTTTTGGTCAAAATCAAAGATTAATGGGACAAAATATCTGAAGATGATATTCCTGATCCACCTCAAGTCATCCCTGTATCATCTTGTCCCTCATCTTCTTCTATGAGAGAGCGGATTTTACCCCTCACCCTTTCCCACTTTGATGAGGAAGATTTTGTTTCAAAATAGGTAAAAAATGTTTTTTTTTTTGGTTGTTCAACCAAGAATCCTAGGGTGACTCACTCTGGTTTTTTTTTCTTTCTTTTTTTCTTTCTTTTCTTTTTTTCTTTTTTTTTCTTAGACAAAACTGACCCAACACCTCACCCCACCACACCACCCACCCCACCACACCATCCACCTCACCCCACCCACCCACTGGTACACTCTTGTCCTCAACAACTAGCTCCTCCTCACCCACCACCTCACCTTCTCCTCACCCACCACCACCTCCTCACCCACCACCTCACCCCCTCCTCACCCACCACCTCCTCCTCACCCACCACCTTCTCCTCACCCACCACCTCCTCCTCACCCACCAGCTCCTACTCACCCACCACCTCCTCCTCACACACCACCACCTCCTCACCCACCACCTCCACCTCACCCACCACCTTTGGCACTGGTAAGCTCTCTCTCCTCATGCTCATGCTCATCCTCCCCATCATCAGGAGCTAACCCGCCCCTCCATCACCCCCCCTCCTTGCTCCCCCACTGGCCCCACCTTGCCTTGCCCGCCAGCGGCACTTTGGCCCCCCTCCCTCCTCGCTTGGCGGCCAGTGCCACCTTGCCCCCCCCACTTGATCCGCCGGTGTCACCTTGGCCCCCCTCCCTCCTTGCTTGGCTGCTGGTGCCACCTTGCCCCCCCTCTCAATCCGCCGGCCCCCGCTTATTGCTTGCCCCCTCCTCACCCGCCGGCGGCACCTTGGACCCCCTCCCTCCTTGCTTGGCCACCGGTGCCACACCTCCCGCATTCTCAATCTCCCGGCCCCACCTTAGCCCCTCCCCCTCCTTGCTTGCCCGCCGGCGCCATTGCCGAGGCCCACCCCCCTCCCCCTTGCGTTGGCCCCGCCCCCCCCCCCCCCGTTGATGCCTGCCTGCCCAGCCAACCAACCTCCTCCCCCCTCCCTGGTTCCCAGGCCCTGCCTACCTGGCCCAAGGCCCAACCCAAAGGCCCAGCCCAATTTCCTCACACCCCTTAAGTTTTTTTTGTTTATTTTTTTGGGTGCTGATGTGTTTTTTTTTTTTGGTTCAGTTTTTTTTTTTTTTTTTTTTGGTGATCATGTTTCTGGTGAACTTGGGATCAAGTCCAGGTATGGCTTCATCTTTTTGATACAATCTTGTTTCACTGATGATGTCCATTTGACTGACTTTATTTTTTTTTGGTTTTTTTTTTCAATCCCTGATCAACCCCTATTGGTTAATGTCCAATTCTTCTCCCACCCGCCTCAAAATGTTACACAAACAATCAAATCCCGCCTTGTTCCTCAACCAAATTGAAGTATAGGATTGGGAGGGAACAACATTCAAGGAGATGGCTTGAAAAACATACAGAGAGGTGGGAAGATTAGGGCTTCTTTCCAAAAGAGGCTTCAATATTGGGATTCAGAAATGTCTTTGGAAGTTACTGAGGAAGGCATTAATGATAATGTGGTCTTCTCTGGTTGGAAACCATGTCCTTTGGATCTGTACCCTTCAATTGTTGCCAAAAAGAAAAAGAATAATCAAAAAACCACCCAGGAAGAGTTTGAGAAAGCAAAACAAACAATAAAATGGTTCCATTTCTTCCACCATGGAAAAGTAATTGTCCTCAATCAATCTGATCACCAAGCCCTGGTTGCAATAATTGAATTTGTGC
This sequence comes from Puccinia polysora, assembly GCA_025617555.3. Taxonomy (NCBI): domain Eukaryota; kingdom Fungi; phylum Basidiomycota; class Pucciniomycetes; order Pucciniales; family Pucciniaceae; genus Puccinia; species Puccinia polysora. The sequence continues at coordinate 13,290,793 of CM062617.1, forward strand.
CCTTGGATAAACTCTCACAACAAGGTAAGAAGGACATGAACGTTTTCACCAATTTCCTTCATGGTTCAAGAAAATTTGTCAACCCAGTTGGTCCTTCAAGATCTTGGGGTGGAAAAATGTGGGTAGTTGGATGGCAAAAATTGATGCACCCTTTGGATTTATTTGGACATTATGTGAATAAATCATCTATTAGATCTTCTCCTCAAGAGTATGCTTTCCTCAAACTTAAGGCCAACAAATTATCCCAAATTCTAGGAAAAATGTTTCACAATTTGGCCAAACTTTCCTTTGAATCAAACCATGATAACATGAAGGAAAACAACATCCCCTCTTTCTCTTTTTTGGAATTTTGTTACAAGCCTACACCTTTTGATTGATCCCCACACATCAATTTCACCTTGGATTCTTTTTAAAACTCTTGTCATATTGACAAAGGCAACATCTCTGGCTACTCCTTTTTACTTGTGGTTCCAACCAAGAATTCAAATGGTTGACTTATTGAAAATACAGAAAAATATTGAGTATTGGATGGCCAATTAATTTTTACTGACCTTGGCTTTGGAATTGATTTCAAGAAAAAAGTTATAGTCAAAATGGTTTGGGCAGCTAATAAGTACAAGCACTGTACCTTTCCTGCTGGGGACATAAAAAATGATACCAGAATGGCCATGTCACTTCAAATTAATAAAACAACTAGAAAAACTTGTAGTTACTTGAAAAATGGCCAAATCTACTTTAGAAAAAAATATAAATAAAAACAAAAAAGATCTGTATTTTGGTGGGGTTAAGAATACTCTCAAACATTGTAATCAAAAATAATTTTTTTGTTTTTATTTCACCCATGCAAACATATTTACAATCCCAGCTTTTGAGTTATCTGCTTTATTTCATCTACTGTTATACTGCTACCAATGCAAGCCAAGGCTACCAATACCTTATCCTTTTGTAGTTGGAAATCATTCCCTCTCCTTTTCCATTTTTGCTTGCTGTTGATCCTTCTCCTTTTCCTCTTTTTGAAACGCTAGCTCAGCCCGTTTCAACTTCCACCCAGAATCCCATTTTTATTGATGAGCCAAACTCTTGGCTTTCTGCTTTTGAACATCCATGGCCAGTTGACAATCCCACTTTTGTTTTTCAGACTCAATTTTTTTGGATTAAATTTGTGATTTGACTGTTTTTTTCAGGGGAAACGCAATGAGCATGATTTTGAAAGCAAGGATATTCAACAAATGGACTTACATTAATCTTGCTTCTCCATGATTTCTGAAAAGCCTGAAAAAATTGAAGTGTCTCATCTTTTGATGACTTTTGGGCTTGATATTGATGGCATTGGAGGCCTTTTGCTTCCCCTTGGCAGAGGAGGTTTGAGTCTGAAACTTTTCACTAGTGTTCAAAGGCAATGTGGGAGGCCCCATTGGCTTGAGTTTTTTTCCATTCTGGAATGGATGAGCCTGTTTTTTTACAATCTAAATCAGTCAGGATTAACCAGAAAGAAGATAAAAGAGCTTGTTCCTTACTTGAACCAATTTCAAGGGTAATGGAGAATGAGGAGTATCTTGTTCTGCATCAGCAAGGTTGATGAGATCTGCTAACCCAGGAAAAGAGCAATCCAAAGAAGGAGGGGAGGGGTCCAAGGTATGGTTTGACACATCAATCAATGCAGAATTAGACTTGATTGGAGCCAATGGTGTTTGAATATCCCCCTCTGCATTGGATGGGGGCCCCTCCAAGGTAAAGGTTTCTTCATGATCACCATTGCTAGGCTGAGCATCCCCAGCCAAGTCCTCAGCGTTGCCTGAATTGGATTGTTGGGCATCAAAAGCGGCTAAAGGGGTTATTTTGGCCTTCTTTCCAAAGATTTCATCCATTTGAATATAAAAAGGACAAATGGAGTCCAACTTATCAACCACTGAGTTGATTCCCTTGGCTGTGTCAGAGTTGATGATACCAAACACCACAGAAAAATGGAGGCCACCTGTATGCAGGTGGCATTTCTGTATCCCATTGATATCTCAGGGTTATGTAATGCTGTATCTCATCATTAACTTTCAGCAGGTGGTGAAATATTGTGACTAGAGATCAGCATTTGCTGAACTTCTGGCTCATTAGTTCATAATAGATTGCCAAAGGAAAGCTAGATATGAGCAAAGCTTTTGCTTCACAAGCAGTCCACATATCATCCACAAATTACTGCAGTTTGTGTTTGGGAATTCCTTCAAAGTGAAATTCAAAAATTCCAAAAGAGGCTGATTGTTTCCAGACTGGAATTTCCATTAACTGGTCAAAAACTGGGTAAGTCCTCTTATTCACAGGCAAAAATAAAATGCATAAACATGTATTTAGGATAATACTAACACACCATGCTCCTAGAAATTTACAAATCTTTCCTTATATAAATGAGCCATAGATGGCTTCTTTTCTGTTGGTTTCTTATTCAATAGCCTATGTTGGTTTAATTTTATTTTTTATACTTCTACTTTTTATCAGGGAAAATACAGAAAGCCAAGCCAAAATTGTTTGTTCAAATTTCAAAAAATGAAGAATATTTGAAATGGAAGATGACCAAAGGCCAAGGGAGTAATGAAAGGAAAAAGAACAAAAGAAGGAAGAAAAAAAATTCAATATCCTCACTTAGATGTGTTGATTACCATCCCTGGTCTGCACATAAGGGCAGCTTATTTTGTTTTTTGAGGGAGAACGTTGAAACCAAGGCAAGAGGCAGGCTTCTTTTTTCAATGTAGAAAAGCCAGGGACATAGGTGAAATTTATAAAAATAGAAAAATGCATTGAACTAGTTCTGGCCTGAGCAGAAGGGGATCCATTTTGGAAGAAAAGGAAGACATGAATTTAGTGGGAATTGGGCTAGTCACAAAGGCATGCAATCAACAACTGAAAATGTGTTGACTACCAGCCCTGGTTACAGAACAAAGTGTCAATCAATCACAAATTGATTTATGAAAATTAAGCCATGAGAGGACATGTCTTTACAACAGGAAAAAGGTCAAATTAGGGCATATCAGAGTTAAGCAAACCTTCCATTTTTAATAGTGGGTTTCAACCCAAATCCACAACTTCAAACCCACCAATAAAAATCCAAAAAATAACCTTACTTTGCATCAGACCTGTCAGAGTCATCTGAAAATAAATGGGTTTTTTCAAATAAAGTATCTGAAGGGTTTCACCACCTCAAACCATCATTTCAAATCATCACCCCTGGTTTCAACCTCCATTCCTATCCTGTTTTCTTCATCAACGTTCTTTAATGCTCACAAAGCTTCTTCACCCTCATCACATTATTGCCTCCATCACATCCATGCTCTCATCACTTCATCCCCACTTTCATCACACCCCTTCATCACTTCATTGCTTCCTAACAGTGGAGGCACTCAAGGAGATTGCTCAATTACTGGGCTTGTTAATATATTTGATTTATTGATTGGATAAAACTTTCAAAAATTAAAAAAATACAATAGAAAAAATAGAAACAACATCAACCATATTGGTGTCAGCTCTCTGATACCAGGAACCTTGCAGTCCTTTAGCTACAGAGAGTGATAGAAATGCTGGAATGATAATAATAATTATTATTCCAATAATAAACACTTAGAAGCTCAAATAAATGATATAATAAGAGCAGTTGCAAGGTTTAATTGGTTTGGTAATAGATGGTGTTGAATATAGTATAAAAGAGGGGCCACAGTATTATACTACTGGGGATCTTTACAGACTAGCAACCTCTCTTCAAGGGGCCTCCTTAGGCAGTTTAAGAACCTTGGAATAATTATGGGTGCCTTAGAAAGGACTTATTCCACTAATGGCTGGGCTTAACAGCACAAGTGGCCTAGACAGGAAGGGAAACACTCACTCTGAGCACTTGACCACGAAAATCCTGGAATAATTGGAAGGGTTTCAGAGCAGATGGGGTAGATTGCTTGACTAAACTTCAATGGTTGATTGGTTAATAAAGGTAAATAATACTACTACAGACTAAGTCATAAATCACTTGCTTATCTTCATATAAGCACTTGATTAACAATGTCACTGTGTCTGATTGATAATAAATAATTCCTGATAACTGATAACTGATTGGGAACAGAAGGGCAAAAAGAGCCTGTTTAAATATTCTTTTTTGGGTGCTTGAGTGCCTCTAGAAGGGGTACTAGCCATGGGCTGAGGCTAGGGGGGCAGTCAGGGCAAAATTGGCACGTCCTCAAGGTGCTGTTGGCCTGCTGGCCTTAGATCTGTCAAGGAACAGCTCCTTTTTAGCTGCGGGATCTGTTAATCAATAGATTAGTCATTTTGCTGATCCTGCACTGATCCTCAATTTGTACTGTAAGTACTGGTCCAAAGTGAGCAGAAGTGGATGTTTATTGATTTTCCATCTTCTGCTAATCCTGTATGTAATTTTTAATAATTTTTACGACCACTCCTTATGTAGTTTTGTGGTCTTTGAAGGTTCTAATCAACTCATTTCTTGGTGAGTCTGGATCTTTATTTAAGTAATGAAAAAATACTAAAAATTGGTTAATAACTAATTTTAATTGATTTTTAAGTTTTTTGAACTATAATCCATGCTTGTGTGGTAGCTTTACATATGTAGTTTAGATCCTACTATATTGTAGCTCCTCTGAGCGGTACCTGGATGTCAAACTGACCATGGCAGGAGGCGCGGGGATCAGTCCATTCAAATGCGCGCGGGGACTGATCCGCTGCTCAGATGCGCGTGGGGGATTGTACTGCTGCGCGCGTGACTAGGTCACGGGATTACCTGCGCGGGAGTCCAGCGCTGTAGGGACGCAGGGCTGCGTGCGGGAGTTTGGGTATGCGGGAGACCAGCGCTGTAGGGATGCGGGGCTGCGTGCGGGAATTTGGGTACACGGGAGACCAGCGCTGTAGGGACGCGGGGCTGCGTGCAGGAATTGTGACAAAACACAATTTCCCGTGTAACTCCTAAACTACACACAACACCTGGATTTTGACTGAAATTTTGGTGTGAAACCTATACATGACATATCATGTGAAATATTAAAATGGCCAAAAGGTGCCATACTGGTGCCGTGGTCATTTACCATTTTCTATTAAATTAATTAAAAAATATAAGGAGTAAGAATTCAAGGGTGGGGTCAGTGAGTGACCCTACCTTATTTTGGGTTGGAAATCCATTTCTGCAATAATATTTATGGATTTCCTACTCCTTCATTTTATAATAATTTTATTTATTCATTTATCTTTGTTCCTTTTAATTTTTTGAATATTATTATTGTTGTTGCTTTGTCAGGTTGCTCTGTGCTAAGTAGCAGGCTGACAATTGGTCCTTCTTTCCCAAAATTCTTTCATCAAATTTTGAAGTACTAAAATCTTGGATTTTTAAAGATACATTGGCTATTTTTTTATTAATTTGCAATGAGCAGCCAAAGTGAGTGTGGTTTGAAGAGATTTTTAAACTAGGAGGAGGAAATTTAATCTGATGATTGAAAAATTGAGTCTGCCAAAGAATTTCAATAATGCCCTCAGCTTTTGCAAAGTCAACAATACAACCAAGTTTTGGAAAAGATAAACCATGATCCAAATCATTGCAGGGAGGAAGGATAGGCTGTCCTATAGATCTGTTGATGTATGAAAATATCCCATATGCAAAACCATTCAAGTCATTCTTATCAGTATAGAGCTTTTTGAGAATTCATCAAATGTCACAACCACATTCAAAAAAATGCAGAAATCTTGCTCCTTTTCCACTTGCTCCTTTTCCATTTACTCAGATGAAGACCAGTTTGGGATTAGATATTCATCTGAAACTTTCAGCATGAGCTGAAGTACACAGTGATCAGATCCTTCCAAAGACAAATTTGTTGTGAGCAGGGAGATGGACCCACAGTTCATCATCCTTCTTGATGGTCTCTTCATTCAAACCTGGTTTGCAAGAATAGATCCCTATTTTTGAATTGAAGTCAACATCAATCAATTTTTCGAATTTTCTGACAAAACCTGACATAAACAATTGGACAAACCTGCAGAGGCACCTCTATCACTTCCAGCACAAAAACAAATGGCATGCATGGAGCCAGTCAAGGCTGCTGTGTTTGTCTTGCTGAGTGAATGGCAGTTCTTTGCCATCTGGTACAATTCCAAGACAATTTTGCATGAAGTATCAATTTGTGGAGTGCTTTTGGTGGCCTTCAAACTGTGGTATTTAAGAATGAAGTAGGGCTGAAACTGGTGGTTTGTGAAAGCATTAACCAGCATGTGAGGGCACATGCACAGTAAGACAACATGATTGGGTGCACAATTGTCCCACAGTGTCACAAAGTATGTTGGCTCATTGCATTCTTGTACAAAATGTCTGCTGGCACCGTTGAACTTTTTGTTACTTGTGGATGTTGAAGTAACATTTGAGTTCAATAGCCTGTGTCTCCTTCCTACTAAAAGAGGTTTCAATGCATTTTGTTTCTCCTTGGCATCCCCTGAAACGCCAAGCTCATCACAAATACAAACTGTGTCTCAGGATGATACCCAGGAATCACAACATGAACAAAAAACCAAAAGAAAAATAATGCAGGATCAAAAGTTCAATTAGTAATTTTATTGTTGAACAATATTAAGGAATAAAATTTAAATCCCATACCCATTTCTACCAGACATTTCTTCATTCAATTCTATCAAGATTGATATCTAAAAGACTGATATCTAAAAACAATAAATACCCTCTTTTTTTAAAAAAGAAAAAAAAAAAAAAAAAGGTTACTTACCAATGGGGTGGTGGTTGTGGTGGATGAGGTGGGTTGTGGTGGGTTCTGGGGGGTTGTGTTGGGTGTTGGTGGGTGTTGGTGGGTGTTGGTGGGTATTGGTGGGTGTTGGTGAGTGGTGGTGGGTGTTGGTGCATGGTTGTGGGTGTTGGTGGGTGGTGGAGGGTGTCAGTGGGTGGGTGAGGTGGTTCACCTCATAGTAGGACAAACCCCCAAATTGGAGCTGACAGACCCCAAGTGTGGTGCAGGTGTCTAAATAACTCACTAGGTGGGGAGGGGATTTGAAATCCCCCCACCAAGCCGCTCCCTCCCCCCTCAATCGCTCTCTAGGTGGGGAGCAGATTTGAAATCCCCCCCTCCCTCCCCCCTTGATCTCCCCCCTTGATCTCCCCCCTTGATCTCACCCCTTTCTCACTCGCTAGGTGGGGAGCAGATTTGAAATCCACCCCCCTCCCACACTCCTCAATTTTGCCCTTGCTCGCTTGCTGGGCGGGGGGTGATGAAGTCCCCCCCACCATCCCCGCCTGCTGCTCCCCCTTGCTTGCTTACAGGGTGGGGGGGTGATCAAGTCCCCCCCACCACAAGCCCCACCAGCCCCCCCCCCTTGCTCCCACTGCAAGCCCCTCTGGCCACCCCCCTTTGCCGCTTGCTTGGTTGGGGGGTGATGAAATCCCCCCACTGCAAGCCCCTCTGGCCCCCCCCCTTTGCCATGCCGCTTGCTTGGTTGGGGGGTGATGAAATCCCCCCACCGCAAGCCACTCCGGCCCCCCCTTTGCCGTGCCACTTGCTTGGTTGGGGGGTGATGAAATCCCCCCACCGTGAGCCCCTCCGGCCCCCCCCTTTGCCGTGCCGCTTGCTTGGTTGGGGTCAATGAAATCCCCCCACCGCAAGCCCCTCCGGCCCCCCCCCTTGCCGTGCCGCTTGCTTGGTTGGGGGGTGATGAAATCCCCCCACCGCAAGCCCCTCAGGCCCCCCACCCCCTTTTCCGTGCCGCTCGCTTGGTTGGGGGGTGATGAAATCCCCCCACTGCAAGTCCCTCCGGCCCCCCCTTTGCCCTGCCGCTTGCTTGGTTGGGGTGTGATAAAATCCCCCCACCGCAAGCCACTCCGGCCCCCCCCCTTTGCCGTGCCGCTTTCTTGGTTGGGGGTGATGAAATCCCCCCACCGCAAGGCCCTCCAGCCCCCCCCTTTGCTGTGCCACTCTCTTGGTTGGGGGGTGATGAAATCCCCCCACCACGAGCCCCTCCGGCCCCCCCCTTTGCCGTGCTGCTTGCTCGGTTGGGGGGTGATGAAATCCCCCCACCGTGAGCCCCTCAGGACCCCCCCCTTTGCTGTGCCGCTTGCTCAGTTGGGGGGTGATGAAATTCCCCCACTGCAAGCCCCTCCCGCCCCCCCCCTTTGCCGCTTGCTTGGTTGGGGGGTGATGAAATCCCCCCACTGAGCCAGGCAGCCTGGTTGCTTGCTCGGTTGGGGGGTGATCAAATCCCCCCACCAAGCCAGGCAGCCTGCTCGCTTGCTCGGTTGGGGGGTGATGAAATCCCCCCACCAAGACAGGCGGCCTGCTCGCTTGCTTTCTTGCTTAAAAAATAAAAGACTCAAGAAAAAAAAAATGGAAAAAAACACAAAAGCAAAGCCAAAAAAAAACCAAAAAAAAACAATAAAAAAATAACAGATAATAAACAATAAAAAAAGAAGAAAAAAAAATGGGAAATAAACTGAAAAAAAAAAAAACAAAAAACAAAAGAAACCAAGAAAAAAAATGAAAAAAAAACCAAAAAAACAAAAATGAACCAGAAAAAACAAACAAAAAAACAAAAAAAAACAAAAAAACAAAAAAAAAATGGAAAATAAACCCAAAAAAAAAACAACAAAAACCAAAAAAAACAAACAAAAACCCAAATAAAAACAAAGAAAAAACAAAAACGAACCAAAGAAAAAAAAAGCCAAAGAAAAACAAAAATAAAAAAAAGAAACCAAGAAAAAAACAACAAAAAAACAACAAAAAAACATTAAAAAACAACAAAAAAACAACAAAAAACAAAAAAAAACACCAAAAACCAAAAAGAAACCAAAAAAAAAAAAACCAAAAAAACAAAACAAAAAAAAACAAGAAAAAAACAGAAAGAAACCAAAAAAACAAAAAAAAAACAGAAAAAAACAGAAAAAAATGGAAAGAAGCCAAAAGAAAAAAAAAGAAAAAACAAAGAAAAAAAAAAACAGGAAAAAAACCAAAAAAAACAAAAAAGCAAAAAAAAACAAAAAAAAAAAAACAAAAAAAATGGAACTCTTCAATTGATGGCTTGAATGTGAAAAATCATAGGGTATATAAATAAATAAACCCCAGTTCAAATAAAAAAAAGAAACATACTTTTGAACAAGATCTTTACTCATGGGGCTTGTAATTTCTTGTAGTGGCTTACTTGTGGTGTTTCTTCTGTTCATAGATTGGAAAATGTTTGGTGAATGATTTTTTGGAATTTTGGTATCAATGACACTTGACCAGTGATGTTTTGAAGTTTGATGATAATCATGTATTTCATTTGAAGATTAATGATCTTAATCAAACCCCATGATTGGAATTGATATTTTTACATCAGGAAATTTTAAAGCACCACATTAAGCAAGGAAATATCCCATGAAAAGAGTTTGTTTGCTTCACCAAAACAACAGATTTCATGACTACAAATATTCATTTTTCATAATTTTTTATAGAGACTTTATTCAATCATCTGGGAGTGTGGAAACACCAATTAATTTCATCATGACTTCTTCAAATTGAGATTGGCACATTTTCAATTTCCAAGAATTTTGGGTTGCTGTGCCTTCTCCTTGTTACCTATGATTTTTTGGGTAAAGAGAAGATCCCTGTTCAATTTGTACTGAGCTGGTTTTCCTCCAGCAATCTTATGATTGCAATATGCTTTTGTCCTGGTGAATGGTGAAAGTCAAGACATTAATAATTGAGTGGTATGCAGTTCATATTCACCAGGGGACATATCTATAGCATATCAAATCATAGAATTGCCAAAAGAGAAGTACAGTGAAAAATTGGGAAGGGATTGGGAAAATGTCAGCTTGGTGAATCAACATAAAGGATAATAACAAGAAAAAAATTATACGCTTTAGTCTTGTTCCTGGCCATGAAAATATTGATTTGGATGGTAGCAATTCACAGGGAAGAGTACTTGGTATGCTTGGGGGAAAAGATGATGATCTTTAAATGGATGGAAGAGATGGAATTTGTGGATATTAAGAGTGGAAGTGGGAGTCAAAGTCAAGGGGTGTGGTGGGATGGGATGGGGGGAAATCGCTTGAGGGGAGAAAGAGGTCCTATTTAAGTAGTTCTTGATGTATGCTTCAGCAAGGTGGTTGAGCAGTGGGTGGGGGCAAACAATCTGTGGCATTTTGAATATTCAATTGACCTAAAAGAGCTGAGTGGTGGGTTAGGGCTTAAGACAGTCTTAATCCAAAAGTCAACCTTGAGGAATCCAATCTCACTGCTTGCAGGAATTTTTTGTGACTGGGGCTTGCAGTATTGAAAACTATGGGACAATCACTCTTTTGAAATGTTGAATTATGAATTATCATGCAAATAAAAATTTTAAGAAATGTGGAAGATGAAAAATACAGCTAAAATTATGAAAAAAGTATTCAAATCACTTTCAAGATGACACAGTAAAGCTAGAAAAACTCAGAGAAAAAATGACAGCACTCATGTTAACCATTTGAGCTTGTTAACGCAGAGATTGGAGGGGGTTCTAGGCTGAAAGGCATGTTGGAACAGGAATTTTTGTTCATGTGGTTCATGTAGTCATGAGCAATAGCCTTGGCTAGATCATGCCGGGTAGGTAATGTCAATTTTCCAGTATCTTGAGGGTTCTCAGAGATACTGAGAATGATGGATTTAATGTAGATTTGAAGGTGAGTCCATATGGGTTCCTTGGCTGAAGGTCTTCCATCTGAGAGAGACTTAATTTTTTGAATTAAACAGAGGAATTCATGACAATCACATAAAGAAGCAATCCTTCTGTCTCTTTAAGCAATGAAGATCCCCCGGATGCCAGCAAGAAGGTAGAAGACAAAAGGGAGGAAATTGTGGGGGCATTCTAGTTGATTCAATTCAGTGCAACATTGTTCATTTGAAAACTCTGAGACAGTGAGGGAAGAGTGGTCAACAGTGGATGCTGGAGGGTCTTTGCGCTTGTGCTTTTTCTTCTTGCCGGTGGAGGGCTCCTTTGGGTCTTTCTGGGAATGAGCCTGAAGTAAGGTGAAGCTGATCATGATATCAATAATGATGCTGCGTAGCTCTTGAAGACAGTCCCTTGGCTCAATGGGTATAGACTCTGACTGATTGGTGGGCATAGCCTCTGAATGATTGGTGTTGGCCTCATTGTCTAGAATCATGTGATGCTCTATTGAGCAGGGCTGCAGTGAATTTGGAAATGTCTTTATTCTTTGGAGCCACATAACCATTTGTAGGTTTGCCTTGACATTGGAGACTGGAGATATGAGAGGATGGGGAGGCTGTGCACACAGTTCATCGGCAACTGTTTGCACTGAGAAAGCCAATTTCTTGGCCCATTTATTGATTGCTTTCCCAGTGGGATGGTCCAAGGCATGAAGAAAGCGCACCATATTGGATTCTAGATGAGCAGTTTTCTGATCTAGGAGGGGGTGCACCAGCAGGACAAGAATGGCTGTTCTTCAGGTGGTTGAGGGCAGGAAAATTGATGATGTCTGGTGCCCACCATGGCTCATGTGCATCTGAGCGTAGAAACTCTGTTGCTGTGAAATGAAAAAGTGGTCATTAGAAAAAAGAAATCTTGCAAGTTGATGGGATGTTCAAATAAAACTAACCTTGCTCACGGATCTGGCAAACCCAGTTACCATACTCAAAATTGGCTGAATGGGAGATGTACCCCATTTCTGGTGGTTCCATAGTAGTGGTGGCCTGGAGATGGAAATCCAAAAAGTGCTTCACCACATCCCATCCCATTTGGAGTTTCTTTGGAGATTTCCTACCCTTGAACAATTGAGTGATTGAATGAAGATCCTTGTGTATTCTTTTGTGGTAAATGATGGTAAAATAACCTTTACTTGCTTGATCATCAAAATCATAAGTGGGCTCCTCATCTTGGGAAGCATCCATACCAGAAACAATGGGCTGGGGAGAGCTTGGGTCTGGTTCAATCACTAATGCTTGATTGGATGTCTCAGGTTGATCTGGGGCCACCTGGGATTGCTCAGAAGTGACTTGGGGTTCCTCCATTGTTGCAGTGGGTTGGGCACATAGGGAAGGTTCAGGAGTTATTTGTATTTCTGGTTGAGGGGAGGGTGCAATGGCTTCATGATTTGATGCTTCATCAGGGGAGGAGGGGGCTGGATTGTGATTTCCCATGATTTGTAGATGTGGGGTCATGTCTGCAGGGGGATGAGTCAAGTGTGGAATTTCTGAAGGTGGCTGTAATGGGGGCTGTTGGGACAATGAGGAGCTGGGTGTGATGCTCAGGCATTCTCTGAGGGGGAGACACCTTCTGCAACTGTATTCTAAGGGGAAAAAAACCAATCAGACCTCCAAATCTGCAAATGTGAAGAATGAAAGTGGGGCAAAAACTAATCTTTTCAGATATCACTCAAGCTGGAGTTTAACCTGTTCACAGTATCTTGGATTGACCTGGGGATCCTGAGGCAAGCACAGGTAGTGACCATCTCTTGAATAGTATCAACATTCTGATAGAATTCTTCCTCAGTTACTTCATGGACTTCTGATGTGGGGTTGGACTTGTCTGCAGGCACTGAGAGTTGTTCATCTTCATGAGTTGATGGTGAGGAATCTGTTGTTATGCCAAGGCATTAGTCAATGGATGCCAAGGTTGGTAGGGATTTTTCTTTCAATTTGATGAAATACAAAACAGTGGGTTAACAAACCTGAAGGTGGGATTGCTTGTGTAGGAGCAGTGGATGCCATTGTGAGTGGATTAATAAATAGATGGGAAAAAGATGTGAAGCTGGCTCAAGGGGTATTGGGTAATGAATAAAAGGGGAAAAACCTGAGGGAAGGGAGGGTTATTTCTAGCCATTGACAAGAAGACTCGTTTCATTTTTCTTGCTGCAACCCACCAAACAAACATGGCTTCTGACCATGTCTATATGATGCAACATTCAGATCCATAGTAATTTATGTGTCATGCTGGTGTGATGCATGTGGCTTGCGTTATCTGGTGATAGACCTGTGCATATGTAAGCCTTGATGACTTGCTGCATTAGCTGAAAAATAATTTAGCACATTTATGGATGATGAAAATTGCTTCTCGTGACAGACTGCAACCATTAGAATGCCTCATGGACAGTGACCAATGTTCTTCTTAATGGTTGCTGACCATTGCAGTTCTTTATGGATGATGACAATTGCTTCTCGTGACAGACTGCAACCATTAGAATGCCTCATGGATGGTGACCAATTTTCTTCTTAATGGTTGCCGACCATTGAAGTTCTTTATGGATGATGACAATTGATTCTCATGAGCAACTATTACCATTAGAATGCCTCATGGAAAGCAAGCAATGTTCTTCTTAATAGTGGCTAACCATTTAAGTTCTTTATGGATGATGAAAATTGATTCTCATGAGCAACTATTAGCATTTGAATGCCTCATGGATAGTTACCAATGTGCTTGTTAATGGTTGCTGACCATTGAAGCTCTTTATGGATGATGAAAATTGCTTCTGATGAGAAACTGCTACCATGAGAATACCTCATGGATGGTGACCAATGTTCTTCTTAATGGTTTCCAACCATTGAAGTTATTTATGGATGATGACAATTGATTCTCATGAGCAACTATTACCATTAGAATGCCTCATGGAGAGCAAGCAATGTTCTTCTTAAAGGTGGCCGACCATTGAAGTTCTTCATGGATGATGACAATTGATTCTAATGAGCAACTATTACCATTAGAATGCCTCATGGACAGTTACCAATGTGCTTGTTAATGGTCCCCAACCATTGAATTTCTTTACGGGTGATGACAATTCATTCTCATGAGCAACTGCAACCATGAGAATGCCTCATGGATGGTGACCAATGTTCATCTTAATGGTTGCCAACCATTTATTCTCCTGCCAGTGTCACATCAAGGACAAGAGTGTACCACAAAATGTCACACAGTGTAACATCTTATCTACACATATGGGAGTATTGGTGACACACAGTGACACAACACACGTGATGTGAATTGTGAGCAAAGTTACTCATGGCATAGTGGAAAAATTGTACTTCTCAAGAATTGTGATGCAAGAGTAATTTCCAGCATAGTGAGGAGGGAAGACAACAATCATATGAGTGAGATTGGGAAGAAGGAGATGAGAAGCTAAGGGAGAGGGGATTTAGGTGTCATCCTGCTGGGATTGGAACACTTCCCTCCAATCCCTGGTGGTGAGAATAGTTGACCTGAATATGATATGAGCACAATTTCCTGAATCAGCCAACTGTGAGGTTGGTGGATATATTTCCAGGAAAAAAATACTTACTGGGCAAGTTGCTCCTTGCGTTTCTGAATCTGAAGGAGAGATGGAAAATTCAGTGAGGTTCATATGATGAGTGGAGTATGAGGAAATTACCTTTTGAATATTCTCCTCAATGGTATTGGGTGCAATGAGGTAATAAGCCTGCACTGGCCTTGTTTGACCCATTCAATGCAGCCAATCAACTGCCTGTGCCTGGGTTGGGGGGTTCCAGCAGGGTTCCTATGTAGATCAAATGAATGTAGACTAAGTAAATGGCAAAATTCTAGAAAGTATTGGGTGCTTAAAATTATGAATACATCATTGGCTGATGTGATTTTGATTTCAAAACCAGCCGCCTGAATGGAGGCAAGAAGCACATAAGTTGTGCTACTTGCTGAAAACTGCTCAAGAATTGATTCTTGCTGTTTTGCCGTTAACCCTCCATCCAGACAAAAGGAGGAGATTCCATATTCATCTAGCGTCATTCCAATCCTGCACATGAGGGGAGAAAATGGACTTTTGAGTGGGGTCTCATTGGAAACAGGAGAAAAAGACAACCAGCTTACAGATCAAGATAACTTTTCCAAAACAAGAAGACCACAACTTTGCTTGCTCCAGCTACCACCACTGATCCTGGCTGAATCATCCCTACAAGCTGTTTGATTTTGGAACTCTCAAGGTAGGTGTCAATATCAATGTGGTGGACAATTGTTTCAACTCACGTGCTGTGATCCTTGGGACCCAATTCTTCTGGAAGGATGAATCACCCATTTTGGTCCATGATGACATTGGGGTCTTCCAAAACCGGATGATTACATGCTCCTATGAGCTGGCCAAGATCTTTGAGGAGTGACAACCTTGTCTGCTTGGATCCATCAGCAGGCATCTCATTCCTGATCTTAGAAATGAATTGGTCCTGGAGTTGGCAGTAGAAGTCTTCCGCTGCAGGTGAGAGTGGTTTCTTGATGTAGTTGTGAGTAATACTGGGGAGATTTGACAGCTCATCAACCTTGGTCATTCAAAGGGTGGTGTGTTGGAGGACCATTTGTATTGGGGCAAAGTCCCCTGCTTTTAGGTGGGGCAAAAGGTTAGTTTCCCAGTCACTGTACTCATTTTCTAGACTGATACCCAGGAAGCTAAGGAGAGAGAGGAGATCTTGAAGGCAGTTTTGCACAGGCATTCCTGTGAGACAAAATCTACAATTGGTGGCAGCCTGGGTGACCGCTTGGGAAAGCTTGGCCTTGGTATTTTGGATAGTGCTGTCATGCAAGTGAATTGCAGTCAGTTTGGTCCAAAAAAAATACTTGGGTAGGAAAGATGGCAAAATGAAGGTTGAATTTACTGTGCCTCATCCAAAATAATCCTGAACCATTTTCTGGAGAAGATAATGGAGCGTGGGGTGTTGCGGTTGGCTTGCATTTTGTTGTATTCCAACAACACCAGGTGATATGATGTGAGAACCACATCTGCATTTTCCAGTTGATGATCCATGGTCTGATGCCACCATTTTCCATGGTAGGTGAGAAAATGGATGGCCTTTGACTGCGTATGCTTCATAATCTCTCTTTTCAAATTCTTCAGGAGGCATGAGGGGGTTATCAACAGTGTGGCTTGATGTGGAGGTTTTTCAGGGGGGGATCCAGGGGAAGGCCATAGGTCCGGGCTTGCAGAAAGGTGGTTGCAATAAGTGAAATTGATTGTATTGTTTTACCAAGACCCATGTCATTGGCCAGGATAGATCCAAGTGGGGATTCTGGAATGTCCTCCACCCTTGCAAGAGCTATGCTCTCACCAGTGATCGTGTTTTCCCATAGTGCACCACTATCAATTGGGGTCTTCTTCCACAAAGCCAAGGCAGATGCAGCACGTGGTGATTCCCTATCAAGGAGGAAAGCAAGTCCTTGAGACTGATGTGGTAGCAATGGGGTTTTGATGAGATTGGAAGGAGGAGAAACAGGGTCCAGATCACACCCACTGGGCACCTTGAGTAGAGCGGGGTTGTAATGTAGCTCTTTGATAGCAGACGGGAGGTCTACAATTTCTGTGGCAAGTTTGGAAAGGGAAATGGAGTTGTGTTTTGCGGGATTGTATTGTGGAGGGCATTCAAGGGTAATGAATGAGGAAACAATGGAGGTGGTGATGGCCATGAGATCATGTTTGCTGCAAAATATAAATAATGCCAAATTGAATGTGACAACAGGCTGGGAGGAGACATGCAGAGCTGCCTCAACAAAGATCTGTGAAGCTGTCTGGTTGGGAACTTCCAAAGGGCATTTCCCAGCAGGGCCAAAAGATGTTTGATTGGGGATATAAGGGAGAAGGAGAAGTGACAGGGGAAGTGGTAAGGAGCCAACAGGTTGATCTAGGGTTGGGATTTGACAACAAGTTTGCCATCTTGGCAAAGAAGGGAGACCCAATGAGTTGATGGGTTTGAAATGAGATAGGGAAGAACAGTTTCAGGAATTGAGGTGAGGGTGGTTTTGAGGAGGCCAAGACATTTAGCAGTGAAGGAAGCCATGGCTAAGGTTTGATGAAGTAATGTGATGAGTAAGGGATTTAATAGACAGATGGATGGAATATGTGGAAGATTTTGAGAAGAGCAATGATTGTGAGGGGGGGGGGAAGCATGTGAAGGTGAGTACTTATATCTTTGAGCTGACCAGGAGGTGGCTCTATGGTATGAATTTGTTTCAACATATGGCATAGTCTCATGCAGATGATTTACACCATTGTTGAACAAACTATATACAGTTCTTGAAATGAGTGGCATATGACATCATTACATTTAGGGTTATGCAAATTCTTATTGTGGAAGTATGCATAAGGGTGGGAGGGTTGATGTCTCACTTGTGTCAATTGTGGTAAATGGTCTGCCACATATTGATTTGAGAGAGTCTGAAATCAACTTGTGTGCTGGGTGGCAAGCTTACAGCTCCATCTTTGACGGATCTACATGGGATTAATGGAAAAGGATGCTGGTGAAGGAACCCAAAATGGAGTTGTGTGCTGGGCGGCAAGCGTAAAACTCCTGAAAGGACCATGGAGAATAGGAAATAACGAGGTTGTGCAAGTGGGTGGCCAAGTTCCAGCTTGGCTTTTGAGTGCTACACCAGGGTGTGGGCATAAAATAAGCTGTAGATACAAACTGGCTTAATATGCCCACACCCTTGTGTAGAAACCCAAAATGGAGTTGTACGCTGGGCAGCAAGCGTACAACTCCTGAAACAAGCATGGAGCATAGGACATAATGAGGTTGTGCAAGTGGGTGGCCAAGGTCCAGCTTGGCTTTTGAGTGCTACCCGAGGTTGTGGGCATACAATAAGCTGTGGATAAAAACTGGCTTGATATGCTCACACCCTTGTGAAGGAACCCAAAATGGAGTTGTACGCTGGGCAGAAAGCGTACAACTCCTGAAAAGACCATGGTGCTTAGGACATAATGAGGTTGTGCAATCCCGTGGCCAAGTTCCAGCTTGGATTTTGAGTGCTACACAAGGGTGTGGTCATAAAATAAGATGTGGATCAAAACTGGCTTGATATGCCCACAGCCTTGTGAAGTAACATAACATGGAGTTGTACGCTGGGCGGCCAGCATACAACTCCTGAAAGGCTCATTATTATAGGACATAATGAGGTTGTGCAAGTGGGGGGTCAAGGTCCAGCGTGGCATTTGAGTGCTACACAAGGGTTTGGGCATAAAATAAGCTGTAGATCCAAACTGGCTTAAAATGCCCACACCCTTGTAAAGGAACCCAACATTGAGTTGTACGCTGGGAGGCCAGCGTACAACTCCTGAAAGGATCATGGTGCATAGAAAATAATGAGGTTGTTCAATCTGTGCCTACAAGGGCTAAACTGAAATTTTTTTTGGCTTGTGCAAGGGTTTGGGCATAACTCAAGAGAGACCTGTTTTGAAGCTTCATTTTGACACACCTCCTGGGGGGTTTAGCATTGATATTATGCATGTTTTGTTCTCAAGCTGCTTGCACAGAATTGCAAACAGAAACAGTAGGGTTCAGGCATCTTGGTGACAGACAACCTTCAAGCTTTCCCATGGTTGGCAACCATTGGGGCAAGCTAATGGTTAACAAGAATTGGGGGGAGCTAATGGTAGGGGACCATTGGGTCAAGCTAATGGTTGGCAATCATAGGGGCAAGCTAATGGTTGACAAGAATTGGGGCAAGCTAATGGTTGGTGACCATTGGGGAAAGCTAATGGTTGGCAACAATTGGGGAAAGCTAATGGTTGGCAACCATTGGGGCAAGCTAATGGTCAGAAACCATTGGGTTGCACGCTAATGATTGATGAAAATTGGAGAAAGCTAATTGTTGGCAACAATTGGGTTTCACGCTAATGATTGATGACCATTGGAGCAAGCTAATGGTTGGCGACCATTGGGGAAAGCTAATGGTTGGCAACCATTGGGGCAAGCTAATGGTTGGCAACCATTGGGGAAAGCTAATGGTTGGCGACCATTGGCGCAAGCTAATGGTCAGTGACCATGTTGGCGACCATTGGGGCAAGCTAATGGTCAGCAACCATTGGGTTGCATGCTAATGATTGATGACCATTGGAGAAAGCTAATGGTCGGCAAACATTGGGGCAAGCTAATGGTTGGCAACCATTGGGGCAAGCTAATGGTCAGCGACCATTGGGGCAAGCTAATGGTTGGCAACCATTGGGGCAAGCTAATTGTCGGCAACCATTGGCGCAAGCCAATGGTCTGTGACCATGTTGGGGACCATTGGGGCAAGCTAATGGTCAGCAACCATTGGGTTGCACGCTAATGATTGATTACCATTGGAGAAAGCTAATGGTTGGCAACCATTGGGGAAAGCTAATGGTTGGCAACCATTGGGACAAGCTAATGGTCGGCAACCATTGGGGCAAGCTAATGGTTGGCAACCATTGGCGCAAGCTAATGGTCAGTGACCATGTTGGCAACCATTGGGGCAACCTAATGGTCAGTGACCATGTTGGCAACCTTTGGGGCAACCTAATGGTCAGCAACCATTGGTTTACACACTAATGGTTGATGATTGTTGGGGCAAGCTAATGGTTGGCAACCATTGGGATACACGCTAATGGTTGATGACTATTGGGGCAAGCTAATGGTTGGCAACCATCGCTGCAAGCTAATGGCCAGCAACCATTAGGGGAAAGCTAGTGGTCAGCGACCATTGGGGCACCCTAATGGTTGGCAACCATTGGGGCATGCTAATGGTTGGAGATCATTGGGGCATGCTAATGGTTGGCAACCATTGGGGCAAGCTGATGGTTGGCAACCATTAGGGAAGGCTAATGGTTGGAAACCATTGGGGAAAGCTAATGGTAAGCAACCATTGGGGCAAGCTCAGCCTAAGATAATGAACAGCAACCATGAGGCCAAGGTAATGAATGGCAACCATTGAGGGTGAGTCAACCCTCAATGCATAAATGCATACAAGGTAGTGTAAAAGGTGTGGATGGATAGTGCACCCAATTGAAAAATCAATCCCTCCCTCAATCCATCCATCCCACCATTATTTGATCCATCCATCCATCCATCCATCCATCCATCCATCCATCCATTCCATCCATCCATCCATACCATCCATCCACCCATACCATCACCACAAGACTTCTCCAATATGTCTACATCACCTGCACACAGCAAACCCACACCCTCAATTCCCTCTTCCCAGCCCACTGAGCCCACTGGAGATCAACAAACTGCTGATCCAGTACACACCAAACCCCCACCCTCAATTCTGTCTGCCCAGCCCACTGAGCCCACTGGAGATCAACCAACTGCTGATTGCCCAGCAATCATCACTCCAGACCGTGAGTCCTCTTTTCACTTTGTCATGTTTGCTTGAACTACTGACCAGACCTCCCTTAGCCTCTCTTCCACCACCCCCACCATGGGTTGAAGTTGTTGGCATGGAATCATCATCAAGCTGCCATGCTGCACCCCCACCCCCACCCCCATCCCAGACCGGTGGCTTGATGAGCACACAGGAAGCCTCAGTTGTCTCAAAGTCTAACTTCCTTGCTAATAGCAAGCAGAAAATGGAAAAGCTTATTAAAATGGCTGATGACAAATCACTGCCGCAATCAGTGAAAGACATGGCAGTCAAGGCCTGTAAGGGTCTTCAAGATGCAATGGCCTGTGAGTTGAAACACTTGAATGCTAGTCTAATCCCTGGCTGATCCTCATTGTGTCCTTCACCAGTGGTTGAAAATGGTGATGACCTCCCTCCTGAGGAGGAGGTTCAGATTGGGTCAGGGAAATGTCTTGCCAAAAGACGGGCTGCAACTGCCTCTGCCAATACCAACAAGAAGAGGCATAAATTTGCACCCTTGATGGAAAGTGATGAAGAGGAAAGTACCCCAGGCCCTGCTACTCCGCCCACACAAGCTGCTCCAAATGAAGTGTCCTCTGAAGAATCCCAAAATCCACTCTTTACCCCTGAAGTCCAAGCAGAGCAGGCCTCCATCACCACTCCCCTTGACTACACCAATGTTAACAGACTCACAACCCACCATTGGGGCTACCCCCCCCCTCTGCCCCTGATCCTGCAAATGAACCTGGTAAGTCACTTCCATCACATCCATCCAAATACCTTCCCTGATTCCCAATCACTTTAGCTCCCTCCATAGATTCACCTAAACTGTTCAAAAAATACCCGTCTGAACTCCAAGAAGCCATTCAACCCTTTCCAAATGGCATCATTGACTCAAAGTGCTAGAAGAGTGCTGTTGAGGGGGCAGTGCACCCCTTTGGATAACGTGCAAAAGACCACAAAGAATGGGGATCTTAACCTCAATTGCTATCTCAGACAATCTGTTTCAACACCATCAGTGCTGTTATTAAGGAATGGATCAGTCAATTGGCTACATGTGGTAAGCTTGATTCCACTGGGATATTTTGCCCTCACAGTAGTCAACCTCTCCTCATTCCTACAGATGCAAATCCCTTCCCACCTTGCACATCTGAGCCATATTACATGCCAGATGTATTTGCTCTGCCTCTTCTACCCCGGTCACCACCCTCACCAGCCACAACAATAGGTTCTAACCTGCCCAATCTCTGGATCCACCTTACTCACCCTCCAGAGTTTTCACAGGTTATATTGGCACAATTATGGTTCCAATCAATCCTCCTGGTCTCAAGAGAACTCACCCAGCCACCAGCATTTATCCAACCACCAGGTACTGAAGATGAGGCAAGCCGTGATATCTCAATCATCAAGTATTTTGCCGCTTGTCTTGGCTCACATGAAGACATGGCTTGGATTGAAGGACAGCCAGTTGACAGCCCTAGTCACTAATCTGGCTTCAACTCCCTGTACAAATTGGTTGACAACATCTACCACATGCTCATTGCATTTGCTCTCCTGCGGACAAAACTTCAATTGGAGGGGTCCTCCACAGCATTGGCACCACAGCAGGCCAAGTTCAACACCATCATGGTCACCATCACATCCCAACCCTACTACCATATTCTTGTGGCCTACCTTGTAGCAGGGGTACACTGCCTCTTTCTGATACCATCAGAAATTAGGAAATTTCTCCTGGTTCAATCCCTCCAGCTCCTGAGCCTTGTCTCCAAAGCCAACAAGCTAGAGAACAAGGAAATCAAGGAACAATTATGGAAGCGGACAAATGCTTACATAGTGCAGCTTATCCAAGACTGCTTTTTCAGCCCTGAATTTTGGCCAGGAACATGGGTATCCCGCATAGACTTGGCAAAATGTCTTGTCCTTGATTTCAGTGATCATTGGCTTTCCCAAAACCCTTCAACTTATAATCCTGTATTTAGTTTACCTTGCAAATCTAATGTTTCTATTTCAGCTATCCCAAATTCATCAGTATCTTAGTGTACTAGCTTTTTTTTCTCCATTGCTTTTATTCATCATGCTTATAAATCAATTCATGTATGCCTTATGCAACTTAATTATTGATAAATGAATTCATAATGTGACATTGCGGTGAGCTGAGTCCCATGAGCATCTGTGAAAGTGAGAGACTGAAAGTCCATGCACACTTTTCATTCATCTGAACCATTGGCCAGATGCATTGTGATAGCTCTATGGATGGTGACCATTGTTGTAGTCCACTTTAAGCATCTGGTAATGTTAGGCATGCAAAGTTTATTCATAGATCTCTCACTTGCTCAATGGGCCAGATGCATTGTGATAGCTCTATGGATAGCAACCATTTTTGTAATCCAAAAAATTGCCTCAAAAACCTGTGATTAAACTTGGGCAAAAATTGATTAAACCCAACAAAATTGTGGCCAAGTCCAACCATTCTTAAAAACACAATACTTTTTTCATCCAGGTATGTGTTATCCCCCATTCTCAAGATTGAATGGAATGTCTTAAACTCATGCATTACTTACAGAAACATAAACACTGAAACTTTTATATCAACTTTTATTGCATTAAGAAATATAAGAATAGAAAGGCTCTCAAGATACAGGAAGAAAAAAAAGACCACCCAAGTGTCAACTATTGTTGGCGCAATCCACTTGCCTTGGGGGTATGAGCTGGAAATATTCCAATTGTGGTAAAAGGCTTCTACTTGATTTTTTCTCATAGTAAGGTGATTGCTGCAACAATTTTTGAGTTTTAACAAGGAGCGACAAGTTTCAGGTCAATTTCTGAAAGGGCTTGCAGTTCTGCAGGGTGATAAGCATCAATTGGAAGTGTCAGCTCTCTAATACCAGGAACCGTGCAGTCCTTTAGCTACAGAGAGTGATAAAAATGCTGGAATGATAATAATAATAATTATTCCAATAATAAACGCTTAGAATCTCAAATAAGAGCAGTTGCAAGGTTTAATTGGTTTGGTAGTAAATGGTTTTCAATATAATATAAAAGAGGGGCCACAGTATTATACTACTGGGGATCTTTACAGACTAGCAACCTCTCCTCAAAGGGCCTCCTTAGGCAGTTTTTAAGAACCTTGGAATAAATATGGGTGCCTTAGAAAGGACTTATTCCACTAGTGGCCAGGCTTAACAGCACCAACGGCCTAAACAGGAAAGGTAACACTCACTCTGAGAACTTTACCACTAAAATCCTGGAATAATTGGAAGGGTTTCAGAGAAGATGGGGTAGATTGCTTGACTAAACTTCAATGGTTGATTGGTTTAATAAAGGTTAATAATACTACTACAGACTAAGTCATAAATCACTTGCTTATCTTCATATAAGCACTTGATTAAAAATGACACGGTGTCTGATTGATAATAAATAATTCCTGGTAAAACTGATTAACTGATTGGATCCAAAGAGGTCTGTATAAATACCTTTTTGGGGTGATTTTGGTCTTCTCAGGGCACGTAGAGAGGGTTCTACTTGTGGGCTGAGGCTGGAAAGCCAGTCAGGGCAAGATTAGCACGTCTTTTTGGTGCTTTCAATCAGCTGTCCTTAGATCTGCTGGATTTCTGTATTATTTTAGACACAGGATCTGTTAATCTGTTATGGCGTAAATTTTATCATTCTGTACTCATCCTTCATTTTTACTATTGATATTGCTTTGAAGCGTGCAGATGTTGATGTTTACTGATTTTACATTATCTGCTGATCATTTAGATAATTTTTAATAATTTTTATGAACACTTCTTGTAGTGTTTTGTGGTCTTCAAAGATCAAGATCTATGGTTTTTGTGGTAGTCCTTGATCTTTGATTTATTATTAAAAAATGTTTAAAACTTAATTTTCATTAATTTTATTTAATTTTTGATCTTTTTAGATCATTAGTAATGCATATGTCCTTTTGTTACATATACTAGGCAACCCTAACTAGGTTGTAGCTCTTCTGAGCGGTACCTGGTTTTCAGATTAGTCACGACTGATCCAGGCGCGGGGATCAGTAGTACAGATGCGCGCGGGGTAGGATCCTCTGCGTGCGTGGCAGAATCAGCTGCGCGCAGGTCTCTAGTACGCGGGATCCTGCTGCTGCTAGTACATAGGGTTATGTAATGATGCGGGGCTGCATGCGGGAATTGTGACATAACACATTTGCGCATGTAACTCTTAAAATATACACAACACCTCAATTCTGAGTGAATTTTAGTTGTAAGCCCTATATGTGAAAATACGTTTGAAATGTTAGAATGGCCAAAAAGTGCCATACAGGTGTTGTAATTTTTAGTACTTTTCCTTTTAATTATTTTAAAAATATAAGGACTTGGAATTCAAGGGTGGGTTCAGTCAGTGACCCTACCTAATTTTGGGTGAGAAATCCATTCCTGTCATAATATATATGGATTTCTCACTCCTAGCTTTGTTAATTTAGGTATTCTTATTTTGTGTTACTATTTGACAGTTTTGCTCTGTATATAGTAGCAAGCTGACAGGAAGTTTTTTTGGGCATTCAAGGAGGGTGAATTCTTTGGGTTTCACCTTGCCTGACACACAATCAAGTAGTGAATGCAAATGCTTGATTTTTTGGTGCTTTATAGCAACTTTTAATGCTATTTCATCTAGGAGTTGAGTTAGGTCATTTAGTTTACAGCTTCTCCAGGGGGTTTCAATGGTTGTGAAAGTGCCATCTTTATCCTCCTCCCAATCAGAAACAACATCCACACGGTCAGATATTGCAATGACTTCTGCTGCTTCTTTGGGAAGGTATTTGCGGGCTGTGTGAAAACGCTTTTCACTTATCTGTAACGCAAACCAACACACACCATCAGCTTCCATTCTTTGAATACAAACCCCAAGGACTCATGCTCTAACCTTCTTTTTGGCTTGCTGGATGGATGCGCGTTGGGCCTTGGTAATTTTACTTTCTTGCAACTTTGACCCTAATAGTTCTGCTTGCCGTATTTCTTTTCCCTGCCCCAGGACCCATCTCTCCAATAATGCCCTCATATTCTCCATTCCATCCCACACCATACCAGGTTGCGCCTTTTTCCATTTTGAGTAATGCTGGACTATGATGGCACCTATTGCCGCATTCCAGCCCGATGATACAAAGGACCTTGCATGCCACTCAAACATAATCCTTGAGAAACCTTCCTTTTGCACATCTCTCTCACATGTTACCTAAGCACTCCATGGGAAATTGTTGGTTGATGGCACATTGGGTGCTGGGTGGAATTGTGGGGGTACAATGTTGTTTCTGAGTCTAGCTACTTCTTCATTGTATTGCAGCTGCCCATCCGCCTGATTTGCCTTTCCATGTTCTGTCCGGACAGACTCCAGATGTGCCATGGCCCGCTGTGCCCTCATAGGAGCCCACTGTTCCCATTTCATTATTTCTTCAGGAGAGGGAGGTGAGGGGAAGTTCATTACATTTGCTGGCATGCCCATCAAAAAGCGGACCCATTGCCGTAAAGAATGTGAGATTTTACTAGATTGACTGGGAAGGGGGGTTTTGGTGACCATCCGGCGCACTTGTCTCAATTTGCGGTCTAAAGTCTCCTTGTCAAGTTTTTGCTTTTCAGAATGGTTGGTCAGTCCAATCCTAGATTTAGCAGTGCAATCATTCATGTCCACTAAACCCATAACAATCAGCATCTCTGTGTTAATAAAATTAGTGGACTTCCCAGTTAAATCATACTGCTCACCTGATTCTGGTATAGTATTCACATCTGGGGGAACCCCCCTGAGTAAGTCATCCAGGAGTCCCTCATGATATTGCAAACCAGAGGACACTGTCTCTTGCACACCAGAGGATATTGTCTCTTCAGGAAGCATTGGAGTGTCTTGACCAGCTGCAGCAGGTTGGGAGGTATGGGCACTTTGGTCTGGCATGATAAATAATTAATAATCAAGGGTTGGCTAAGGGTGTAATGTAATACTATAGCACTAGTCTGTAATGCCCCAAATTTGAGGAGGAGGGCCCTATGGCTGGTGTGAGAGGCAAGGCAACATGAAGCTTATGGTTAAGTTGCAGAGCCAATGCCCAGGACTGAATTGATTTTGTAGAGGGTTGAAGTCAGGATTTTCCAAACCTTGAAAAACCAATATTGTTATAGAGATAGATGGTGAGTGTGTGAGATAGTATTGTTTAACTGTGAGAGATTATGAACAGATAAATTGATGGTTAGACCAGGTGATTGGTATGGGGGGAAGAACAGATGTAGGATGATGATAAATGTGAGATAAGAGGATTTCTTCTTTATATTCCTACCCTCCTCCTTTATCATTCCCCAATTGTAAACATTTGACAACTGAGGATTTGTCTGTCCAATTCATTGGAAACTAATACAATGCATGATGACAATTTTAATATCCAATATTCTGTTTTTACAAATATTACGTCTACCAACCTCACATCTAATCTCCATTTCATCATCCCTTAGGCCCTGTTCTGTTGATATGTGTTTCTGTTGATACTTGTTTCATTCATTCATGTTTGATCAGCCCCTACCAGCTTCCTTGTCCTTGTATCAGTCATCTAGTGTCCCAGGTTGTTGTTCTTCTTGCTGCTTTTTGTCTCATGTCTTCCATGTTCTTCTCCTTCTTCCGTGTCAGTGCCTGCTGGGCTGTCACCAAGCACTCGCAGCACTTTCCTCACTCAGACAGGTGTCACTGCAGCCATCTGTGTGTCCTCTCCGTGGGAATCCGTTCTGAGGACTCGACCACTGCCGGCCCTAACATCTCAACATCACACTCTCAGACTTAACGCTTGTTGCTCTGGACAACTCTCAAACCCTTTCAACTTGCCTTGGTTCAATCAATCTGCAACTCTGACTTTGCTCATCTGATCACCTCAGCATTGATATTGGAGTAGGTACCAGCTCTAACTCTTCAACTCAATCATGGGTTTTGTCAAACTGATCAGCTCTCTCCGGTCGGAAAGAACTCCTGGGAGAATTGGATCTTGCGTGGTAGCTAGCGGTTTGATACTCTACTTAGTCCGTTCTGGGGCCATCACCCTGCCTGTAGAGACCCTTCTCATGTTTGTTTCCTTTCATCATTATTGTATTGCCGGTTCTAGCTGTTCTTGTCATACTCACATCTTTGCTGCAATCTGAACAGCCTGGTCTAGGTTCAATCATCTCTCATTAGTTTTCACACGTTCTTGTCCACAAAAAGTGTCATATGGTTGGTGTTTGGTTTCCACGCATCCATGTTTCCTCAAATGATGCTTGTTGATACTTGCTAAGGTTTCAAGTCACCCATAGGCCAAACACCATGTGTAATTTCATGTTGAAATCTATCCCTGCACATTCCACAATCAGTTTTGACCTTGTCCTCATATCAGCTAAAAGGGCAACTCACTACTTGTGCCAGGGAAACCAAAGTCATCTTGTTGCCTGGATAACCAAATGTCCCCGCAACATTTTCCAAAACAGCCACATGCCCCACTATCTCCTTTCCTGTCATCACCACAGTCTCCCTTAGATCTGTTGAGACCACTTGCACATTCAAGTTGGGGTGGGCTGTGTATGGATCTTTGGCATCTTCTGCATGTGCATCTGGAAATAACTGAATCACAAACCAAACATCCCCACCTTCTGATTGCACAAAGAGCTTGGTGATTTGACCAAATGAACAGAGTTTATCCCGCATAATCTCCACATAGCAATTGGAGTGATTTTTACCTTGATCCAGCCGTTTAACTGTAAATCTTTTATGATGTACCAAGGTACTTTTGATTTTGTCCACATTGTAATTGAGAGACACATCCCATTGCAGACCCAATCTTCCAACCTCTTGTATCTATAAGCAATGGATTTCCGGGTCTAATGGGGTGAGGCTGAAGCAGGGATTTGAGTTTCCTTGTCCCTTGTTAATTACCTTGGACTGGATCAATAAACTTGAATATTGACTCCTTGATATACATGTCTTCATGATTGTACCATGTATATCACCTGTAATAAATTCATTTATTATTTGCTTTGTTTGCCCAGTAAAAAGGATAGGGTACAGCATGATTCTTAGTGAGCTCACCTGTGCAATTGTTCTTTGGTATCCTTCCCAAGATACCATTCAACCTTTCATGGGCCCAGGCTGCCATGGCCATTGGTGGACCAAACCTTTTGATCACTTCTGGGTAATGCTGAGTAATGTGCATGTTGTGTTTAATCCTTTGTTATGGCCATCCAGTCCTTAGTGTTTGACAGTATTCCAGAATTAGTTGTTCAACCTCCATGATATCTTGGTTTGAAATATGATGCTTCATTAACATGTTGGTTATGTAAATGAGAAGCACTGTCAAGTCCTACAAGATTTTTATTGAGCCAATGTGATCAATACCAGTTCTATGCTTACGACTCCACAAAGTAATCATAGCAAGGGGATAGTAAACTATTTAGAGTGTCAGCCACTCTGCAGCCTTGAGGAATCCTGCACCATGAAATCCAACATTCTTTGGTACCCTTGTCATCCATGATGGCACCTTTGTGTCCTGAATCACCTGTTGGATGCGCCTCAAATTGTGAAGCATTAATCAAGGCCCTTGGATGGATGATTCCACTTGAGCTGCTTTCCCTCTGTAATAATCCTTGTTCACTGGACTGCTTCCCTCACCCCCCATCAGCTTCAGAGTACTTGTGTGGCTTCCTTGACTGGCTATACTTTGTGAACTTCCCAAGCTTCCAATAATTCTACTTCTTAAAGAATACAAGTGAGTAATAGTATATTCAGAAGATGGTTGAGATTTCTTGCTCTGCTGTGAGGCTGATGATGATTTCCCAGCCTGTGAAGATCTAAATTCATATTGTCTGGATTGACTTGTTGAGCTTTCTTCCATTATTTGTGTAAGTGCTCTCAGATTGCTGGCATTAAGCCATCCCTTGGGAATTCTCTGGTTGTGATCACCCTCCTCTGATTGATCTTCAGGAGACTTCCTTCTCTTCCCCTTTCCAATGATGCTTTCCAATCCAGTTTTATCTCCTCTGTTCTTCTCTTGGATTTTTTCCTTCCCCAATTCTTCTCCAGCTAGAGCAATGCTAAGATAACTCATGCTATGATCCTTGAGATTTCCCAAAATCCACCCATGCATGAGCTCTATTACTGAATATTCTATTGGGTGCCAATATGGAAGCCTGTTCAAACAGCTTGCTCTGACCCCCTTCTCCTTGGTAATTTGATCTTGCTCCCATGATGTCTGACATTCCTCCAACTTCTTGGCATTCTTCATGTGCTTGGCATTTCTCCTTGGCTGGAACTCCTTGACATTTGTATCATTGATCTTGTCCTTTGTAATTTGACAATATGAGCAGAACATGGTTGAAGAATGACAAGAGAATCCTGCCACCTTGCGCATAGCTGGAAAATTCCCAATCAATGGGAACAGTGCAAAACTATCTCCCTAACTTGAGGAAACTAGCTGGTTTCAGAAAACCATACTCCTTCCCAGAGGTCTTTGATTTCATCAACCAATGGATCTAGAATGTGTTTGATTTCTTCCACTTTGGGTTCCTTGGGCCCAGGGATAATACCAAAATGGAAAACATTCTCTATCTTGTAACGTTCCGCTAGTGGAATGTTGAGACAGATTAAGATCACTGCTCCCACTGAGATTGATTTGTGCCCAAACTTATTTCCAAATGGGTTGAACCAATCCAAATAGAGACCAAAGACAAGGTTCCCTGGTTGTTGGGTAAATTTCCTCTTCTTGTCTGCGCCTCCAACAAAGTTGCGCCAAACTGAGCCATCCCAAACATTGCTCATCACATTTGAATTGAGGTTGTTATGATGAAGATTGCTTTCAATGAGCTTTTCAAAATCTGAAAACCATAATTTTCTACCAAGCCAGGCCTTCAAGCTTTGATAATGAAATTTTTAAGCTGGTTTGATGGGTCTGCTATGTTTCCCACTGGTCTTCATCAGCAATTCTATTTCACAGTACATGCCCTTCTCATTACCAGTTTGGCACACAAAGATTTTGCTAGTGGAATAGAACTTGGCAGTACATTTCTTGACAATAAATGCTTGGTTGTCCAATTTGTCTGGGATTGGATACAGCTTGAAGCATTCTGGACAGCATATCCTATTTTCCAGGTTGTGCTGAAAACCTAGCTTTTGAATTAGAGTGACTTTGCTTTGAGGTATTGCCTTCATGATGTTATTTGAATCAAAATTGAATTCCCTCCCCAGATTCTTAATCTTCTTCCTCTCTGTCTTCAAGAAATCTGTGATTGCCAAGTCACTAAGTTGATTAACAAGGCACATTTTTGCAGCTTGGAGAAGCAAAAGCAGACTGTGCCTTGGGAATAGATGAAAAGAGTTATACTTGAGGTGTTGAGAATTGAACCAGTGCCCTCCTTGATGAAGTGGAATCTGAACCTTCTCTTTGCTTTCATTCCTTGCTGGATTGTTGGAAACCTGAAAATCATTATAGCAGGAAAATCAGAAGATCAGCACATGAATGTACAGTGTTAACTATTTTCCCATCCCTCCTCTCCACTTACATGAATGCTCCCTTGTAATGGCAATATATCTGTTGTGAATTGAAGGGCCTGATTGAGTCTGCTTATAGCCTCCTGATGTTTCTTGAAGGAAGAGGAAGAAAAAGCCATTCCTATATTTTTGTTTCCATCTTCATCTTCATATGTGCCCTTGCCACATTTGAATTCCAGACATTGGCATATCTTCCATTTGGCTGTCTTCATATCAATTGATGGATGGATGGATGGATGGATGGATGGATAGATGGATGGATGGATGGATGGATGGATGGATGGATGGATGGATGGATGGATGGATGGATGGATGGATGGATTCAATGATGGAGGGATTCATCAATTGGGTGCTGGGTGCACTACCCACCCCCATCTTATACACTACCTGGTATGCATATATGCATTGAGGAGTGACTCACTATCAATGGTCACCATCCATTACCTTAACCTCATGGTTATTGTTCATTAGCTTAGGCTGAGCTTGCCCCAATGGTTGGTGACCATGAGCTTGCCCCAATGGTTGGTGACCATGAGCTTGCCCCAATGGTTGCTGACCATTAGCTTGGGCCAATGGTTTCCAACATGGCCAATGACCATTAGCTTGCGCCAATGGTAGCCAACCATTAGCTTTCCCCAATGGTCCCCAACCATTAGCTTGCCCCAATGGTTGCTAACCATTAGCTTGCCCCAATGGTTGCCCCAATGGTTGCTGACCATGAGCCTGCTGCAATGGTGGCTGTCCATTGGCAAAATTCCACCTTTTTTAACATTCAATTCATCATACCCCTGTGCTTTGCAATTATTGAATGCTGACAATGCTCTCCTACTTTGATAATCATGCAGTGCAAACAACAAACAACCCATCATGGTACAATACCTCTTGAATGGATCCCCATCAAAAAACCCCAGACTCTTCAATCAAGCTGTTTCCAGCAGTGTCCCTGGCTCCAACTCCCACTTCTCTCAATGTCTGTCATCCTACTGTAGAGTTGTGATTAATATCACCAATTCAACAGATACTCACTGGAAAAAAATCCCCAATTCCCTACAACAATGCCAGGTTCAATCACTGCCATCATCTTGCATTCATCAACAGATTCACTCCACTACCTCTCTAGTCCCATCAAAGTCTTCATGCCTACTACATGGCATATCAACCCTAGCAAGAGAGGTTTTTCTTCAAGACCTTGCACAAATCAACTTTCCTTGCTGTGGTTCCAATTGGTCTGAGCCTTGGGAATTGCATTGGAACCAGTTTTTTATGGGACTCATCATTAAACATTGGAACCATGTCCATGTACATGGTGCATTTCAAAACTACCCATTCAACTCATTGCATAACACCAAATTTAACCTTACCATTGTCCTCAAGAGGTGGTTCATGGGCAGGAGATCCAATATTAATTCTGGAAAATATCTTTCAGAAGCCCATGCAGCAAAACAAAATCAGACTAGAAAACCCAGATGGCGCAAACAAGTAAGCAATTACTCCCTATCATCCCATGGTATTTTTTAACCCATTTTTTTCACATATTTTTTCCTCTCTGCCTACAGCTCTCAAATCAACAAACAGAGATCTTGGAATCACTTCGATTACGAGAAAATTATTTCAGTATACTCAGTGAAACACAATGTTTCTCTGACACTGAGGTCTCCAATTAAAAGGTCTTGAAGAAGGTCCAGTGCCAATGGCAATCTCAAGGTTTCTCTGCCCTTGGTCACCAAATAGATGAAAAATTTGACAACATGAAAGCTGAGAGACTTGGTAGACGGTACAAAGGTGGTCATTCAATGTGGATGATGAGGAAACCTTCCAACCTCCAAGAAAAACTCACAAAGGTGCCAACAAGACTCCCCAGCAACTGTTATCATCCTGATTTGATTTCTTCCCTTTCTCCAGAGGGCAAAAAGCTTTTGGATATGCAGCCTCCAATTGACCTTGCCTTCATAATGTCTAAACTCATACCTTAAATTATTTGTAGATCTAAAGTCATGTTTCAAGATTGATTCTTGTGATAGTAGAATTTTCAACTCTCACTACTTTAATCCATAGACTCTTGCATGGATATCCTACTTGAAATATTTTTTTCATCAGAAATACCTGTGTTGTAAAATCACATAAATATCATTAAATCTTGTTCATGTCCAAAGTGTTTTAATTATCTTCCCCTGCATCAAAATACACTCCACATTGTGAAATTATTATCAACATAACTGTACCAATACCATTGAAATAAAAGCTCTTTCATGTGATGATTTGATGTGGTACATACCTTTGAAATATAAAACTGCTTTTGGAAACCATGCACATGTATGTGTACACCATGGGGCCACTTTTGGCCCTTGAGGACCGCGGAGCCAACGGTGTGCGTATTGACCACCTGAAATTTTGACAACCGGGTTGGCCAACGGTTGACCAACCAACAAATGATGGTTGACCAACCCATGTGTCAATCCACCAGTCGCCTGGTTGGTGAAGGGTGGTCAGAGTTTTTGTAACGGCAATTTTCACCTGCGGTTGAATCACCAGCAGGGCAGCTGTCAGTGACTTGCCGTTGGGGTTGAGACAAAATCACCTCACCCCTGGGGTTGATTCACCAGCTGGACGCACAGGGTGGATCCATGTGACGTCATGGTTTCTGACCCATGAAATCAGCTGTTTACCGGTTGACTATTGATTGGCTCAGATGATGATGCTCATCATTGCTCTCACTCACTCCACCTCTCTTGATCCATCCCACCACGGTGGACTGCTACTACTAATTCCCTCTCTCTAGACCAACCAAGACCTGACCATCCTATCCCCTCCTTCCCTCCTTATCCATCCATTGATCCATCCATCCAACACCCCCCTCCCTCTCTCCTTTGAATCTCCCTCTCACAGGTACCGGTCTCTTCTTGGGTACCACTCAATCACTTGCCAACAATGGTGGCCCCCTTGCTCTCCTGATGGAATTCTTGGTCATGGGAACTGGTTGAGCAATTCATTCCCTACCTACTCCCCCTCTCTTCTTCCCTTCTCTGATCCACTGACACCACTCAATCATCACTCAGATTACTACCACCAGTTGTTTGGAATGTCATGGCCTCACTGGGTGAAATGAGTTGAGTACTTTTCCTCTGGCCCTCCCTCTCCCTTTTCTTGACTCCTCTGATCTCCTTCTCTCCTCTCTCTGCTACCCAGTCTCTCATTTGCCCATTACAGGTGGTCATGTCACCCTCATCATCCATCCATAACACATTTATGTTGTCTCCCTGCCATCATCAATAAATCAATCAATTCACACCTTCAATCTAATGCCTCTTCACACCCATTGAAAGCTGTGAACAACCTTGTTTGATTCAAAAAATTGATTGCAATCAACAGTACTGGGGAGCTTGAGGGTATCAATATTAAACACAAATTGTTTTACAATCCCCATCCCATGAGAAAACCTGACAAAAGTTTCTTCTTTTTTTAATTTTTGTAAATTTCTTTCTATTTCATTGTAAAAATACAACTGTAAAATTTTCTCACAAAAAACAAAAAATCATGTAATAATATTTATGACAGATTAAAACATTAGCAATTAAAATAAAATAAATATAAATGATTTATTTGATCTGGCAAGCCCCCTGTACCAACAATGGAAACCAAAAAAAAAGGTCAAATAATCGTCAAGAATGACAATGATTCAACCCACAAGGACCTTTTGACCCTCAAGTCAAATTGCTGTCAGATCAACCTTGACAGCAATTTGACAAGGGCTCAACCGCGCGGAGGTGGAATCGGCATTGAGCCGTTAGCAAGCCCTTGACCACGCTCAATGATTTGGAACACCAATGTTATTTCTACGGGCGCACCACTAAGAGAGTGCTGTGGAACCAGCTTTGGCCGAGCTGGGGGCTCAACAGCGAGTTGGCCCTGTGGTGTATGTGTATGGTCTGTAAAGCATGTTTGGGTGCTGAGCCAAGTTTTTCCAAAATTTGCTAAAGCCCACGTGGCACTTAGCAAAGTCATCTTGGCACCTGGAAAAGCCTTCTTGGTGCCTTTCCAATGTCCACTTGGGGCCTGGCCAAATTGGTCTGGTGCCTGGCCAAGTTTATCTTGGTGCAGATCAAAGCTGGTTGCATTGACCCACCAATCACATGATCATACTTGAAAAAAAAGGCTTGAAGTTGGGGGGAGGGAGGCTGGTCAATTTTGGTACAACCAGCATTGATTGGCATCAAGGGGAGCTTGATTAGGTGCCAAGTTTGAATCCCTGAAAGCCCAACCTAATCAAGCTCCCTGGGTGCCAATCCAAGTCCCGCTAGGCACATGCCAAGTCAAACCTGGACAGGCGCCCAGATGCACTTTACACACCATATGTGTATATGGCCATGGGAGAGGCCTAAAACAACATTTTTCATCAAAAATATAAAACTTTGGGTTGCAATATACACCCCCGTTTGCAAATTGATGGTGTATAAAGCCCATCTGGGGGCCTGGCAAAGTTCCAGGTTTTGTTTGTAAAGTGTGTGTGGTGCCCAAAAAAGCTAGCTTGGCACCCAGCCAAGTGATCTTGGTGCCCTTTCAAGTGCCAGTTGGTGCATCCCCAAATTGGCTTGGTGCCTTGCAAAGTTGGTTTGGGTGTCAATCAAAGCTGCTTGCACCACCAATTCTCAACTGTATTGTTTCTCTTTTTTTGACTTAAAAAGTTATTTTTTTTACTTTTTACTTTAAATAGCTGTGCATAAATTAATAAAATGAATTTAAACAAGGTTGAAAAAAAACTTACCTTGTTGAATATGCTTTGTAAAACAGTCCCATGAATTTTTTCTACCCACTGCACTTTTCCCCCACATCATCCAATTTGTCCCTCAAGCAGGTGAAGATAAAAAAACATGAGAAAAAAAAAAAAAATATAAATATATATATTTCAGAGCACACCATACCAGGATGTGTTTCCCAGCAGATACCACTCATTTACTTTTTCCCCCAAATCATCCAATGAGTACCTCTTGCAGAAAAAGATAAAAACCCATGAGAAAAAATACAAATTAAATAAAAATAAATAGTCAAAAATAAATTTGAAAGAATTATCCAAATTCTGTAATCCAATTCAACTTGTGAGCTCAATTCTCAAAGGCACAAATAATGCTTATATCTATTTGTTCATATTATGAACTAAAATGTGGTTACTGATCACTAGGGTTTTATTTAAAACTATGTTCCTGCAAGAGAATTTTTATCCCCCTGGTTCAACAGGCAGTAAAATGATTACTTCAACCTGGTGGTTTAAAAAGTGAATTCTTCACTCCAAAAGTGTGTTGGAGGTGGTGTCTCACTCCTCAGTTAATTTTCCCAAGCCAGAAATTACATAGTTATGTAATTGGAGGTAGCATTTCTGATTATGTGGAGGTTGAATGGGTTTTCCACTTTCCCCTGGAACTTGGTGGAGAAATGTGGGTCAAACTCCACTCATGGATGCTGTCCAGGACCAGAGGAGATTGAAGGTGTAGTAGGGTAAAGATATGTGGATGTAGAGTTGAGGGTGATGTGAAAACCTCTGTCAATGACAGAGGGGGAGGTGAGATCAACTGAAGATACAACAGAGATACTTCTTGAGATATAGCTTGGATACAGGTGAGATAAAACTTGCCACCTGCATACGGATGGGGCCCTATTTTTTGTGGTGAAAGCCGGTGGAGATTGACATGGAGTGGGCCTTTTTGTACTTGGCTTGATAATTCTTGAATGGCTGCCTCATCTGTTTGGATGATAGATCCAGCCTACTTTTTGTTTTTTTCTTGAGTTCATTGGCCATCAGGAGATAACCATTGACCTCAGATGATGGAGGTTGGCCAACATGTATTTCATTGTCCAATACAAAGCAGGAATCATAGTTGGAGGGAAGTTTGAGCCAGTTGACCAGGATGATGCAATCAGCTCTCTTGAGCTTAATTGAGCCCTTGGAAGCTGATGGGGGACAATTTTTTGTTGTGGAGTTCCTTGGCAATGTTTGCTTTGGTTTGTTGGACTTTTTTGTGGACTTGTGGGGCAGGTTTGTTGAGGAGACATTTGGAAAGAGTAAGGGCAATAAGGTGATGAGAGGGATAAAGTGAAAAGCTAGATAAATTGATGAGAGATATGAAGTGATGAGAGCAAGAAAGTGACAAGAGAAATGAAACAATGATTGTTTTCTTTGGATAAGATTGGAGGTACAAGGTCTTGTTGGAGGTAGAGTGATGAGAGCAATGAAGAAATGAGAGCAATAAAGTGGTGATTGATCAAGTGATGAGGATGATAAATTGATGAGAGTGATGATGAGAGTGATAAAGTGATGAGAGTGGTGAATCTTTTTATGATGAGGCTGGAGCTAAAAAAAAATTGCAATGAGGTTGGAAGTAGAAGGAGGTGGGAAGCCAGGGGTGGAAGCCTTTAAATAATTTATTTGAAAAAAAAAACTTATTTCATGTTAACTTTGACACATTTTATGTGAAATAAGTGGGTTTTTTTGATTTTTAATGGCGGGTTTGAAATGGCTGATTTGGGTTGAAACCCCCCATTAAAAATGGTGGGTTTGGTTAAATTTGATACACCCTATTATTTATTATTTATTATTTGTTATTCATTATTCATTATTTATTATTCATTATTCATTATTTATTATTTATTATTTATTAATTATTATTTATTAATTATTATTTATTAATTATTAATTATTATTTATTATTTACTATATATTATAAATTATATATTATTTATTGTTTATTATTTATTATTCAATATTTTTTATTCATTGCTGGCTACAAAACTTGATTTTTGTTGTTTAGCATGCCACAAAGCCCATTTGAGTGGTTTAGCATGCCACACAGCCCATTGAGTTGTGTAGGGTGCCACACAACTCCAAGAGTTGTGAATTTAACATTACCCATTAATTTTTAACGCAAAATAAGGTAGTGTCACCCACTGGCACCACCACCCAATTCTCTCTTGCTCAAGAAGGGTTACCCCCACCAGGTAGCCCCATCTCATCATATCCACAGGTATGGGTGTCTGTTGAAAAATTGATTCAAAAACCCATAGTTTTTTATATTTTGTTATTCATAGATTAAAATATCATTTGCCCATAACCCTGCATGCAGCCACAGAAAGGCCCACACACAGCTTTCAGAGGCTTTTACAAGCTCTGGTAGGCTTGTGAGCTATGTAGTCACAACTTCCCAAAAAAACTTGCTGCCACACATGTAGCTGCGTGGGCCATTCAGGTTCTTTTTAGGATTTTCTACCAACCTCCAGCCATGCCAGTAGTTTCATGGGGCCACATAGGTTGCTACCAACCACAGTTAGTCATGAAACTACCTTTTGTGGTCCCAGATTTACTGTTCTAGCCATTACACCAGGGAAACCATTTCTGCAACAGCCAGCTACATGGAATCCTGGCTGTAGGGTACCTCAGATACATCCTGCAGCCTTTTTCCACACATATCCACTTATAAATCCAGTAAAATGGGAGCTTGTACCCCATTAAATCTGTAACACATGTTGCCATTGCCCCTGTAACTGAAAATAAAATGATGATCTGTACCAAAGCTACAGTGCCTTATGGATACTGTAACACTATGATATTGTACCCAAAGCCTAAAAAGAAGCTCTGTTTTGTGCTTGGTTTCTCTAAAAGACCTAGGTACCCAGATACACCCCTGTAGCTTCAGAATCAATAAAAAATTTACACATCTGACTACCCACCTAGTTGCTTTTATCTGTACTAATTTATTCAAAGGAGGCTGAAACTCAAAATTCCCATCCATAGGAGGCATCCTCAAAATTTCACCAAGCCCATGGCTTCTAAAAAACTTACATTGTATTTTATATCTATCAATTGAACATCACCCATATTTATGAAACCATAAGGTCATTAAAGGCATAGAAACATGTACTAAGCCCCATAGATGACGCCACAGGGTTTTCTAAAATTATTCACTGTGTAGAGTAAGACTACCTTAAGGTCTTAAAACTCCAAAGAAAATATTTTTGAAATTGAAAACCAACTGATTGGGAACTTGTGTCTCCCTTAGAACTGAAGGAATTGATTTTAATCTACTCCAAGATCTGGGAAGAATGAGTGTTTGAAGAAACATTTTGTTTGAAACTCATTGAAAATGATCATAGAGATTGGGCAAAGACTCAACCTCCAGCTCATATAAGATTCAGAAGACTGAAAAGTGACATTTTTTCAAAGATTTCTCTAAATTCTGCAACTCCAAACTGATATTTAAAATAACTTTCTGATCCTTTGTAATTTCTGGACCACCCAATGCTGCTTCAACTCCCACTTCTGTCACCACTGAGGTAGCTGCACCATCTTCTACCTACCACCCTGGTGATAGGACAAAATTATCTAGCTAGGGATTCTCTCAGTGTAACCAATAAAGCTAGGTCCCCAATCAGAGAAGAATTTATTTCTTCTTCCAATTTCAAATTTAATCCCCAGGTACCAGCAGAATAATTCATCTGCTGACTCCTCCTTTCACAAAAGACTTGAAAATCTAGCCTATCCAGAGTATTTACTCCCCATCTCCTCTACCCAGAACACCCCCAAAACCAAACTAAAAGAGTTCAAAGAGGATCCCTTGAAAATTCTGATAAAGGAAAAAATCACCTTATGGGAAAAGGTGATGCAAGTGTACAAGGAAGCCAACATCAAAATAGAGGTCTTATTTTTCAGGAAGGCACTTATTTAAAAAAATGCCTTGCAAGAATTAGAAAATTATGAAAAGGCATTGAATAATTGGGAGAATGTCAAGAAAATCCCACACCCTCACAAAGAAAAGGAAAAAATGAGGACCTCTCATCAGAAGAGGCTCAATTATAACTTCAAAAATCCAAAATTATGGGAAGAATTAAAATTTCTTGCTGAATTCATAGAGGGGTGTTACAAGATCCAATTCAACATAGTACCTTTTCTAGTAGTCTTATACATCATTTCAATGGATTTAAAGAATAAAATATTTTTTAAATCAAAAATGTTCACCAATTGGAAGATAAATTCAGAATTACTGGGTACTTCTTTGAGTCAAATATGGTGTCAACTACTGCAAATGGGATCTCTTCTGATCTAGAATATATTCCATTTTCTCAAAATATCATCTTAGATAGAAGGATTAAGAATAGTAGTAATTTTTAGAAATCCTTTTCAGAATTAAGAGAGCATGTGATTTTCCATCAGCCCCCTGTTGGTGATAACTCCCCTGAAGAAAAATGCAGATATCATAAAAACTATTGAGAGAATTCTATCAATGAGCTCAAAACTCAAATGGATGTGCAGTTCAATTTGATTAAGAATGATATTAGCGGTGCAAATCTGTTATAAATTGTGCATTTTGAGGGTAGTAAACCACCACAGCCCCTATTCCACCCATATGTCTCACCTCTAGGCTTGAAATTTCTCCTCACAGTAATTTATCCCAAGATATGGAACAAGCCAGAAAACTATTTCCACCTCTTAATTATTGGCCTAAGTTCTATTGAGAGGAAGAATGGACTCATATAAGTTTTATGAAATAAATAGATTATTAAATTCTATCTTCTGTTTTCCTGAGACAGTAGCCCCAGTTATTTTTTGCAGAATCAATTTTTGAATGAGTGGCGCTAGATTTGTTCATCTTTAAGAGAGAAAAATTAGGTGTTTTTACATGAGAAGAATGGAAAGAACTAATCTGAGTCCATTTTTTTACTTGAGCTTGGAAAGAGAAAAGGCTTAAAGCCTTTGAGAAAGCCTTCTTTTATCCTTTTAGACATCATAATCACCAATGGTGCTTAAAACAGAATAAAATCCTTGTTTGGTCTATCCACATGCATCTGTAGAGGAGATTAACAAATGGTCACTAGGATAATGAAAAGTAAACTTAGAAAATAATTTTCAGTGCAGAATTCCCACTGATTCTGACCTTTGCACTCTTTTAGGAGTTATGGAAGAAATCATTGATATGATGGAACTCAATAAAAGGTCTAGAAACAAGCCCATAAAACTTAAGATTTGGCCTTCCAAAATCAAATATATTTATAAAGAATTGGTGCTAGCTGCACCCAAAGGAAATGCTATTGTCAAAATAATACTCCTCTCTTGAATTTGTGAACCATGGAATAAAAGGGGCATAGGAAAACCAATTGTCCTTATTGCAAGAAGAAAATAAAAAATATGAATGCAGAATCTGAAAGTGAGGATGAGCGTAACAAATGGGACATAGTTTTCAAAAAAAAATAAGAAAAAAGCAGATGCATTCCCTGTCAATGGCATCTCTGGATATATGGGTTCCAGCATTAAGGCTAATCAAATCAAAGGAGAGTATCAAATTCTTTGGGGATGAGATGATTCCATGAAACTAGATCACATTTCTGATTCCAAAATATTTGTAGTAAATCATGTCACTGGAATGAGTTACACTATGAGTCAAACTTGCTATGCCACAGGTTTTTTGGCAAAAAAGCTAGTCAGAATCTTTTCAAATGCAGAGCTTTTTGCTCATACACCAGCATAGATTGCCTTAATGTAGACTACGCCAAATGGAGAAAACCTCTCCTTCCTTTTCCCAAATACAAGCTCAGCTTTTTCAACTCAACTGTGGATTCTATAGCAGTAAGAAAAATCCCCATTTTCTTTCCTCACAAAAAACATTACATGAGGCTCCATCTCAAGTTTTCTTTCCTGAAAAACAGCTTATTTTATTACCAGATAATAATTAAATGATGCCTTCTGCATGTATGTATAAGATTTCATTCAGATTGAACAAATAAACTTCACAATTAGAGGGGAGTGGAAGATAAAACTCCAAATTTTTCATTTATCCTCCTCTCTAAATAATAGACCTTTAGAACCCTTCAAGAGTGAATATTTTTTGCAGGCCTCTGTTAATAATGAAATCAGCCTGGACCAGACAGATGATGTTGTAAAACTCTGCTTTGAGAAAATTGGAGCCTTTTGCACCAAAGATCATCCCAAAGGTAACATAAAGGGGCATGATCTGCTACAAAC
Source organism: Puccinia polysora (assembly GCA_025617555.3). Lineage (NCBI taxonomy): Eukaryota > Fungi > Basidiomycota > Pucciniomycetes > Pucciniales > Pucciniaceae > Puccinia > Puccinia polysora. The sequence continues at coordinate 13,332,392 of CM062617.1, forward strand.
TCTAACAGTGGAACCTCCTTTTCCCTCCATCCTAATGATACCTGCTTAAAATGCAATTCCTAAATCAAGAGTCAATTCCTAAATCAAGAGTGGCTTTTAAAAAAAAATATAACTGAACTCATCAATTTGGGAGTCCTTAGAAAATTGGAACATAAAAATCAAGTGGAAATAACCATCCAAGTAATTATGGCATTCTAAAATGAAAATTCAAGGATGGTTGGTTATTTTTGGATGTTTAATAATTATAAAAAGGCAGAATACTAACATATGCCCGAGATAGACCATTTTCTCCATAATATGCACAAAACTAAGTATATAATTACAACTGATATGCTTAAAGGCTTGAATCAGGTACCTGTTGAAGCTAAAAGTTAAAAGAATATGAGAATGATCTGCCACACTGTTCTATATGAGTACATAAGCAGGCCCTTTGAGATAAAAAACACTCCTGATCATTTCCAAAGGGTGATTGACACTATATTTGGAGCCTTTATCAGGCAAGGATGGATGATTTTGTATGTTGATGACATCATTATTTACTCAAAGAAATTGGGAAACCCATTGAAAACATGTGGGCCTTTAAAAAAACTGTAGCAACTAAATATATCTATGAACAAGTGTAACTTTGGTTATGCTCAACTAGAAGCTTTAGGGCAGGTATTATCAATATTTCTATTAGCAGTAAATCAGAAAACAATTTCTGCTGAAGTCAAAAGACCTATGCCTCAGACTGCCACACTGTTCTATATGAGTACATAAGCAGGCCCTTTGAGATAAAAAACACTCCTGATCATTTCCAAAGGGTGATTGACACTATATTTGGAGCCTTTATCAGGCAAGGATGGATGATTTTGTATGTTGATGACATCATTATTTACTCAAAGAAATTGGGAAACCCATTGAAAACATGTGGGCCTTTAAAAAAACTGTAGCAACTAAATATATCTATGAACAAGTGTAACTTTGGTTATGCTCAACTAGAAGCTTTAGGGCAGGTATTATCAATATTTCTATTAGCAGTAAATCAGAAAACAATTTCTGCTGAAGTCAAAAGACCTATGCCTCAGAATAAACCAAAAAATAATTTCTTCTGTTTTTTTCTCTGCGGTCATTACCAGAATGATACCAAACTTTGCTACTATGGCCAAATATTTTGTATGAAATATGAAAGACATCTATGTTTGAGATAAATTGTGCAAGAGTTCAGAAATTAAAAGCTCTAAAGGAGTCTATGAAATCAGCTCCTGTACTAACCCAACTGGATTAATCAAAAAATTTCAGTTTATATATAAATTCTTTTCTTGAAAAGATTGGAGTTTCTTTCCATAAAAAAGGGGGAGAATGATATACCAGTGGAAAAGTCTATTCTTTTTATATCTAGACAGACCAAAGACACCAAGAAGAGATATAGTGCCAGTTAAAGGGGAATTTCTAGATCTGGTCTGGTCCCTGGAGAAACTTCATCACTACCTGGAAGAAAGTAATTTTGAAGTAATAACTGATTATAGTTCAGGAAGGACCCTTATGAAAATGAACAAATCCTAGATTTCACATGCTCATATGGCAGGTAGGTATCCAAAAATATAGAGTTCAAACAACAACACTACATAAAACTGGAGCAAAACACCAGAATTCAGATGGACTAAGTAGATGGCCTCTTCCTAATCATCCCAGTCATACTTTGTATGAACCAGATGAGAATTATATTTTCCTCAGCTTAGAAATCCATTGTTGTGACTTTATCTATCTTTATTTTATTCAATCACAAAAATATATGACTCTAAACACCTCAAATTTATAGAAGTTATAAAAAGAAAAAACCTCTCCAATGAGCTGATCAAAATCTTGGAAAAAGAGCCTTCTATAACTGACAAAGAAGGAAAAGTTTCCTATTTGAATGGGCTGCTTTTTTTCTGTTATGATCACTCTAGTGTCAAAGTGCTCAGCTCAGAATTTGAAATCAAGGAACTTCTGAAGAACTGCCACAATAGTTGCACCTTGGGGCACTTTTAATTAGATAGAACCATTGAGAAGGTCAAAAAAACCAATGGACTAACTGGAAAGGCCAAACAGCTGAATCTGGAACACTTTTCAGAAATCCAATAAAAAAATATGAAATAGATTATGAATTCTCCTCAAATATCAACTACCAGTACATAAGAAATACTCAATATTCTCTTTTTCACAGGTTTGTCCCCAGGAGGACCCTATTCCTACAATTCAGAAATGGTCATTGTAGAAAAATTCTCTAAAAAAATCCAGTTCATTCCCAACCATATTGATTGGAAAGCTATGGAGGTAGCCTTGCTTTTATAGAACAGAGCCATACCCAATTTTGGTATCCCCAAAATAATAATTTTTGACAGAAACCCAAATTTCATTTTGTGGTTTTGGATCAATCTTCATCATTTCTTAGGTAAAAAATTGGATTTTTCTACTGATCACTATCTCCAAAACTGATGGTCTGTTAGAATGCATGATAAATAATTTGGAAGAAATTTTAAGAAGCTTTTGTTCTTTAGGGCTCAAATTCAAAAATGATGATAAAAACCCTCATGGATGGATGAGACTCCTGACTTCCCTAGAAATAGAATATGAAATTAGGAATCAATGGACTAATCAAGAATCCTGTTCTATTATTGAAAGAGTCTGGATCCCCAGAATGCCAAACATAAATTTAAATTGAAAACATCTTCATGTCTGACCAACAGCCCTATATTTCTATAAAATTTTGGAAAGAGCTAACAGACATTCTAAGAATTTGTTTGAAAAGCATTAGAGTACAAAAAGACAAGATGGGATAAAATCAAAATAAGATACAAAGTCTTGCTTTTTACATGCAACTTCAATACTAGGGAGTAACAAGAAACTGAAACCAAATTTCATAGGGCACTTGTGCATTGAAATTCTTCACAGAAAGAATGCATTCAAATTTATCTTTAGTGAGAAATATTCCAAGAAGAACCCAGTTTTTGCAGTGACTTTGATCAAACAATACAACCCTTAGGAAGCTGATGATATCCTTACCCAATCTATACCCACAAAAACCCAATGCAGGCAGGTAGGGGTAAATTAGGCAAGATCCCCAAAAGAAATAAATAAAGAAACAAAGGAAATTATTTTAGAATGTACCTTTTAAGATACAAAGGGGTATCAGAAAAACAAGATGAATGAGTAATGGAAAACAAAAACCGTGATGGCCCTATCCTTCCAAGTTATTTTAGAGCATCAAAAAGAAAAAGGTACCATCCCCAAGTTCTTTCTTTCCACCCTTAAAAATTTTCTCTTTCTTGATGAATCAATCTTTTAAGGGGGGATTTTCAGCAGGCCCCTTTTGAGAGAAAACTGAAACATGGCCAGTGAAGTAAATAAAAAAAACATAAAAAACATAAGAGATAAGAATAAATTAGAAACAAACGGATTAAGTTATAAAAATAACAAAAAATTGGAAACCTCCCATAAGCAGTAGTATTGATATAATATTGAAAAAATGGATATTTGTTGCCAAATTAGGTAGTTTCACCCACTGGCACTGCCACCAACTTCCCAATCATTCAGGAAGAACAACAATCACCCATGAATCCTAGCTCACCACTTTGACCCTAATAGTTCTGCTTGCCGTATTTCTTTTCCCTGCCCCAGGACCCATCTCTCCAATAATGCCCTCATATTCTCCATTCCATCCCACACCATACCAGGTTGCGCCTTTTTCCATTTTGAGTAATGCTGGACTATGATGGCACCTATTGCCGCATTCCAGCCCGATGATACAAAGGACCTTGCATGCCACTCAAACATAATCCTTGAGAAACCTTCCTTTTGCACATCTCTCTCACATGTTACCTAAGCACTCCATGGGAAATTGTTGGTTGATGGCACATTGGGTGCTGGGTGGAATTGTGGGGGTACAATGTTGTTTCTGAGTCTAGCTACTTCTTCATTGTATTGCAGCTGCCCATCCGCCTGATTTGCCTTTCCATGTTCTGTCCGGACAGACTCCAGATGTGCCATGGCCCGCTGTGCCCTCATAGGAGCCCACTGTTCCCATTTCATTATTTCTTCAGGAGAGGGAGGTGAGGGGAAGTTCATTACATTTGCTGGCATGCCCATCAAAAAGCGGACCCATTGCCGTAAAGAATGTGAGATTTTACTAGATTGACTGGGAAGGGGGGTTTTGGTGACCATCCGGCGCACTTGTCTCAATTTGCGGTCTAAAGTCTCCTTGTCAAGTTTTTGCTTTTCAGAATGGTTGGTCAGTCCAATCCTAGATTTAGCAGTGCAATCATTCATGTCCACTAAACCCATAACAATCAGCATCTCTGTGTTAATAAAATTAGTGGACTTCCCAGTTAAATCATACTGCTCACCTGATTCTGGTATAGTATTCACATCTGGGGGAACCCCCCTGAGTAAGTCATCCAGGAGTCCCTCATGATATTGCAAACCAGAGGACACTGTCTCTTGCACACCAGAGGATATTGTCTCTTCAGGAAGCATTGGAGTGTCTTGACCAGCTGCAGCAGGTTGGGAGGTATGGGCACTTTGGTCTGGCATGATAAATAATTAATAATCAAGGGTTGGCTAAGGGTGTAATGTAATACTATAGCACTAGTCTGTAATGCCCCAAATTTGAGGAGGAGGGCCCTATGGCTGGTGTGAGAGGCAAGGCAACATGAAGCTTATGGTTAAGTTGCAGAGCCAATGCCCAGGACTGAATTGATTTTGTAGAGGGTTGAAGTCAGGATTTTCCAAACCTTGAAAAACCAATATTGTTATAGAGATAGATGGTGAGTGTGTGAGATAGTATTGTTTAACTGTGAGAGATTATGAACAGATAAATTGATGGTTAGACCAGGTGATTGGTATGGGGGGAAGAACAGATGTAGGATGATGATAAATGTGAGATAAGAGGATTTCTTCTTTATATTCCTACCCTCCTCCTTTATCATTCCCCAATTGTAAACATTTGACAACTGAGGATTTGTCTGTCCAATTCATTGGAAACTAATACAATGCATGATGACAATTTTAATATCCAATATTCTGTTTTTACAAATATTACGTCTACCAACCTCACATCTAATCTCCATTTCATCATCCCTTAGGCCCTGTTCTGTTGATATGTGTTTCTGTTGATACTTGTTTCATTCATTCATGTTTGATCAGCCCCTACCAGCTTCCTTGTCCTTGTATCAGTCATCTAGTGTCCCAGGTTGTTGTTCTTCTTGCTGCTTTTTGTCTCATGTCTTCCATGTTCTTCTCCTTCTTCCGTGTCAGTGCCTGCTGGGCTGTCACCAAGCACTCGCAGCACTTTCCTCACTCAGACAGGTGTCACTGCAGCCATCTGTGTGTCCTCTCCGTGGGAATCCGTTCTGAGGACTCGACCACTGCCGGCCCTAACATCTCAACATCACACTCTCAGACTTAACGCTTGTTGCTCTGGACAACTCTCAAACCCTTTCAACTTGCCTTGGTTCAATCAATCTGCAACTCTGACTTTGCTCATCTGATCACCTCAGCATTGATATTGGAGTAGGTACCAGCTCTAACTCTTCAACTCAATCATGGGTTTTGTCAAACTGATCAGCTCTCTCCGGTCGGAAAGAACTCCTGGGAGAATTGGATCTTGCGTGGTAGCTAGCGGTTTGATACTCTACTTAGTCCGTTCTGGGGCCATCACCCTGCCTGTAGAGACCCTTCTCATGTTTGTTTCCTTTCATCATTATTGTATTGCCGGTTCTAGCTGTTCTTGTCATACTCACATCTTTGCTGCAATCTGAACAGCCTGGTCTAGGTTCAATCATCTCTCATTAGTTTTCACACGTTCTTGTCCACAAAAAGTGTCATATGGTTGGTGTTTGGTTTCCACGCATCCATGTTTCCTCAAATGATGCTTGTTGATACTTGCTAAGGTTTCAAGTCACCCATAGGCCAAACACCATGTGTAATTTCATGTTGAAATCTATCCCTGCACATTCCACAATCAGTTTTGACCTTGTCCTCATATCAGCTAAAAGGGCAACTCACTACTTGTGCCAGGGAAACCAAAGTCATCTTGTTGCCTGGATAACCAAATGTCCCCGCAACATTTTCCAAAACAGCCACATGCCCCACTATCTCCTTTCCTGTCATCACCACAGTCTCCCTTAGATCTGTTGAGACCACTTGCACATTCAAGTTGGGGTGGGCTGTGTATGGATCTTTGGCATCTTCTGCATGTGCATCTGGAAATAACTGAATCACAAACCAAACATCCCCACCTTCTGATTGCACAAAGAGCTTGGTGATTTGACCAAATGAACAGAGTTTATCCCGCATAATCTCCACATAGCAATTGGAGTGATTTTTACCTTGATCCAGCCGTTTAACTGTAAATCTTTTATGATGTACCAAGGTACTTTTGATTTTGTCCACATTGTAATTGAGAGACACATCCCATTGCAGACCCAATCTTCCAACCTCTTGTATCTATAAGCAATGGATTTCCGGGTCTAATGGGGTGAGGCTGAAGCAGGGATTTGAGTTTCCTTGTCCCTTGTTAATTACCTTGGACTGGATCAATAAACTTGAATATTGACTCCTTGATATACATGTCTTCATGATTGTACCATGTATATCACCTGTAATAAATTCATTTATTATTTGCTTTGTTTGCCCAGTAAAAAGGATAGGGTACAGCATGATTCTTAGTGAGCTCACCTGTGCAATTGTTCTTTGGTATCCTTCCCAAGATACCATTCAACCTTTCATGGGCCCAGGCTGCCATGGCCATTGGTGGACCAAACCTTTTGATCACTTCTGGGTAATGCTGAGTAATGTGCATGTTGTGTTTAATCCTTTGTTATGGCCATCCAGTCCTTAGTGTTTGACAGTATTCCAGAATTAGTTGTTCAACCTCCATGATATCTTGGTTTGAAATATGATGCTTCATTAACATGTTGGTTATGTAAATGAGAAGCACTGTCAAGTCCTACAAGATTTTTATTGAGCCAATGTGATCAATACCAGTTCTATGCTTACGACTCCACAAAGTAATCATAGCAAGGGGATAGTAAACTATTTAGAGTGTCAGCCACTCTGCAGCCTTGAGGAATCCTGCACCATGAAATCCAACATTCTTTGGTACCCTTGTCATCCATGATGGCACCTTTGTGTCCTGAATCACCTGTTGGATGCGCCTCAAATTGTGAAGCATTAATCAAGGCCCTTGGATGGATGATTCCACTTGAGCTGCTTTCCCTCTGTAATAATCCTTGTTCACTGGACTGCTTCCCTCACCCCCCATCAGCTTCAGAGTACTTGTGTGGCTTCCTTGACTGGCTATACTTTGTGAACTTCCCAAGCTTCCAATAATTCTACTTCTTAAAGAATACAAGTGAGTAATAGTATATTCAGAAGATGGTTGAGATTTCTTGCTCTGCTGTGAGGCTGATGATGATTTCCCAGCCTGTGAAGATCTAAATTCATATTGTCTGGATTGACTTGTTGAGCTTTCTTCCATTATTTGTGTAAGTGCTCTCAGATTGCTGGCATTAAGCCATCCCTTGGGAATTCTCTGGTTGTGATCACCCTCCTCTGATTGATCTTCAGGAGACTTCCTTCTCTTCCCCTTTCCAATGATGCTTTCCAATCCAGTTTTATCTCCTCTGTTCTTCTCTTGGATTTTTTCCTTCCCCAATTCTTCTCCAGCTAGAGCAATGCTAAGATAACTCATGCTATGATCCTTGAGATTTCCCAAAATCCACCCATGCATGAGCTCTATTACTGAATATTCTATTGGGTGCCAATATGGAAGCCTGTTCAAACAGCTTGCTCTGACCCCCTTCTCCTTGGTAATTTGATCTTGCTCCCATGATGTCTGACATTCCTCCAACTTCTTGGCATTCTTCATGTGCTTGGCATTTCTCCTTGGCTGGAACTCCTTGACATTTGTATCATTGATCTTGTCCTTTGTAATTTGACAATATGAGCAGAACATGGTTGAAGAATGACAAGAGAATCCTGCCACCTTGCGCATAGCTGGAAAATTCCCAATCAATGGGAACAGTGCAAAACTATCTCCCTAACTTGAGGAAACTAGCTGGTTTCAGAAAACCATACTCCTTCCCAGAGGTCTTTGATTTCATCAACCAATGGATCTAGAATGTGTTTGATTTCTTCCACTTTGGGTTCCTTGGGCCCAGGGATAATACCAAAATGGAAAACATTCTCTATCTTGTAACGTTCCGCTAGTGGAATGTTGAGACAGATTAAGATCACTGCTCCCACTGAGATTGATTTGTGCCCAAACTTATTTCCAAATGGGTTGAACCAATCCAAATAGAGACCAAAGACAAGGTTCCCTGGTTGTTGGGTAAATTTCCTCTTCTTGTCTGCGCCTCCAACAAAGTTGCGCCAAACTGAGCCATCCCAAACATTGCTCATCACATTTGAATTGAGGTTGTTATGATGAAGATTGCTTTCAATGAGCTTTTCAAAATCTGAAAACCATAATTTTCTACCAAGCCAGGCCTTCAAGCTTTGATAATGAAATTTTTAAGCTGGTTTGATGGGTCTGCTATGTTTCCCACTGGTCTTCATCAGCAATTCTATTTCACAGTACATGCCCTTCTCATTACCAGTTTGGCACACAAAGATTTTGCTAGTGGAATAGAACTTGGCAGTACATTTCTTGACAATAAATGCTTGGTTGTCCAATTTGTCTGGGATTGGATACAGCTTGAAGCATTCTGGACAGCATATCCTATTTTCCAGGTTGTGCTGAAAACCTAGCTTTTGAATTAGAGTGACTTTGCTTTGAGGTATTGCCTTCATGATGTTATTTGAATCAAAATTGAATTCCCTCCCCAGATTCTTAATCTTCTTCCTCTCTGTCTTCAAGAAATCTGTGATTGCCAAGTCACTAAGTTGATTAACAAGGCACATTTTTGCAGCTTGGAGAAGCAAAAGCAGACTGTGCCTTGGGAATAGATGAAAAGAGTTATACTTGAGGTGTTGAGAATTGAACCAGTGCCCTCCTTGATGAAGTGGAATCTGAACCTTCTCTTTGCTTTCATTCCTTGCTGGATTGTTGGAAACCTGAAAATCATTATAGCAGGAAAATCAGAAGATCAGCACATGAATGTACAGTGTTAACTATTTTCCCATCCCTCCTCTCCACTTACATGAATGCTCCCTTGTAATGGCAATATATCTGTTGTGAATTGAAGGGCCTGATTGAGTCTGCTTATAGCCTCCTGATGTTTCTTGAAGGAAGAGGAAGAAAAAGCCATTCCTATATTTTTGTTTCCATCTTCATCTTCATATGTGCCCTTGCCACATTTGAATTCCAGACATTGGCATATCTTCCATTTGGCTGTCTTCATATCAATTGATGGATGGATGGATGGATGGATGGATGGATAGATGGATGGATGGATGGATGGATGGATGGATGGATGGATGGATGGATGGATGGATGGATGGATGGATGGATTCAATGATGGAGGGATTCATCAATTGGGTGCTGGGTGCACTACCCACCCCCATCTTATACACTACCTGGTATGCATATATGCATTGAGGAGTGACTCACTATCAATGGTCACCATCCATTACCTTAACCTCATGGTTATTGTTCATTAGCTTAGGCTGAGCTTGCCCCAATGGTTGGTGACCATGAGCTTGCCCCAATGGTTGGTGACCATGAGCTTGCCCCAATGGTTGCTGACCATTAGCTTGGGCCAATGGTTTCCAACATGGCCAATGACCATTAGCTTGCGCCAATGGTAGCCAACCATTAGCTTTCCCCAATGGTCCCCAACCATTAGCTTGCCCCAATGGTTGCTAACCATTAGCTTGCCCCAATGGTTGCCCCAATGGTTGCTGACCATGAGCCTGCTGCAATGGTGGCTGTCCATTGGCAAAATTCCACCTTTTTTAACATTCAATTCATCATACCCCTGTGCTTTGCAATTATTGAATGCTGACAATGCTCTCCTACTTTGATAATCATGCAGTGCAAACAACAAACAACCCATCATGGTACAATACCTCTTGAATGGATCCCCATCAAAAAACCCCAGACTCTTCAATCAAGCTGTTTCCAGCAGTGTCCCTGGCTCCAACTCCCACTTCTCTCAATGTCTGTCATCCTACTGTAGAGTTGTGATTAATATCACCAATTCAACAGATACTCACTGGAAAAAAATCCCCAATTCCCTACAACAATGCCAGGTTCAATCACTGCCATCATCTTGCATTCATCAACAGATTCACTCCACTACCTCTCTAGTCCCATCAAAGTCTTCATGCCTACTACATGGCATATCAACCCTAGCAAGAGAGGTTTTTCTTCAAGACCTTGCACAAATCAACTTTCCTTGCTGTGGTTCCAATTGGTCTGAGCCTTGGGAATTGCATTGGAACCAGTTTTTTATGGGACTCATCATTAAACATTGGAACCATGTCCATGTACATGGTGCATTTCAAAACTACCCATTCAACTCATTGCATAACACCAAATTTAACCTTACCATTGTCCTCAAGAGGTGGTTCATGGGCAGGAGATCCAATATTAATTCTGGAAAATATCTTTCAGAAGCCCATGCAGCAAAACAAAATCAGACTAGAAAACCCAGATGGCGCAAACAAGTAAGCAATTACTCCCTATCATCCCATGGTATTTTTTAACCCATTTTTTTCACATATTTTTTCCTCTCTGCCTACAGCTCTCAAATCAACAAACAGAGATCTTGGAATCACTTCGATTACGAGAAAATTATTTCAGTATACTCAGTGAAACACAATGTTTCTCTGACACTGAGGTCTCCAATTAAAAGGTCTTGAAGAAGGTCCAGTGCCAATGGCAATCTCAAGGTTTCTCTGCCCTTGGTCACCAAATAGATGAAAAATTTGACAACATGAAAGCTGAGAGACTTGGTAGACGGTACAAAGGTGGTCATTCAATGTGGATGATGAGGAAACCTTCCAACCTCCAAGAAAAACTCACAAAGGTGCCAACAAGACTCCCCAGCAACTGTTATCATCCTGATTTGATTTCTTCCCTTTCTCCAGAGGGCAAAAAGCTTTTGGATATGCAGCCTCCAATTGACCTTGCCTTCATAATGTCTAAACTCATACCTTAAATTATTTGTAGATCTAAAGTCATGTTTCAAGATTGATTCTTGTGATAGTAGAATTTTCAACTCTCACTACTTTAATCCATAGACTCTTGCATGGATATCCTACTTGAAATATTTTTTTCATCAGAAATACCTGTGTTGTAAAATCACATAAATATCATTAAATCTTGTTCATGTCCAAAGTGTTTTAATTATCTTCCCCTGCATCAAAATACACTCCACATTGTGAAATTATTATCAACATAACTGTACCAATACCATTGAAATAAAAGCTCTTTCATGTGATGATTTGATGTGGTACATACCTTTGAAATATAAAACTGCTTTTGGAAACCATGCACATGTATGTGTACACCATGGGGCCACTTTTGGCCCTTGAGGACCGCGGAGCCAACGGTGTGCGTATTGACCACCTGAAATTTTGACAACCGGGTTGGCCAACGGTTGACCAACCAACAAATGATGGTTGACCAACCCATGTGTCAATCCACCAGTCGCCTGGTTGGTGAAGGGTGGTCAGAGTTTTTGTAACGGCAATTTTCACCTGCGGTTGAATCACCAGCAGGGCAGCTGTCAGTGACTTGCCGTTGGGGTTGAGACAAAATCACCTCACCCCTGGGGTTGATTCACCAGCTGGACGCACAGGGTGGATCCATGTGACGTCATGGTTTCTGACCCATGAAATCAGCTGTTTACCGGTTGACTATTGATTGGCTCAGATGATGATGCTCATCATTGCTCTCACTCACTCCACCTCTCTTGATCCATCCCACCACGGTGGACTGCTACTACTAATTCCCTCTCTCTAGACCAACCAAGACCTGACCATCCTATCCCCTCCTTCCCTCCTTATCCATCCATTGATCCATCCATCCAACACCCCCCTCCCTCTCTCCTTTGAATCTCCCTCTCACAGGTACCGGTCTCTTCTTGGGTACCACTCAATCACTTGCCAACAATGGTGGCCCCCTTGCTCTCCTGATGGAATTCTTGGTCATGGGAACTGGTTGAGCAATTCATTCCCTACCTACTCCCCCTCTCTTCTTCCCTTCTCTGATCCACTGACACCACTCAATCATCACTCAGATTACTACCACCAGTTGTTTGGAATGTCATGGCCTCACTGGGTGAAATGAGTTGAGTACTTTTCCTCTGGCCCTCCCTCTCCCTTTTCTTGACTCCTCTGATCTCCTTCTCTCCTCTCTCTGCTACCCAGTCTCTCATTTGCCCATTACAGGTGGTCATGTCACCCTCATCATCCATCCATAACACATTTATGTTGTCTCCCTGCCATCATCAATAAATCAATCAATTCACACCTTCAATCTAATGCCTCTTCACACCCATTGAAAGCTGTGAACAACCTTGTTTGATTCAAAAAATTGATTGCAATCAACAGTACTGGGGAGCTTGAGGGTATCAATATTAAACACAAATTGTTTTACAATCCCCATCCCATGAGAAAACCTGACAAAAGTTTCTTCTTTTTTTAATTTTTGTAAATTTCTTTCTATTTCATTGTAAAAATACAACTGTAAAATTTTCTCACAAAAAACAAAAAATCATGTAATAATATTTATGACAGATTAAAACATTAGCAATTAAAATAAAATAAATATAAATGATTTATTTGATCTGGCAAGCCCCCTGTACCAACAATGGAAACCAAAAAAAAAGGTCAAATAATCGTCAAGAATGACAATGATTCAACCCACAAGGACCTTTTGACCCTCAAGTCAAATTGCTGTCAGATCAACCTTGACAGCAATTTGACAAGGGCTCAACCGCGCGGAGGTGGAATCGGCATTGAGCCGTTAGCAAGCCCTTGACCACGCTCAATGATTTGGAACACCAATGTTATTTCTACGGGCGCACCACTAAGAGAGTGCTGTGGAACCAGCTTTGGCCGAGCTGGGGGCTCAACAGCGAGTTGGCCCTGTGGTGTATGTGTATGGTCTGTAAAGCATGTTTGGGTGCTGAGCCAAGTTTTTCCAAAATTTGCTAAAGCCCACGTGGCACTTAGCAAAGTCATCTTGGCACCTGGAAAAGCCTTCTTGGTGCCTTTCCAATGTCCACTTGGGGCCTGGCCAAATTGGTCTGGTGCCTGGCCAAGTTTATCTTGGTGCAGATCAAAGCTGGTTGCATTGACCCACCAATCACATGATCATACTTGAAAAAAAAGGCTTGAAGTTGGGGGGAGGGAGGCTGGTCAATTTTGGTACAACCAGCATTGATTGGCATCAAGGGGAGCTTGATTAGGTGCCAAGTTTGAATCCCTGAAAGCCCAACCTAATCAAGCTCCCTGGGTGCCAATCCAAGTCCCGCTAGGCACATGCCAAGTCAAACCTGGACAGGCGCCCAGATGCACTTTACACACCATATGTGTATATGGCCATGGGAGAGGCCTAAAACAACATTTTTCATCAAAAATATAAAACTTTGGGTTGCAATATACACCCCCGTTTGCAAATTGATGGTGTATAAAGCCCATCTGGGGGCCTGGCAAAGTTCCAGGTTTTGTTTGTAAAGTGTGTGTGGTGCCCAAAAAAGCTAGCTTGGCACCCAGCCAAGTGATCTTGGTGCCCTTTCAAGTGCCAGTTGGTGCATCCCCAAATTGGCTTGGTGCCTTGCAAAGTTGGTTTGGGTGTCAATCAAAGCTGCTTGCACCACCAATTCTCAACTGTATTGTTTCTCTTTTTTTGACTTAAAAAGTTATTTTTTTTACTTTTTACTTTAAATAGCTGTGCATAAATTAATAAAATGAATTTAAACAAGGTTGAAAAAAAACTTACCTTGTTGAATATGCTTTGTAAAACAGTCCCATGAATTTTTTCTACCCACTGCACTTTTCCCCCACATCATCCAATTTGTCCCTCAAGCAGGTGAAGATAAAAAAACATGAGAAAAAAAAAAAAAATATAAATATATATATTTCAGAGCACACCATACCAGGATGTGTTTCCCAGCAGATACCACTCATTTACTTTTTCCCCCAAATCATCCAATGAGTACCTCTTGCAGAAAAAGATAAAAACCCATGAGAAAAAATACAAATTAAATAAAAATAAATAGTCAAAAATAAATTTGAAAGAATTATCCAAATTCTGTAATCCAATTCAACTTGTGAGCTCAATTCTCAAAGGCACAAATAATGCTTATATCTATTTGTTCATATTATGAACTAAAATGTGGTTACTGATCACTAGGGTTTTATTTAAAACTATGTTCCTGCAAGAGAATTTTTATCCCCCTGGTTCAACAGGCAGTAAAATGATTACTTCAACCTGGTGGTTTAAAAAGTGAATTCTTCACTCCAAAAGTGTGTTGGAGGTGGTGTCTCACTCCTCAGTTAATTTTCCCAAGCCAGAAATTACATAGTTATGTAATTGGAGGTAGCATTTCTGATTATGTGGAGGTTGAATGGGTTTTCCACTTTCCCCTGGAACTTGGTGGAGAAATGTGGGTCAAACTCCACTCATGGATGCTGTCCAGGACCAGAGGAGATTGAAGGTGTAGTAGGGTAAAGATATGTGGATGTAGAGTTGAGGGTGATGTGAAAACCTCTGTCAATGACAGAGGGGGAGGTGAGATCAACTGAAGATACAACAGAGATACTTCTTGAGATATAGCTTGGATACAGGTGAGATAAAACTTGCCACCTGCATACGGATGGGGCCCTATTTTTTGTGGTGAAAGCCGGTGGAGATTGACATGGAGTGGGCCTTTTTGTACTTGGCTTGATAATTCTTGAATGGCTGCCTCATCTGTTTGGATGATAGATCCAGCCTACTTTTTGTTTTTTTCTTGAGTTCATTGGCCATCAGGAGATAACCATTGACCTCAGATGATGGAGGTTGGCCAACATGTATTTCATTGTCCAATACAAAGCAGGAATCATAGTTGGAGGGAAGTTTGAGCCAGTTGACCAGGATGATGCAATCAGCTCTCTTGAGCTTAATTGAGCCCTTGGAAGCTGATGGGGGACAATTTTTTGTTGTGGAGTTCCTTGGCAATGTTTGCTTTGGTTTGTTGGACTTTTTTGTGGACTTGTGGGGCAGGTTTGTTGAGGAGACATTTGGAAAGAGTAAGGGCAATAAGGTGATGAGAGGGATAAAGTGAAAAGCTAGATAAATTGATGAGAGATATGAAGTGATGAGAGCAAGAAAGTGACAAGAGAAATGAAACAATGATTGTTTTCTTTGGATAAGATTGGAGGTACAAGGTCTTGTTGGAGGTAGAGTGATGAGAGCAATGAAGAAATGAGAGCAATAAAGTGGTGATTGATCAAGTGATGAGGATGATAAATTGATGAGAGTGATGATGAGAGTGATAAAGTGATGAGAGTGGTGAATCTTTTTATGATGAGGCTGGAGCTAAAAAAAAATTGCAATGAGGTTGGAAGTAGAAGGAGGTGGGAAGCCAGGGGTGGAAGCCTTTAAATAATTTATTTGAAAAAAAAAACTTATTTCATGTTAACTTTGACACATTTTATGTGAAATAAGTGGGTTTTTTTGATTTTTAATGGCGGGTTTGAAATGGCTGATTTGGGTTGAAACCCCCCATTAAAAATGGTGGGTTTGGTTAAATTTGATACACCCTATTATTTATTATTTATTATTTGTTATTCATTATTCATTATTTATTATTCATTATTCATTATTTATTATTTATTATTTATTAATTATTATTTATTAATTATTATTTATTAATTATTATTTATTAATTATTAATTATTATTTATTATTTACTATATATTATATATTATATATTATTTATTGTTTATTATTTATTATTCAATATTTTTTATTCATTGCTGGCTACAAAACTTGATTTTTGTTGTTTAGCATGCCACAAAGCCCATTTGAGTGGTTTAGCATGCCACACAGCCCATTGAGTTGTGTAGGGTGCCACACAACTCCAAGAGTTGTGAATTTAACATTACCCATTAATTTTTAACGCAAAATAAGGTAGTGTCACCCACTGGCACCACCACCCAATTCTCTCTTGCTCAAGAAGGGTTACCCCCACCAGGTAGCCCCATCTCATCATATCCACAGGTATGGGTGTCTGTTGAAAAATTGATTCAAAAACCCATAGTTTTTTATATTTTGTTATTCATAGATTAAAATATCATTTGCCCATAACCCTGCATGCAGCCACAGAAAGGCCCACACACAGCTTTCAGAGGCTTTTACAAGCTCTGGTAGGCTTGTGAGCTATGTAGTCACAACTTCCCAAAAAAACTTGCTGCCACACATGTAGCTGCGTGGGCCATTCAGGTTCTTTTTAGGATTTTCTACCAACCTCCAGCCATGCCAGTAGTTTCATGGGGCCACATAGGTTGCTACCAACCACAGTTAGTCATGAAACTACCTTTTGTGGTCCCAGATTTACTGTTCTAGCCATTACACCAGGGAAACCATTTCTGCAACAGCCAGCTACATGGAATCCTGGCTGTAGGGTACCTCAGATACATCCTGCAGCCTTTTTCCACACATATCCACTTATAAATCCAGTAAAATGGGAGCTTGTACCCCATTAAATCTGTAACACATGTTGCCATTGCCCCTGTAACTGACAATAAAATGATGATCTGTACCAAAGCTACAGTGCCTTATGGATACTGTAACACTATGATATTGTACCCAAAGCCTAAAAAGAAGCTCTGTTTTGTGCTTGGTTTCTCTAAAAGACCTAGGTACCCAGATACACCCCTGTAGCTTCAGAATCAATAAAAAATTTACACATCTGACTACCCACCTAGTTGCTTTTATCTGTACTAATTTATTCAAAGGAGGCTGAAACTCAAAATTCCCATCCATAGGAGGCATCCTCAAAATTTCACCAAGCCCATGGCTTCTAAAAAACTTACATTGTATTTTATATCTATCAATTGAACATCACCCATATTTATGAAACCATAAGGTCATTAAAGGCATAGAAACATGTACTAAGCCCCATAGATGACGCCACAGGGTTTTCTAAAATTATTCACTGTGTAGAGTAAGACTACCTTAAGGTCTTAAAACTCCAAAGAAAATATTTTTGAAATTGAAAACCAACTGATTGGGAACTTGTGTCTCCCTTAGAACTGAAGGAATTGATTTTAATCTACTCCAAGATCTGGGAAGAATGAGTGTTTGAAGAAACATTTTGTTTGAAACTCATTGAAAATGATCATAGAGATTGGGCAAAGACTCAACCTCCAGCTCATATAAGATTCAGAAGACTGAAAAGTGACATTTTTTCAAAGATTTCTCTAAATTCTGCAACTCCAAACTGATATTTAAAATAACTTTCTGATCCTTTGTAATTTCTGGACCACCCAATGCTGCTTCAACTCCCACTTCTGTCACCACTGAGGTAGCTGCACCATCTTCTACCTACCACCCTGGTGATAGGACAAAATTATCTAGCTAGGGATTCTCTCAGTGTAACCAATAAAGCTAGGTCCCCAATCAGAGAAGAATTTATTTCTTCTTCCAATTTCAAATTTAATCCCCAGGTACCAGCAGAATAATTCATCTGCTGACTCCTCCTTTCACAAAAGACTTGAAAATCTAGCCTATCCAGAGTATTTACTCCCCATCTCCTCTACCCAGAACACCCCCAAAACCAAACTAAAAGAGTTCAAAGAGGATCCCTTGAAAATTCTGATAAAGGAAAAAATCACCTTATGGGAAAAGGTGATGCAAGTGTACAAGGAAGCCAACATCAAAATAGAGGTCTTATTTTTCAGGAAGGCACTTATTTAAAAAAATGCCTTGCAAGAATTAGAAAATTATGAAAAGGCATTGAATAATTGGGAGAATGTCAAGAAAATCCCACACCCTCACAAAGAAAAGGAAAAAATGAGGACCTCTCATCAGAAGAGGCTCAATTATAACTTCAAAAATCCAAAATTATGGGAAGAATTAAAATTTCTTGCTGAATTCATAGAGGGGTGTTACAAGATCCAATTCAACATAGTACCTTTTCTAGTAGTCTTATACATCATTTCAATGGATTTAAAGAATAAAATATTTTTTAAATCAAAAATGTTCACCAATTGGAAGATAAATTCAGAATTACTGGGTACTTCTTTGAGTCAAATATGGTGTCAACTACTGCAAATGGGATCTCTTCTGATCTAGAATATATTCCATTTTCTCAAAATATCATCTTAGATAGAAGGATTAAGAATAGTAGTAATTTTTAGAAATCCTTTTCAGAATTAAGAGAGCATGTGATTTTCCATCAGCCCCCTGTTGGTGATAACTCCCCTGAAGAAAAATGCAGATATCATAAAAACTATTGAGAGAATTCTATCAATGAGCTCAAAACTCAAATGGATGTGCAGTTCAATTTGATTAAGAATGATATTAGCGGTGCAAATCTGTTATAAATTGTGCATTTTGAGGGTAGTAAACCACCACAGCCCCTATTCCACCCATATGTCTCACCTCTAGGCTTGAAATTTCTCCTCACAGTAATTTATCCCAAGATATGGAACAAGCCAGAAAACTATTTCCACCTCTTAATTATTGGCCTAAGTTCTATTGAGAGGAAGAATGGACTCATATAAGTTTTATGAAATAAATAGATTATTAAATTCTATCTTCTGTTTTCCTGAGACAGTAGCCCCAGTTATTTTTTGCAGAATCAATTTTTGAATGAGTGGCGCTAGATTTGTTCATCTTTAAGAGAGAAAAATTAGGTGTTTTTACATGAGAAGAATGGAAAGAACTAATCTGAGTCCATTTTTTTACTTGAGCTTGGAAAGAGAAAAGGCTTAAAGCCTTTGAGAAAGCCTTCTTTTATCCTTTTAGACATCATAATCACCAATGGTGCTTAAAACAGAATAAAATCCTTGTTTGGTCTATCCACATGCATCTGTAGAGGAGATTAACAAATGGTCACTAGGATAATGAAAAGTAAACTTAGAAAATAATTTTCAGTGCAGAATTCCCACTGATTCTGACCTTTGCACTCTTTTAGGAGTTATGGAAGAAATCATTGATATGATGGAACTCAATAAAAGGTCTAGAAACAAGCCCATAAAACTTAAGATTTGGCCTTCCAAAATCAAATATATTTATAAAGAATTGGTGCTAGCTGCACCCAAAGGAAATGCTATTGTCAAAATAATACTCCTCTCTTGAATTTGTGAACCATGGAATAAAAGGGGCATAGGAAAACCAATTGTCCTTATTGCAAGAAGAAAATAAAAAATATGAATGCAGAATCTGAAAGTGAGGATGAGCGTAACAAATGGGACATAGTTTTCAAAAAAAAATAAGAAAAAAGCAGATGCATTCCCTGTCAATGGCATCTCTGGATATATGGGTTCCAGCATTAAGGCTAATCAAATCAAAGGAGAGTATCAAATTCTTTGGGGATGAGATGATTCCATGAAACTAGATCACATTTCTGATTCCAAAATATTTGTAGTAAATCATGTCACTGGAATGAGTTACACTATGAGTCAAACTTGCTATGCCACAGGTTTTTTGGCAAAAAAGCTAGTCAGAATCTTTTCAAATGCAGAGCTTTTTGCTCATACACCAGCATAGATTGCCTTAATGTAGACTACGCCAAATGGAGAAAACCTCTCCTTCCTTTTCCCAAATACAAGCTCAGCTTTTTCAACTCAACTGTGGATTCTATAGCAGTAAGAAAAATCCCCATTTTCTTTCCTCACAAAAAACATTACATGAGGCTCCATCTCAAGTTTTCTTTCCTGAAAAACAGCTTATTTTATTACCAGATAATAATTAAATGATGCCTTCTGCATGTATGTATAAGATTTCATTCAGATTGAACAAATAAACTTCACAATTAGAGGGGAGTGGAAGATAAAACTCCAAATTTTTCATTTATCCTCCTCTCTAAATAATAGACCTTTAGAACCCTTCAAGAGTGAATATTTTTTGCAGGCCTCTGTTAATAATGAAATCAGCCTGGACCAGACAGATGATGTTGTAAAACTCTGCTTTGAGAAAATTGGAGCCTTTTGCACCAAAGATCATCCCAAAGGTAACATAAAGGGGCATGATCTGCTACAAACTCTAACAGTGGAACCTCCTTTTCCCTCCATCCTAATGATACCTGCTTAAAATGCAATTCCTAAATCAAGAGTCAATTCCTAAATCAAGAGTGGCTTTTAAAAAAAAATATAACTGAACTCATCAATTTGGGAGTCCTTAGAAAATTGGAACATAAAAATCAAGTGGAAATAACCATCCAAGTAATTATGGCATTCTAAAATGAAAATTCAAGGATGGTTGGTTATTTTTGGATGTTTAATAATTATAAAAAGGCAGAATACTAACATATGCCCGAGATAGACCATTTTCTCCATAATATGCACAAAACTAAGTATATAATTACAACTGATATGCTTAAAGGCTTGAATCAGGTACCTGTTGAAGCTAAAAGTTAAAAGAATATGAGAATGATCTGCCACACTGTTCTATATGAGTACATAAGCAGGCCCTTTGAGATAAAAAACACTCCTGATCATTTCCAAAGGGTGATTGACACTATATTTGGAGCCTTTATCAGGCAAGGATGGATGATTTTGTATGTTGATGACATCATTATTTACTCAAAGAAATTGGGAAACCCATTGAAAACATGTGGGCCTTTAAAAAAACTGTAGCAACTAAATATATCTATGAACAAGTGTAACTTTGGTTATGCTCAACTAGAAGCTTTAGGGCAGGTATTATCAATATTTCTATTAGCAGTAAATCAGAAAACAATTTCTGCTGAAGTCAAAAGACCTATGCCTCAGACTGCCACACTGTTCTATATGAGTACATAAGCAGGCCCTTTGAGATAAAAAACACTCCTGATCATTTCCAAAGGGTGATTGACACTATATTTGGAGCCTTTATCAGGCAAGGATGGATGATTTTGTATGTTGATGACATCATTATTTACTCAAAGAAATTGGGAAACCCATTGAAAACATGTGGGCCTTTAAAAAAACTGTAGCAACTAAATATATCTATGAACAAGTGTAACTTTGGTTATGCTCAACTAGAAGCTTTAGGGCAGGTATTATCAATATTTCTATTAGCAGTAAATCAGAAAACAATTTCTGCTGAAGTCAAAAGACCTATGCCTCAGAATAAACCAAAAAATAATTTCTTCTGTTTTTTTCTCTGCGGTCATTACCAGAATGATACCAAACTTTGCTACTATGGCCAAATATTTTGTATGAAATATGAAAGACATCTATGTTTGAGATAAATTGTGCAAGAGTTCAGAAATTAAAAGCTCTAAAGGAGTCTATGAAATCAGCTCCTGTACTAACCCAACTGGATTAATCAAAAAATTTCAGTTTATATATAAATTCTTTTCTTGAAAAGATTGGAGTTTCTTTCCATAAAAAAGGGGGAGAATGATATACCAGTGGAAAAGTCTATTCTTTTTATATCTAGACAGACCAAAGACACCAAGAAGAGATATAGTGCCAGTTAAAGGGGAATTTCTAGATCTGGTCTGGTCCCTGGAGAAACTTCATCACTACCTGGAAGAAAGTAATTTTGAAGTAATAACTGATTATAGTTCAGGAAGGACCCTTATGAAAATGAACAAATCCTAGATTTCACATGCTCATATGGCAGGTAGGTATCCAAAAATATAGAGTTCAAACAACAACACTACATAAAACTGGAGCAAAACACCAGAATTCAGATGGACTAAGTAGATGGCCTCTTCCTAATCATCCCAGTCATACTTTGTATGAACCAGATGAGAATTATATTTTCCTCAGCTTAGAAATCCATTGTTGTGACTTTATCTATCTTTATTTTATTCAATCACAAAAATATATGACTCTAAACACCTCAAATTTATAGAAGTTATAAAAAGAAAAAACCTCTCCAATGAGCTGATCAAAATCTTGGAAAAAGAGCCTTCTATAACTGACAAAGAAGGAAAAGTTTCCTATTTGAATGGGCTGCTTTTTTTCTGTTATGATCACTCTAGTGTCAAAGTGCTCAGCTCAGAATTTGAAATCAAGGAACTTCTGAAGAACTGCCACAATAGTTGCACCTTGGGGCACTTTTAATTAGATAGAACCATTGAGAAGGTCAAAAAAACCAATGGACTAACTGGAAAGGCCAAACAGCTGAATCTGGAACACTTTTCAGAAATCCAATAAAAAAATATGAAATAGATTATGAATTCTCCTCAAATATCAACTACCAGTACATAAGAAATACTCAATATTCTCTTTTTCACAGGTTTGTCCCCAGGAGGACCCTATTCCTACAATTCAGAAATGGTCATTGTAGAAAAATTCTCTAAAAAAATCCAGTTCATTCCCAACCATATTGATTGGAAAGCTATGGAGGTAGCCTTGCTTTTATAGAACAGAGCCATACCCAATTTTGGTATCCCCAAAATAATAATTTTTGACAGAAACCCAAATTTCATTTTGTGGTTTTGGATCAATCTTCATCATTTCTTAGGTAAAAAATTGGATTTTTCTACTGATCACTATCTCCAAAACTGATGGTCTGTTAGAATGCATGATAAATAATTTGGAAGAAATTTTAAGAAGCTTTTGTTCTTTAGGGCTCAAATTCAAAAATGATGATAAAAACCCTCATGGATGGATGAGACTCCTGACTTCCCTAGAAATAGAATATGAAATTAGGAATCAATGGACTAATCAAGAATCCTGTTCTATTATTGAAAGAGTCTGGATCCCCAGAATGCCAAACATAAATTTAAATTGAAAACATCTTCATGTCTGACCAACAGCCCTATATTTCTATAAAATTTTGGAAAGAGCTAACAGACATTCTAAGAATTTGTTTGAAAAGCATTAGAGTACAAAAAGACAAGATGGGATAAAATCAAAATAAGATACAAAGTCTTGCTTTTTACATGCAACTTCAATACTAGGGAGTAACAAGAAACTGAAACCAAATTTCATAGGGCACTTGTGCATTGAAATTCTTCACAGAAAGAATGCATTCAAATTTATCTTTAGTGAGAAATATTCCAAGAAGAACCCAGTTTTTGCAGTGACTTTGATCAAACAATACAACCCTTAGGAAGCTGATGATATCCTTACCCAATCTATACCCACAAAAACCCAATGCAGGCAGGTAGGGGTAAATTAGGCAAGATCCCCAAAAGAAATAAATAAAGAAACAAAGGAAATTATTTTAGAATGTACCTTTTAAGATACAAAGGGGTATCAGAAAAACAAGATGAATGAGTAATGGAAAACAAAAACCGTGATGGCCCTATCCTTCCAAGTTATTTTAGAGCATCAAAAAGAAAAAGGTACCATCCCCAAGTTCTTTCTTTCCACCCTTAAAAATTTTCTCTTTCTTGATGAATCAATCTTTTAAGGGGGGATTTTCAGCAGGCCCCTTTTGAGAGAAAACTGAAACATGGCCAGTGAAGTAAATAAAAAAAACATAAAAAACATAAGAGATAAGAATAAATTAGAAACAAACGGATTAAGTTATAAAAATAACAAAAAATTGGAAACCTCCCATAAGCAGTAGTATTGATATAATATTGAAAAAATGGATATTTGTTGCCAAATTAGGTAGTTTCACCCACTGGCACTGCCACCAACTTCCCAATCATTCAGGAAGAACAACAATCACCCATGAATCCTAGCTCACCATTTCTACAGTTAAAGGTTTCTGAATAAAGATTTATTCATAAATGCATAATTATGTATATTTTTGGATTTATGGACAAAAATTAAATTTTTCAATAACCCTAAGTGCAGCTTCATGCCCTCTGCAATTGAAGAGAGCTGAAAATAGCCTCACCAGGCCTGCATGCAGCTTTTCCAACCTTGATAGGTCCAAAGCCCTTCTATTCCAGCAAACAGTGGCCACAGAGACAAACTTCTGTTGCCTGTAAAGTCTGACCAAGGTTAGAAGGAGGGTCTGCTAAAAAAATTTTCTTAACCCTTCCACAATATTCTCTTTTGTTTGTGCGCTTGGCTCTAGTTCCAGAAAGAAATAAAGAGAATATTAATTCCCCACATTAAAACCATCAGGTTTGGGAAAAGCTGTTTTGAATAATTTTCCACAAATTCTTACATAATATTGTTATCCATATTATTTTCTTATATTAAACCCTCATTTGGGAGCCACCTCAATGCCCTCATCCCCTCAAAAACACACCCTTTATATAGTAAATAAAATTTAAAAAAATACAGTCCCTAATCCCCTTTCTACCTTCACTCTCTTTCACCTGTATGCAGCTCCATGACATGCACCTAGCAAACTGCTCATCCCTCACAAAATCTGGAAAGAACTTTTCATTAATCTCCTGCAGAGGGGTAAACCCACCTCAAAATTACATCCCCAGTGCTTTTCAAATGTTGTTCAAGGGGGTAGCCTCTTGCATGAATTCCCATATTCATATGTTTTTTTCTCTGGTCCTTGGAGTTTGCCATGTCTTCCATCCTAACAATTTCATGTCCCAACCAGTCCTGCACCAATTTCTTACTCAATATCTTACCTTTTTCCATCCATTTTTTTTTCAAATTTTGGTAACTGCATCCATTCATTGTGACCAATAGCTCCAATTATGCATTTGGAAGTCTGTGTATTCTTTTGCATCCCAGCCTATCCAATCTTTGTATTTGGAAAATCAACTGTAATGTTGTTGTTTCTGAAAGAAATAATTCTGATGTAACTGGCGGTTAAGAAAACCATATCTTCAAAATAAAAAACATGTAACTCTTTCCCAACCAACATCAAATTCAGTTGTGATTCTGATACAATTCATAAAAATCCCAGGTTTAAAATGGGAAATTAGCTTCAAATTTCAAAGCAATTAAATTAAACCTATTTACAATGCAGATAATAAATAATGAAGCCTAATTATGAAATCTATTTATTTTGGTTGTGTCCATAACAGAGCCTTGAATTTCTTCTATTTTTCCAAATAAATTTAACTTTTTTTTTAATTTATCCTTCTGATTGGATTTATTGACCAAGTCCTCAATTTTAGCATTGAAAATACTGGATGGGTGAATCAATGGACTGCTTCAATTGAGACAGTAAGATCACTTTGAAATTTTTGATTTAAAATTGTTAATGGCACCTTTCATTTATTGTACTTCAAGCTCATCTGGGCACACTCCCAAATCCCACTGGGCACATTGCCCAGGGGGCTTGGGTGTGTTCCCAGTGGGCTTGATTTGTGCATCAGGTTGCGCTGCCAATCTTGGCACACAGCCAACCTCCAATTGGCTAAGGAAAAGCTGTTGGAACCCCCCCTCACTAATTTTATCTCTCTCCCTTTCTCCCTCCATAGGGAGATGAAGGCTATGATCAAACCAATTCTCCAAGGATTACCACTTTATTTCCAGTCTGAGAATTCATGCTCCAAGTGTTATTCTAGTTGATGGAGAATTTTATCCTCAACAGATAGAAACCTTAGGCTGGAGAGGGAATGGAGGTCATGATTGATTGATAGATCATAATGCTGAGCTTGGATTTACTCCTGGCAATGTAGGATTGGTTGGGATGAGGTTGTGGCCAGAGAATGATAGTCTTTTTACCAGCTTATTAAAGAAAATGATTAAACAAATAAAAATGCCCCCAATTACCTGTCTGGCGGGCACGGTGTGGTGCCCCATCCTGGACACCCGGACCGCCTTAAGACCTCAATTCATAAACTGTTGCAAACGTACCGCCCGGCTGGACAACTTATCCTCAGACTCATCCAACTATTGTTTATCCGCGTTGCGCTCCGCGTCGCGCTCCTTCCATTCGCGCGCGTCGCGCGTTGCGCAACCTTTATCCGTGTTGCTTCTCATCTCCGCCGTTGTTATAGAACGTCCTCATCTTTGTTGGTTGCGTGTCTTCATCTTCGTCGTTGCGCCTCCCTTCTCCTCTTTGCTACCGTCGCGCGACGCTCATCCATGATCTACTGAATCCATCCCGACCGCTCCGCAAGCATTTGGCAGATCCTTGACCAACGCGAGTGACCACATGGTTGCCTTCCCGTTTCCGCTCTATTTGTAGAATCTGTTGTATATAGTCTAACAGGGCCTCCTGCCCATATAAGGAGGGGCTCTCCCCTGCTTTTTCGACGATATGCCATCATTCCATCATTCCTAGTATCTCAGATCCTAGCGAATCATCGCATCATCATTGCCTCAGCATCCCATCATCATAAGCAATTTATCCGTGGGCATCCTTCCCCACTTATCTGAGCAAATTATCCGGGTATATCTATGATTGCCCCTTGATCCTTTGAGCCTCCATACTCAAAACTCTGTCCTTTGTGACCTTGATCCTTATCACCAACCAATAGCCTTGCTGGTTGAAGAAGAATTCCTGTCTGCCTGAATTCTTGAGTGTGTTATACCACTCTGATCCCTTTTTCTGACCATACTGGTCTTGATCTCCCTTGATCATCTTTCTGGAGCCAATCACGTTTGATTGAAGAGGTTTTATTAAGCTTAAAACCTGGAGTGTTATACCTCCCTTCTCCTTCAAGGTTGAATTTCGCCACGCTATTCTTGAGTTCCTTGAGAAGTGTTGGGAAATTCTTGCTCAAATTCGTTATTGATTTGCTTCTAGAGCTTCATAAACAAATTGCTTTTGTTTTGTTCAGCCTCCCACAGTTATCTGGTACCCTTCAAGCGCTTGATTGCGGAGAGTTGGGCAGGTTCATTGAGAACCTGGAGGTTGGTTGGGATTGAGTTGATCTTTCCTAATCAGCTGCTGACGACCAGAGTTATTAGCTTGTGGGCGTTGTTACTTACAACTGCCTTGTTCTATTGAACTCTGAACAAACTTAGACTTATTTGTTCAAGTCTTTCCCTGCACCATCTTGTCTCAGATAGTGTTGTTTCCATCGCTACCGAAAACTCTTATCCTCTTCTCTTAGTTTGATTTCTCATCCATAAGGTTCTGGACCTTGATTCCGGTTACATTAAAATATTATTGTAACTCCTAGGAGGGCAGCCTAAACAGCACCTTTCCCCTCCACAGAACTGCCACGGCTTAGCACCGTTTGGAGTCTTACATTTGGTCCCCCGGGCCGGGATCAAACCAGCAACCTTGGGATTTACAGTCCCATCAACTTGAAGAATCAACTCCGAAATCCTATCCAATTTCTCTTTCTTTTTCTGTTTGTTCCTTTTTCGATCCGTGGAGGCAGCTTGGTCCAGAAGTAAGTCCTCCCAATTTGTGCACCGCTCGGGCAAGATACTTGTTGTTTTTGGCGAAACCCTACTCTTGCCACACTCGTGAGCCACTTTGGAAATCTGCTCTTGGATCCCCTAGGAACTCTGTTATTCGATATGGCATCTCCCGCTACTCCAACCACCTCTGTTCGACCTAAGATGGTAAAGATCAAACCCCAGAACAAGAACTTAGGCTTCAACGGTACAAATGTCGAGCGATTCTTGGACTCCTACGAAATGGCTGCTGAAGTAGATGGAGCTAGTGAATTCGATATGGCTTATCAGTTACGATTCTTTATCTCCTCTGATGAAGTTATGGAGGTAATCGAGTCTTTCGAGGGATTCGAATCCCACAACTGGACGCTTCTCAGGGAGGCTATGTTGGCATACTGGGGTAAAATAGATGTGGCTAGGTTTACTCTGCAGGATTTGGATGCTCTGGTTTCTCAGTGGATCTCAAATGGTGGTATTTCTTCAGCCTCTGACTATCAGATCTTTAGGAAGTCTTGGGACCCCATTCAAAACTATCTTATCCGAAACGATCACATTGACACAGTGGACGAAATTCGAGCAAAGTTCTTCCAATCTTTTTCGTCGGCTGTGCAGGAAAGGATTAAAGAAGAACTGGTCAAATCTGGATCCATGATTACTACCAGGGATAATCGATTCAAGATCCCTGTTTTTCTTACCCTTAGGAGTACTGTGGATAAAGTCATGAAAGGTCAAACTGCTCTTACCTTTGAAAAGCCTAGAACTACTGAACCAGTCCATGCTCCTTCTTTTAAAGAGTCAAACGATATTATGATTAAAATGGAGGCAGATCGTAGGCCTAAAGCAGATCCTAATTCCAATAGAGAACCTACTACTATCGATGAAATCACCAAGTTACTTAGAGCCTTTGAGAACAAAATAGATCAAAAGATTTCTTCGCTAGCTACTCCTAAAACTCCTTCTTCTGTGCCCAAATCAACTCTGGTCTGTTACTACTGTCATAGGGAAGGCCATGGAACCGGACGATGTCAAGAACTTCAGAAGGACTTAAAGGAAAAGTTGGTAGAGCAGAGGGGAAACAATTACTTCCTCCCTAATGGTGCCCTAATCCCTTTTGACTCGTCTCGTCCTATCCGACATGTGGTGGCCTCTTACCAGCCATCACCTCCTGTGAAAGCATCTCTTGCTTCCTTTGAATTTCGATCATCCTGTGGTACCCTCCAACCTTGGTATCCTCCAGCCATTTCTTCCTCTAGTCTGGCTGGGACTACTTATCAATCCGATCCAGCCAGGAAACGACATGAGGAACCTAAACCTCATAAGGCTCCTTCCTTGCCACTTTCGATCCTTCGAAAACCCGTTAAACGTCGATCAACACTTGAGCCTCCTTCCTCTGATGTAGAAGACATGGAGGTGGAAAAGGAACCACTCATGGAAAGGTTCCCAGATCACCCTGATCCTTCTCCCTCACCTCAACCTTCTAATCCAATCTTAGATTCTGCGTCACCTGAACTTCCTCCCCCCACCCAGCCAAAAGTTCGATTTGAAAGAGGCATCTCCAAGGATCACCCTAATGCTGTGGAGGGAGTATTAAAGAAAATTTCTGATCTCAAAATTCCTGATCTATCTGTGGCTGAACTTCTATCGATCTCTCCATCTGTTGCTGAAGGAATGAAGAAATGGGTCTCTCGTCGACGGGTGGAAATTGGCCCTGAAGAACTCAAAGTCTCCTCTGGCACTTTAATGGAGGACTCTGGTGGAACCAGTCCTTCTATAGAATCCAATCTTTATTCCTGTCCTCTTGGCTTTCTTCCTTGTTATCTTGGTGACTCAGCTAAAACTGTTTCTCCTCTTGTGGATTCTGGATCTCAGCTTAACTTAATCTCGGATGCTATGGCCTGCAAGCTCAAACTTAGTCCTAGGGTCAGCTTCAACTCTGCAGTGTATGGGATAGGAAATCAAGCTTGTGAACTGGTTGGTATTGCTGAAGATGTACCAGTCAGGATTGGTCGAAATATTGTTGGAACCTGCCATTTTTGGATTACTCGTTTGGACAGTCCTATGATCTTGGGACGACCCTTCTTAATGGACTTTGGTGCAACCCTGATGTTTTCTGATCAAGTTGGGGAGAGAATTCTTCTCCCTGATGCTGATGGCAGGAAAATTGAAGTTCCTCTTTGCTCTTTGGATTCTGGTCGTTGGGAAAGAGATTTTCCTGGTTATTCTCCCAAATCATCTTTTAAGGGGAAGCAGAAGGATAACTCTAGTTCCTCTCATTTTTTAGGGGAATAGTTGATCCTACTAATGATTGTAGTTCTTTTCAGCCTCAGACTGCAACTCAAGGGTCAACTCCCATCCCTCAGGCTTATTTTTCATTTCTTTCATCATCCTCCTCTGAGCTCAAGAATATTAAAAAACAAAAACATGTCAAAATAGAAAAATCCAAAAATATTTCTCCTCCATCTCCTTCTCTCTCTGGATCTGTTGTGTCTTCTTTTCCTTCTACTTTTCTTGATCAAACTTCTCTCAGTTCCGGTTCGAATCTCCGCAATGAGTCTAAACTAGATCCTAATTGCAATTCCGTTTTTGGCGATTTTGGTATGAAGGAATATGGGCTGCAGTGGAGGCAATTTGGGGTACAAGTAAGTCCTCCCAATTGTGCACTGCCAGGGCAATCTTCTACCGTCATTTTCGAAACTCTACCTTGTGCCACACATGTGAGCAACGTATTATCTCCTGGTTCTCCTTTTATGGAAAAGGCACCCTTCAAGGATATTGCAGAACATTGGACTTGGAAGATGTTGGAACTTGGACTCAGCTTTCCTAATCAAGTCTCTCTGGTCAACTCTTGGAGGAAACAAGAACTTCTCTCTTTTGCCACTAAGTATAAACCAGTTGCTAAAAAGATCCAACCAGTCAACCAGCCTATGCCTCTCAACCTCAATCCTCCCCTTATGCGTCCTCCTCTATCTCGCGATCCTTACTGTGGTCTTCCTCAATCTCTTACTGGTCCCTTTGTGCCTAATGGACGGGTCACTGAAGAACGTCTGAAGGTGGTCAACTTTGGTCCAGATGGATGGCTTCTTCCTGATGAGTTAAATTTAATTAAAAATGTCTTATCTCTAAGAGAAAAATCTATTGCTTTCTGTGAAGAAGAGAGAGGTCTCTTGCGAGAATCCTATGGCCTCCCTTATATCATCCCTGTAGTTGAACATGATCCTTGGCAAAAGAAAAAGATCCCTATCCCTGCTGCTAAAGTTGACGAATTCATCAAGTTGGTCCGGGAACGAGTTCAAACTGGCCTGTACGAACAGTCAACTTCTAGTTACTCCAGCCCCGTCTTCTGTGTCCTCAAGAGTAATGGTAAACTTAGAATAGTTCATGATCTTCAACCTCTTAATAAAGTTACTATTAAAGACTCTGGTATCCCTCCTGCTACTGAAGAATTTGTTGAATCCTTTGCGGGAAGAGCTTGCTATGGTCTAGGGGATATTATGGGTGGCTATGACGAACGATCCTTACATCCTATTTCTCGTCCTCTCACTACTTTCGACACTCCTCTTGGTCGATTTCAACTTACTCGATTGCCTCAAGGAGCCACCAACTCGGTCGCAGTCTATCAGGCTCAGATGATGTGGATCCTCCAGGATGAAATCCCTGATCATGCTGGTATCTTTATTGACGATGGCGGAATTAAAGGTCCAGTATCTGACTATGATAATGAGCTCTTACCTTGGCATTCAGGAATTCGTCGTTTTATCTGGGAATATGCTACTACCTTGGAGAGGATTCTGTTTCGAATTGAGGAATCTGGCCTTACTGTCTCTGGATCCAAACTGGCGGCTTGTGTCCCTGCTCTGGAAATTGTTGGTCATGTGGTCTGCAAGGAAGGAAGAAGGATGGCACCAGCCAAAGTCAACAAGATCATCTCTTGGCCTACCCCAATCAATCCAACTGAAGTTAGGGGCTTTCTAGGTGTTGTCACTTATGTTAGAATCTTTATCCCATCTTTATCCAAAATCTGTGCACCCTTGCGTCGTCTAACCAGAAAAGATGCTGAATGGATTTGGACCCAAGATTGTGAATGTGCTTTCCAGCTACTCAAAAGGATAGTTGGTGAAGACATAGTTTTGAAAAAGATCTCTTACGGACCTGGAGCTGGCAAGATCAAGCTGGCTGTTGATTCTAGTTATCAATCTGTTGGGGCCGTCCTTACTCAGGAAGATGAAAATGGTTGGGACCGTCCTGTTCTTTATGAATCTTTGTTGTTTTCAGATGTAGAATCCAGATACTCCCAGCCCAAACTGGAACTCTGTGGTGTGGCTCGAATGATGAAGAAACTTCAAACCGTTCTCTGGGGCCAACATTTCGAATTGCAAGTTGATGCCCAATCCATCATTGAAATGATCAACGCTCCCAGTCTTCCCAATGCTCCTATGACTCGTTGGGTGGCCTTTATCCAGCTTTTCTCTTTTGATATTGTTCACAGGCCTGGAAAATCTTTCACCATGCCTGACGGTTTATCTCGACGACCTCTTGGGGACAACGAATCTGACGTTGGAACCAATTTCAATGAAGAGGAACCTTTAATTCGACCTATTTTCTCTTTTTCTTCACAAAATTATTCTGGCTTTCAACAAGGCTTCTGGTTTAAATTAGAGCAGTACCTTTCAACTCTTCAAAAACCTCCTGATCTCTCTGCTAAAGAATTTCGATCTCTCAAACGAAAGTCTTCTAATTTTTTTGTTCAAGGCTCTAGACTTATGAAGAGGGGCAATCCTTGTGCTCTTATTGTCGTTACTATTCCCTCTAAACAAGATTCCATCCTTGAAAGTCTCCATGAAGGCCTTGGTCATCGTGGGGAAACTGAAACTTATCGACGATTATCCGAACGATTCTGGTGGCCATCTTTGAAGAAATCCGTCTCCCAATGGTGCAAGAGTTGTGAAGTTTGCCAAAAACGTGATCTTAGGCGCCCAGCCAAAATTCGTTATCCTACTGGGGAGTCCACTGTCTTTGGAAGGATTGCTATGGATGTGGTTCATATTAAGGCAGGTGGTGCTAAGTACCTCATTGTGGCTAGGGATGATTTTTCCGGATGGGTTGAAGCGAAATTTCTTAAGAACCTTAGCTCTGAATCAGTGGCAGCTTTCCTCTACGAGACCTGGACAATGCGTTATGGCCTGGCTCGATCTTACTCTACTGATGGTGGCTCTGAATTTGGGGGCAAGCTTGCTGAAATGATCCGATCCCTTCCTGGACAACATAGAGTTACTACTCCTTATTATCCTGAAGGCCAAGGCATGGTGGAACGAGGTCATGCCCCTTTGAAGGCTGCACTTGTTAAACTGGCTGGTGAAAGTGGCAAGAATTGTCGCAAATTCCTTCCCCTTGTTCTCTTTTCTGATCGAATCTCAACCAAAAGGACTACTGGCTATTCACCTTACGAAATCATCTTTGGTCAAAGAGCAGTCCTTCCTTTGGATCTGGAAATGGAATCTTTCTTGGGTATCTCTTGGGAAGAGGTGTCCTCAACCACTGATCTGTTAGTGGCTAGATCCAAGCAACTGGAGCGAAGTGAAGACGTTCGTGATGAAGCTTATCAAAAGATGATGGAGGCCAGAGCAAAATCCGTCCAGTATTGGGAGGACAAGCACTCTAATCAAATCAGGGAGCCCTTGAACCCTGGTGACCTAGTTTTAGTTTATAATCGATCTTTGGAAACCCAGTGGGGCAAGCTTTTCTCTAATCGTTGGAATGGCCCTTATCGAGTGGTTCATCAAGTTAGAGGTGGATCTTATGTTTTGGAAGAGCTGGATGGTACCCGGTTGGCCAGAAGGTTCTCTGCTGATCAAGTCAAGAAGTTCCATTGTCGTGGGGGCAACTTATCTCAGAAGTAAGTCCTCCCAATTGTGCACCACCAGGGTCATTTGCTGCGTTTTTGTTGTAAAACTCTACTGTATGCCACATATGTGAGCACTTGGGACGCCCTCCTTGTTCTATTCCTGCCGCTTCTAGGGTTCATTTGGAAGAATCAAGATATTTTCCTCAACTCTTCAACCACTCTCAAGATCAAAATGGCCATTCTTTGGTTTCAATCATCTGTCTTTCCTTTCTTTCTTCCTATGGAATCAAACTCGGGAGCAGACTAGGGACAGTCTGTAAGTTGGGGAGAGATGTGGTGCCCCATCCTGGACACCCGGACCGCCTTAAGACCTCAATTCATAAACTGTTGCAAACGTACCGCCCGGCTGGACAACTTATCCTCAGACTCATCCAACTATTGTTTATCCGCGTCGCGCTCCGCGTCGCGCTCCGCTCCGCGCCGCGCCGCGTCCGCGCCGCGCTGCGCTTCGCGCTCCGCTCCGCGTCGCGCCCCGCTCCGCGCCGCGCCGCGCCGCGCTCCTTCCATTCGCGCGCGTCGCGCGTTGCGCAACCTTTATCCGTGTTGCTTCTCATCTCCGCCGTTGTTATAGAACGTCCTCATCTTTGTTGGTTGCGTGTCTTCATCTTCGTCGTTGCGCCTCCCTTCTCCTCTTTGCTACCGTCGCGCGACGCTCATCCATGATCTACTGAATCCATCCCGACCGCTCCGCAAGCATTTGGCAGATCCTTGACCAACGCGAGTGACCACATGGTTGCCTTCCCGTTTCCGCTCTATTTGTAGAATCTGTTGTATATAGTCTAACAGGGCCTCCTGCCCATATAAGGAGGGGCTCTCCCCTGCTTTTTCGACGATATGCCATCATTCCATCATTCCTAGTATCTCAGATCCTAGCGAATCATCGCATCATCATTGCCTCAGCATCCCATCATCATAAGCAATTTATCCGTGGGCATCCTTCCCCACTTATCTGAGCAAATTATCCGGGTATATCTATGATTGCCCCTTGATCCTTTGAGCCTCCATACTCAAAACTCTGTCCTTTGTGACCTTGATCCTTATCACCAACCAATAGCCTTGCTGGTTGAAGAAGAATTCCTGTCTGCCTGAATTCTTGAGTGTGTTATACCACTCTGATCCCTTTTTCTGACCATACTGGTCTTGATCTCCCTTGATCATCTTTCTGGAGCCAATCACGTTTGATTGAAGAGGTTTTATTAAGCTTAAAACCTGGAGTGTTATACCTCCCTTCTCCTTCAAGGTTGAATTTCGCCACGCTATTCTTGAGTTCCTTGAGAAGTGTTGGGAAATTCTTGCTCAAATTCGTTATTGATTTGCTTCTAGAGCTTCATAAACAAATTGCTTTTGTTTTGTTCAGCCTCCCACAGTTATCTGGTACCCTTCAAGCGCTTGATTGCGGAGAGTTGGGCAGGTTCATTGAGAACCTGGAGGTTGGTTGGGATTGAGTTGATCTTTCCTAATCAGCTGCTGACGACCAGAGTTATTAGCTTGTGGGCGTTGTTACTTACAACTGCCTTGTTCTATTGAACTCTGAACAAACTTAGACTTATTTGTTCAAGTCTTTCCCTGCACCATCTTGTCTCAGATAGTGTTGTTTCCATCGCTACCGAAAACTCTTATCCTCTTCTCTTAGTTTGATTTCTCATCCATAAGGTTCTGGACCTTGATTCCGGTTACATTAAAATATTATTGTAACTCCTAGGAGGGCAGCCTAAACAGCACCTTTCCCCTCCACAGAACTGCCACGGCTTAGCACCGTTTGGAGTCTTACAACGGCCAATTGGCTGGGGTATCAGACAAGCCAAATTTGGCCCCACCCACCCAAACTTGAGTGTATTTAAAGTTGCCCTTTGCAGGCTTTAAGGGGTGCCATGGGGGCTTTAGGGTGTGCCATGGGGGCTGTAGGGGGTGCCCAGCGTGCTTTAGCAAAAAACTGGCTAATTTGGGTGGGTGCCCAAACAAGCTTGATATACCATATCAAAATATCTTCCAGCTGCAAACATTCAGAAGATTTTTTAAACTTGCTCACCTATTAAAAATTTCAATAAGCTTAAAAAATGTTGACAGGAACAATCCAACATTTTCATTTTTCTCTAAAAAAATGTATATAATAATTCATTGATCTCTTTAAATCAAGGTTTTTGTGTGCCAAGGATTCAAAAAAAAATAGAAAATTTGTGGAAGTGCATGGGCCAGAATCAAACCAACCAAAAAGACTTTTGGATTAAAATTTGATCCCAAAACCAAAAATTGGATTTATTTGGAGTTGTTGTTTGATAGGCAAAATCTCACTTGTGATTAATGCTGATCAAAAATGGGGGGATCTTTAAAACTTCCTTTTTTGAATAAATTTACCCAACAATGTTAAGGACACATTTTAAAATGAAAAAATTAAACACCAATGAAAGGTTTAGTTTTCAAAGCAACTTGAATTCATTTAGAATACCACCAACTAAAAGTATTTCAGATTTGGGATTGTTCAATAATAAGTTTTTTGGGATGTTGCTTTTGTTTTATGGCTTCCACAGTCTTCCCAAATAAGTTTTATTGAACCAGAGTATGATTTATTTGCAGAAATAAATTTAAATCCAATTTCAAAGGTGTTGGAGCCATGCACAAGGACAATTTTTATACGCATGCAATTTTCTTTTTTCAATCCAAAATGCAAATAGTATAAATTTCTGGGAGAAATTTCTGTCTCTATCAGAAAGCCTTTGTGGAATTAATTCACATTAGAAATCTTTTAAGCAGACAATTAAACACTAAATCCCATATTTTCAACATGGATAACTCCATCAATCCTGGATTTTAATTATATCTTGAAGGGGCTGAAACTCCATATTGCCACAATTTCAAAAACCTTGAATCTTTTTCCTTTTCCAAGAGCAAATCTGCAATATTAATTTTTCTTAATTATATCTACTTGTAAAGAATTTTAAGAGGAATTTCAAGAAAAAAAATAGGTGCATACTAAACAAACCGAATTCTACTCATAAAAATTCTAGACCCTTCATCATTTGGAAAGAAATTTCCCAAGTTTTTTTGAAGGTTAGAAGCCAGAATGTTTGAATAGTTGAATGGTTGAAAATGATATTTGAAAATTTTAGCAATAATTTAGTCTAAAAATACCCTGTGCAAGATATGTCAAAATTTACTCAGTACAGAGCAGGTGTTAGGGGATCAATGAAAAAAACAACACCAGATTATACTCCATAATGAGAATTTTCAAACAAATAAAGCTGCAAGGAAATCAGGAGGGTATTGAAATAATCAAAGCTTTCAAATTCTCCTAATAAATTTATTTTCTACAATGGTATCACTAAACTGGAATATCAGCCAGGGAAACCAAAATTGTAAAGACATTATAGATTTGTTTTACCTTACTGACTCATGTGATTATTTTTATCAACTTCTGCTTTGGGGTTTTTGAATCTAATGATTCAGATTTGAAAAATATGCCAAAAAGAGTAACCAATAAAAAAATATTATTATTTAATTTCAAGAAATAGTGCTTTTCTGAGAAATCCAGCTAAAATAATGATTTTATTTTGTAGTTAAATCATGACCTTCTTTAATAACTTTTCCAGAAATTCAATGTTGACAGTCCTGACCATTATATTAAATCAGAAACAAGAGTGATGTTTCTATTCAATATCAACCAAAAACATGGGGAAAAAGGCCCTGCAAAATTCATGAAAGTTGAGGAATGTTCTTGTAGTTTGAAGAAACTAGCTAATTACACTCTCAATATCATTTTTTGTTGTAAATAATAATTTTATGGGAAAGTCTTTTCAAATATTAAGGCCTTGAGTAAATATTCTTGAAATCATGGGGTTTTTATCAAATTTTTGATGCATATAGAGGCCCATCCTTGTGATTATATTTGATCAAAGAACAGCTTTGAAAAAAGGATAGAATTATTTTTTTGAAATGAAGAAGGATTCAGCTGGAGAGTGGTCTTTTTCCCAATATCAAGGTCCAGATTTGCAGAATTCACATTCTCCCAAGGTTGATTGATTTATTTAACTTCAAATTTTTTTGTGAAAATACTTGAAAGTTTATAATGAATTTCCAAGAATTAAAAATTCAAAAAAATTGGTATAATCTACATCAAACTGATTTTTTGATCATACATTTCCCAAATTTATTAGCAATTTTGAAGAAATCTTTAGCTGAAATTGAACCTCTTTTCAAGCATGAATAATATTTTTGCACATTGGTTATACAATATTTCAACAGAAGTTTTGATGTGGGTATTTGGGATGTATTTTGATAGATTTCCTGTATTGGGGCAGAGTTACAAACCATTTCTAACCAATTTAAAACATTTTTAGAAGGGAAAACATGCTAGAATGTGCCTCCATTTTTTCCCAGTTGTTTATTTTTAATTAAAGTTCCTTTTCCCATTGTTAATGGTTGTGGTAAACTTGAAAGGTTTTGTCTATAAAGGAAACAAAACTGAACCCCCCCGTGAGGTCACACCAGCTGCAAACAACCCTCGTACCTACTTAAACACAGAAAGATTGTTCCCATATTTCAAAAAGAATTCCTTTTTTGGGTAAGGTCACTCTTAATTGCCTTGGGACCCAGCTACAATCCTGTAGCCTCAGAATTAAAACATTTCATAACCAATTGCAACAATAGACTATTCACAGGAATCGCTTGTGCCCATTAAAATATAGGGATCCCAGCCCCAAATCTAAAATTTATATCAATTAAAAGGTTTCAAATACTTGGAAGAATACCTTGGAATCAGGAAAAAAGGGCTTATATCTGAATTATTGATTGGAAACCACCCACATGGTTGGTAAAATTTTGCCATTAAAGAAATCTTTAATAGTGTATAAAAACTATAGATGATGACATAAGGCTTGCCTGAATATTTTTCTTTCCACAGCAGGTCCACAAAAAATTATTGATATCTGTTTGGTCTCATTTCAGGCCAACATCATCCATTCTTGGCTTATAAAATACCTGTTTCATGAGGGGGCCAGGAAGGTATAGATAGTGGTCCCTTTACCAGGTATTTTGAGGGCATTAATTCCAGTCATCAAGTCATTATAGCTTCAGATATTTTTTTCCTCAGCTATCAAGCTCTTATTGAAATATAGGGTGTGATCTTGGACAAATTCTGATTAAACTTTAGACCAAAAATGTTGAATCTCCTCTTTTTTGCCAAATATCAATAATATCCTTGATTCTGTACCTATTAGTAAATTCCAGCACCCTAAAAAATTGAATATTTTGAAATTCTTCTATAAAAACATTTTATATTGACTGAGTAAGCAATCCTGTTGATTTAGACCCCTTTTATAGTTTTTGAGTAACCAAACCACCATGATCCACAACATTCTTGAAAGGAGTCCTTTTATGTTCCACAGGCACTAAAATTATTCTTTTAATTTATTTCTATAAATATATAAATGAATTTTACCCTTTTGGCCATATAATATCTCTGAAATTTCACCAAATTTTACTTCAATATTTTTGGCACCACCAGTAGCCAGAAATAGCAAGGTCCTTGCCATTGAGTGGGCTGAAACCTTGATGGCACTTGCTAGAAATTCACATCAACTTTTTTATGTCTTTTCCAATGAGAAATTTCCTGAGATGCAATTATTGTGGAATTCATGAGGTGTGGCTTCAATATAAACCTCTGAGTTTAGAACTATTTAACTGGAGTTCTTATGAAAAAAATAAAGCAGCCCATCTTTTTCAGAAAATCTGCATTCTTTATAAGTTCTTGGAAGATCTTCATTCAATCTTTGAACAAATATATTAAAGGAATTTTCAGTTTTCATGATATCTTACAACTTAAGGTGTTCTGGGTCATAGATGTCTATGAACAATTCAAAGAAAGCTATATCTAGGTTGCAAATGTGAATTCCCAGGATGGGGAATATTTTATTATCCACAGAGTTGTAGGTAGGGTTTCTAGGTTCCTTTGGTAGAGCCTGTCAGCCTGCTACTTAGCACAGAGCAACCTGACAAAGCAGCAACAATAATAATATTAACAAAATAAAGATAAATGAATAAATAAAATCATTATAAAATGAAGGAGTAGGAAATCCATAAATATTATTGCAGAAATGGATTCCCCACCCAAAATAAGGTAGGGTCACTCACTGACCCCACCCTTGAATTCGTACTCCTTATATTTTTTAATTAATTTAATACAGAATGGTAAATGACCACGGTACCAGTATGGCACCTTTTAGCCATTTTAATATTTCACATGATATGTCATGTATAGGTTTCACACCTAAATTTCAGTCAAAATCCAGGTGTTGTGTGTATTTTAGGAGTTACACGGGAAATTGTGTTTTGTCACAATTCCCGCACGCAGCCCCGCGTCCCTACAGCGCTGGTCTCCCGCGTACGCAAACTCCCGCACGCAGCTCCGCGTCCCTACAGCGTTGAACTCCCGCGTACGCCAACTCCCGCACGCAGCCCCGCGTCCCTACAGCGCTGAACTCCCGCGCGCATCTGAGCAGCGGATCAGTCCCCGCGCGCATTTGAATGGACTGATCCCCGCGCCTCCTATGACATCCAGGTACCGCTCAGAGAAGCTACAACATAGTAGGATATACACTACATATGTAAAGCCAACACACGAGCATAGATTAAGGTTCAAAAACCTTAAAAATCAATTGAAATTAGTTAATAACTAATTTTTAGTATTTTTTTATTAATTAAATAAAGATCCAGACTCACCACGAAGTAAGTTGATCAGAACCTTCAAAGACCACGAAACTACATAAGGAGTGGTCGTAAAAATTATTAAAAATTACATACAGGATCAGCAGAGGATAGAGAATCAATAAAAATCTACGTCTGCTCACTTTGGACCAGTACTTACTGTACAAATTAAGGATCAGTGCAGGATCAGCAAAATGACTAATCTATTGATTAACAGATCCTGCAGCTAAAAAGGAGCTGTTCCTTGACAGATCTAAGGCCAGCAGGCTAACAGCACCTTGAGGACGTGCCAATCTTGCCCTGATTGCCCCCCTAGCCTCAGCCCACGGCTAGTACCCCTTCTAGAGGTCCTCAAGCACCCAAAAAGGAATATTTAAACAGGCTCTTTTGCCCTTCTGTTTCCGGAGAAGTTAATCAGTTATCAGGAATTATTTATTATCAATCAGACACGGTGTCATTGTTAATCAAGTGCTTATATGAAGATAAGCAAGTGATTTATGACTTAGTCTGTAGTAGTATTATTTACCTTTATTAACCAATCAACCATTGAAGTTTAGTCAGGCAATCAACCCCATCTGCTCTGAAACCCTTCCAATTACTCCAGGATTTTCGTGGCCAAGTACTCAGAGTGAGTGTTTCCCTTCCTGTCTAGGCCACGTGCGCTGTTAAGCCCGGCCATTAGTGGAATAAGTCCTTATAAGGCACCCATATTTATTCCAAGGTTCTTAAACTGCCTAAGGAGGCCCCTTGAAGAGAGGTTGCTAGTCTGTAAAGATCCCCAGTAGTATAATACTGTGGCCCCTCTTTATATTTTATATTTAAAATATTTATAACCAAACCAAATAAACCTTGCACTTGCTCTTACCGTACCATTATTGGAGCTTTAAAGTGTTTATTCTTTGGAATATTATTGCTCCAAGTTCTTTTATCACTCTCTGTAGCTAAAGGACTGCAAGGTTCCTGGTATCAGAGAGCTGACAACTGGGGGTCTGGCCGGGAAATATCCTCAATAATTAATTATTTAATTAATTATCTCCTGGACCAGTTATTTATATAAAAAATTATATAAGTAGAAATACTTATCATTTATCTTGATCTTTTAATTCGTCCAGTGGATTTAAAAACCAACGGAGAATTGATCAATTATTATTTAAATCTTCTTAAACAGAAAAAAGAAGAAAAATTACGTAACTTTGTGCCTGTTGTTATAACTCCTGAGCAGAAACAAGAGAGACTTCTTTATTATAGAGAACAAATCTCAAAAGAAAAGGAACAAGAGTTAGAAAGAATTATCAATTTTAACTCCTTGTTAAGACAGCACAAAGAGTGGAAAACCTATCAAAGAAAGCTTTCTGCTTTTAAGAGACGGTATCCAAATTATAAAAGTGAGCTTTGATCTCCTTTTTATTTTTTTATAAAAAAAAAATCACAAAAAACTCGAAAATTATAATAAAAAATTATTATAAATATATAACTTATATTTTATTATTTCTAGTGGACTTTGTCTTTGGTGATCTTATTGACCAAGACCTCTTAGAGGACGTCCCAGACTGTGGACCCTTGGATTTGTCCCAAGATTTAATTGGAACCCACTCAGATCCCGTTGGAATACCCTCCAAGGACGGACCTGACCCCAACAAGGACTTAGTGCCTTTAAACCTTCATATAAGTAAGAAATATTTTTTTTAAAAAAATATATTACTCGAAAGAAAATTATTTTTATAAAGTTTCGACAAAAACTTATATAACCTTTAAAATGCTTCAAAACAGACGCAACACCCGTGCCAGTGGACGCGCCCCATCATATGGATCTTTGCCCGGAGGAGCCCGTGTGCGCAAGGATGCCAGTCGCGAACGCAATGAGGATCGAGCCAGTGATTGCTCCGATCCGAGCGACCGTGACAACGACCGCGGCCGCCGACTTGACCAACTCACCGTTGGAGGGCCGTCCATTGTTGAACGTAAAATCCCAGGAGGATACCGTTCCACCTACGCCACCCCAGCCGGACTCCTCCAAGGAGGAGAAAATAAAGGTATTAGTGAAAGAGCACGTGGGTCATTGGGAACTGTTCAAACAGGCTCAGACCCAGGAAGACCATCAGGGTATGAGAAAAGCCATATATTTGGCAAAGAAGACTCAAATAACCCTCCAAAAATTAATTCCCAAGAAAGAAGTAGAAAGTTACGTGAAGAATTGGAATCCTTGGGACCAATTAGTTTCCTTAAGAGGAAACAACAACAACAAGAAGAAGAGATCTCTAGCCCATCAGAAGTTAAAGAATCCCAAAGAATGGGACAACATAATATCTTTGGCAAGAAAATGGAAGAAAGTTTACCGCAATTAGACGCAGAAACTTTCAACTTGTTTTCCATAAATGTTTCTCATAACTTTGATATCATTGGCAAATGTTTTGATAAAGTATATGAGCAATTGGATAAAGTAAATACCAATTTTGGTAAAGTCATGCAATCCCAATCCAACTTGATCAAAATCAATGAGTTAGAAGTAAAACAAATAAGAGACAGCATTAGTTTGAGTAAAGGAGAACTAATAAATTACCTAGAAAACAATACTTCAGCTATCCAAGAAGAAATTCTTCTATCTATTGAACAAATCAAAGAAGGTATTAATAAAACAGACCATGCTTCACCTACTCATATCATTAATAAAATTGATTCATTAAGTAACAAACTTGATCTGGAATTAGGTATGATTAAGAATGATCTCAGAGATCTAAAGATAAACTTATCTCAACCCATTGCAGACTCTGATGAAATCAGACCTTCCAGGTACCACAGTACGCCCCAACTACCTTCTAGACCAAGACTAACAAGGCTTGAATCTTTCAGACCTAGTCCCACTCCTGAAGTAGAACAAGCATTAAAATTACTTCCCCCTATCACGGAGTGGCCTAAATTCTCCGGAGAAGGAGAATACAATCATGTCAGTTTTATTAAGTTTATTGACTATACTCTGGCCTCTTATGAACTTCCTGATAACATAGCCGTAGTAAGACTACCTAGACTATTTGAAGGAGTAGCCCTTGACTGGTTCATCAATAAGAGAGAAGAGGTAGGATCTTTGTCATGGAATTCATGGAAAGATTTGATTAAGGAACAATTTGGTACCAGAATTTGGAAAAGAAAAATGATGAAAACTTTCGAAACTTCTTTGTTTGATCCATCTAAGGACAAACCTCACAAATGGTGCCTTGACCAGAAGAGAAGACTAGACTGCTTCTACCCAAATGCTGATAAAGAAGAAGTCAATGAAAGACTCCTCAACCTATGTCCAGGACAACTTAACCATAGCGTAAGGTGCAGAATGCCCATGAACTCTGACCTTTCCACTCTCATAGGAGTATTAGAAGAAACTATTGACATGAATGGCTTAGACAAAAAGCTTAATAAATCCAGAGAACCAACTACTAGGAATAAGGAAGATTATAATAACAAGAACAAAGAACTTCTACCTAACAACTCAGAAGCCAAGAATACTTTGGTGACCAAAGAAAAGACATGTTGGAATTGCAACCAAACAGGGCATGTAAGACCTGACTGTCCTTTACCCAGGAGAAAGATTAATCCTATTGAAGGAGAAGAGGATGACACTAATCCTGACCCTCAACTAGATGACACTGATGGTTCCATCTCTGAATGTGACCTAATTATCACTAATCCCATTAATGTCATCGAAGGCAACATAGAATCTTCCCTAGATATTAACCCTGTTAATGAAG
This sequence comes from Puccinia polysora, assembly GCA_025617555.3. Lineage (NCBI taxonomy): Eukaryota > Fungi > Basidiomycota > Pucciniomycetes > Pucciniales > Pucciniaceae > Puccinia > Puccinia polysora. Next base: position 13,376,024 of record CM062617.1, read on the forward strand.
ATAGCAACTTGCCTCAAAAATGGACACCCAACATGAAAATCCAACATGTTTCTGAAGCTAAGACCTTAACCCTTAAACCTTCTATTGGAAAAGGGTACACTGGTGGTAAAACCTGTTATGCCACTGGCTTGATACAAGGTACCCCCGTAAAATTACTTCTAGACAGTGGAGCCTTCTGCTCTTGTGTTGGAACTGACTACTTAGATAAACAGGATTCCAACTGGAAGAAAAACTTACTACCTGTACCTCGAGCTAAGTTCAGCAGCTGTAACTCACCTCTCAATGCTATTGGAGTATGGCCAACAGAAATCATACTCCCCCACTCTAAAGGATCAATCAAGATAAAGATTGAATTTGTAGTACTTCAAAATGGAGTATGTGATTATTTTATTATAGGAAATGATTCTCTTTGCCTGTACGGGATAGATGTCTTCCAGAGTAAAGGGAGATATTTCACTATAGGAGGAGATTGGAACAGGAAGTTCCAAATATGCCATATCAATGCTAAAGCTACTGATTCCACTTATGAGAGACACTTAGAAACTTTTAACCAGGAATACTTTTCCCAAGCTGCCTTGAATTCCCAGCTTAGTGAAAACCAGAAAAGAGATATTCTCCAAGCATGCTTTGAGAACCAGAATGCTTTTTGCACTAAAGATCATCCCATTGGTAATATCAAAGGTCATGATATGGTCTTAACTTTGACTATTAAGCCTCCTTACCCTCCTAATCTCAGGAGACCAGCTTACCCTTCTAGTCCAAAATCTAGGACTGCTCTAGAAAGCCACATCCAAGAACTAGTGGACTTACAAGTCTTACGGAAAGTAGGGCATAATGAGCAAGTAGACGTAACTACCCCCGTGATAATAGCCTGGCACAATGATAAGTCTAGGATGGTTGGAGACTTTAGAATGCTCAACAACTACACCCAAGCTGACTATTATCCTATCCCAAGGATTGACCACGCTCTACATAATCTTTCTAAAGCTAAGTTCATTACTACTATGGACATGTTGAAAGGCTTTCACCAAATACCTATCAGTCCGGATAGTAGGAAATTTATGAGAATTATATGTCATTTAGGCATATATGAGTATCTCAGAATGCCATTTGGTATTAAAAATGCTCCTTCCCACTTCCAAAGAATGATGGATACAGTCTTAGGAATGTTCATCAGGCAAGGTTGGATGATGGTATACATAGATGATGTTATCATTTATTCAGACGATTGGGATACTCACATGGACAAAGTAAGGCTAGTACTTAAAACAATTGCTGCAGTAGGATTAAAAGTATCTATGAAAAAGTGCAACTTTGGATACGGAGAACTCAAAGCTCTAGGACACATTGTTTCTGGACTAACCTTAACTGCTGACCAAAGTAAGATAGCAGCAGTAATGAACAGACCTATGCCCCAGAACAAAACGGAACTCTTGTCCTTTATAAGCTTCTGCAGCTATTACAGGAAGTACATACCTAAATTTGCTAACCTCACCAAGTGTTTATATGAGATCTGCAACAACAACACTTTGTTCGAAATGACTCATGAAAGATTGAAGAATTATGAGGAACTCAAAGTAGCTATGACTACTGCCCCAGTGTTGATACAACCAGATTATTCTAAACCTTTCAAACTTTACATAGATGCTAGCATGGAAGGATTAGGATCTGCATTACATCAAGAAGTAATAGAAGAGGATAAACCAGTAGAGAAACCCATACTCTTCATATCTAGACAAGTCAAAGATACTGAAAAGAGATATGGTGCCAGCCAAATGGAATGCCTTGCTCTAGTATGGGCATTAGAAAAACTCCACTATTATTTGGAAGGTACAAACTTCGTGGTAATCACTGATTGCAATGCTGTTAGGACTCTCATGAACATGAAAACTCCTAGCAGGCATATGTTAAGATGGCAGATAGCCATACAACAGTACAGAGGTCAGATGACAATAGTCCACCAAGCTGGAGTTAAACATCAGAATGCTGACAGTCTTAGCAGAAATGCTCTACCAAATGATACTAGCAATCCTGCTCATGACCCAGAAGATCATGATATATTTCCTATACTAAACATTAATCTGTTTAATCTGGAAGCTCCCATCATAGGAATTCACATATGTGAACTAGAAGAATCACTGTTCAGCTCCATCAGAGAAGCATACAACTCTGACATGAAGACTTTGATTAACATCATAGAAAGTACTTCCCCTCCATCTGAACTCATAAACAGTTTACCTGAACCCCTACTGAAGTCCTATAAAGAAGGAAGATTCACACTGTGGAATGGGATACTATATTACCGGCATAAACACTCTAGTGTTATAGTCTTGACCAAAGCAGAGCATATCAAACTTGTTTTAGCTGAATGTCATGATAATTGCTCTTCGGGTCACCTGTCTATTGATAGAACTCTAGATAAAGTAAAACAGACTGCCTGGTGGATCAACTGGAGAGACTCCACTATCAAGTATGTTTCAAGCTGTGAAATCTGTCAGAAGTCCAACAGGACCACTGGGAAAAGGTTTGGACTACTCCAAAGGATAGCTGAGCCCAGGAAAAGATGGGAAGTTATCAACATGGACTTCGTAACAGGACTGCCCCCTGGTGGAGCTTACTCTTACAACTCAGTCCTGGTCATTGTAGACAGATTTTCTAAGAAAGCCAAGTTTCTACCTAACCATAAGGAAGACACCGCTATGGAAGTAGCCTTACTCTTCTGGAACAGACTAATTGCTGATGTAGGAATTCCTAAGATTATTATCAGTGATAGAGACCCCAAATTCACGTCTGAATTCTGGAGAAACCTCCATGATATGTTAGGAACTACCTTAGCCTTTTCTACAGCTTATCACCCTCAGACAGACGGATTAGCTGAAAGAATGATCCAGACTCTAGAGGATATGCTCAGAAGGTTCTGTTGCTTTGGGATGGAGTACAAAAATACAGACGGATATTGCCATGACTGGGTTAGCCTTTTACCTGCACTAGAAATGGCCTATAACAGTAGTAAACACTCTACTACCAAAGAAGCTCCTTACATACTGGAAAGAGGATGGATCCCCAAATTGCCCAAAGATAACCTCAATCAGGAGTTGACTAATATCCATCCAACATCACTAGACTTCAAAAACATGATAGATATGGCAAACAAGCACGCTGCTAAGTGTGTACAAGATGCTGTTGAATACAACCAACAGAGGTGGGATAAAACTCACAAAGAACCTGATTTCAGAATAGGAGATCAAGTTCTAATTTCAACCGCCAATTTCAACAATTTGGCTGGAAACAGAAAACTCAGACCAGCCTTTGTTGGGCCTTTCACTATCAAGAAACTCCATGGGAAAAATGCCGTAGAAGTCATCCTCAGTAATGAACTCTCTAGGAAACACCCAGTCTTCCCAGTTAGCCTTGTCAAACACTACCATCCCAGAGAAGGAGAAAAGACCCCTTCACTTAAAATACCAGTCTTAGATGAGCCTGAGAAGGACAAAGGAAAAGTTAGTAAAATCCTTAAAGATAAAAAAGAAAGGATCCAAGGAAAAGATGTTAGACTTTACTTAGTCAGATACAAAGGAGAATCAGCTGATAAAGATGAATGGCTACCTGAAAACAACATCCCAGATGGACCTATACACCTGAGAAACTACAGAGCCAGTAAAAGACACTGAACCCCAAAAATTTTTTTTCAGATATAGTCATATCTTGGAGTGGGGGAATGTCAGCCTGCTACTTAGCACAGAGCAACCTGACAAAGCAGCAACAATAATAATATTAACAAAATAAAGATAAATGAATAAATAAAATCATTATAAAATGAAGGAGTAGGAAATCCATAAATATTATTGCAGAAATGGATTCCCCACCCAAAATAAGGTAGGGTCACTCACTGACCCCACCCTTGAATTCGTACTCCTTATATTTTTTAATTAATTTAATACAGAATGGTAAATGACCACGGTACCAGTATGGCACCTTTTAGCCATTTTAATATTTCACATGATATGTCATGTATAGGTTTCACACCTAAATTTCAGTCGAAATCCAGGTGTTGTGTGTATTTTAGGAGTTACACGGGAAATTGTGTTTTGTCACAATTCCCGCACGCAGCCCCGCGTCCCTACAGCGCTGGTCTCCCGCGTACGCAAACTCCCGCACGCAGCTCCGCGTCCCTACAGCGTTGAACTCCCGCGTACGCCAACTCCCGCACGCAGCCCCGCGTCCCTACAGCGCTGAACTCCCGCGCGCATCTGAGCAGCGGATCAGTCCCCGCGCGCATTTGAATGGACTGATCCCCGCGCCTCCTATGACATCCAGGTACCGCTCAGAGAAGCTACAACATAGTAGGATATACACTACATATGTAAAGCCAACACACGAGCATAGATTAAGGTTCAAAAACCTTAAAAATCAATTGAAATTAGTTAATAACTAATTTTTAGTATTTTTTTATTAATTAAATAAAGATCCAGACTCACCACGAAGTAAGTTGATCAGAACCTTCAAAGACCACGAAACTACATAAGGAGTGGTCGTAAAAATTATTAAAAATTACATACAGGATCAGCAGAGGATAGAGAATCAATAAAAATCTACGTCTGCTCACTTTGGACCAGTACTTACTGTACAAATTAAGGATCAGTGCAGGATCAGCAAAATGACTAATCTATTGATTAACAGATCCTGCAGCTAAAAAGGAGCTGTTCCTTGACAGATCTAAGGCCAGCAGGCTAACAGCACCTTGAGGACGTGCCAATCTTGCCCTGATTGCCCCCCTAGCCTCAGCCCACGGCTAGTACCCCTTCTAGAGGTCCTCAAGCACCCAAAAAGGAATATTTAAACAGGCTCTTTTGCCCTTCTGTTTCCGGAGAAGTTAATCAGTTATCAGGAATTATTTATTATCAATCAGACACGGTGTCATTGTTAATCAAGTGCTTATATGAAGATAAGCAAGTGATTTATGACTTAGTCTGTAGTAGTATTATTTACCTTTATTAACCAATCAACCATTGAAGTTTAGTCAGGCAATCAACCCCATCTGCTCTGAAACCCTTCCAATTACTCCAGGATTTTCGTGGCCAAGTACTCAGAGTGATTGTTTCCCTTCCTGTCTAGGCCACGTGCGCTGTTAAGCCCGGCCATTAGTGGAATAAGTCCTTATAAGGCACCCATATTTATTCCAAGGTTCTTAAACTGCCTAAGGAGGCCCCTTGAAGAGAGGTTGCTAGTCTGTAAAGATCCCCAGTAGTATAATACTGTGGCCCCTCTTTATATTTTATATTTAAAATATTTATAACCAAACCAAATAAACCTTGCACTTGCTCTTACCGTACCATTATTGGAGCTTTAAAGTGTTTATTCTTTGGAATATTATTGCTCCAAGTTCTTTTATCACTCTCTGTAGCTAAAGGACTGCAAGGTTCCTGGTATCAGAGAGCTGACAGAGCCCACCTGCTCAATCCCTCAGAATTCTGGTGTTTTTTTGCCATAATTATGTGTGATGCTCATCTTTAACATAAATTGTTGAATGGCTATCTGCCATATTCACAGGTGGTAGTTAGGACTTACCATGTTTATCAGGGTCCTTAATGCCATGAAATCAGTTATGAATTCAAATGTGCTTCCTTCCATGTAGCTGTGGTGTTTTTCTAGGGACCAAACCAAAGCTAAAAATTCCATTTTATTGGAACCATATATTTCCTCAGTATCTTTAATTTGTCTGGATATGAAGAGAATCAGTTTTTCAACTGAGAGGTCTTTCTTTACTTTGGTTTGGTGGAGAGAAACTCAAATTCCATCAAGACAGGAATCTATGGATACACTGGAGATATTTGATTAATCAGGTTTTTTTTCAAAACTGGATTAGAGTTCATAGCTTTTTTTAAGACTCTCTGGTTCTGTAATCTCTCAAGAGTCATCTTAAATATAAATTTTTATTGTATATTTCATACAAATTCTTGGATATAGTAGAAAAATTAGATATCAACTTCACATATTTATAACTACACAAGCATACAAAATACAACATTTTTGTTTCTTTTTTCTATTGCATAGGTTCTTTGACAACAGCAGAAATTTTTTTGATCTGAAGTTAGCAATAAGCCTGATACCACATGACCTAAGGCCTCAGCTCAGCAGAACCAAAATTGGATTTTGTTATGGATACTTCTAACCCACATTCTGCAACAGTTTTTGGAAAAAGACCTGTTTTATCTGAATGAGGTCTCTAATCATCAGATCCATATGATTATATCACCATTTTATACCATGATCATTATTTCCTGATAAAGGTTCCAAATACCATTTTCACCATCCTCTGAAATTAAGAAGGGGGCCTTCTTTATGACAAAAGGCATACTCAGGTACTCATAAATTCCAAGGTTGCAAATCATTCTCATATGCTTCCAGCTGTCAAATTAAATATGTATTTTGTAGAAACCCTACAGAAAATCTATTGTATCTACATATGATTAGCCTTGGGAAAGTTTTTAAGAAAATTATCTATTGAATCTACATTTGTATAGTATAATAGTTTGCTTTGGAATATTTTTTAAATATCCAGAAATCACCAACCATTCTAGAATTATCATTATAAAATTCAATTATACATACAATGGTGGTTTCTAATTTCTCATTATGCCCTACCTTCCTAAGGACTGGTAGTCCCATAAAAACACAAAAAAATTGATGGCACTTGCTAGAAAGTGCCATTTAGGAAGCTCTCTCCAATCTCTACTTGAAGGTATTTTCATGATCTAACATGTTTTTGGTGCAAATTCACTGTTCACAATGCACAGTGACTGTGCATTGGAGCTTGAATGAATCATGGCCTGAGCTTGGCCAGAGCTTGACCTGAGCTTGGTCATAAATTGGCATGAGCTCCTTTATGGAACTTTCTAGAAAGTTAAATGCAAATTTCTGTGGTGTAAGCAGTGTTTTTTTTCTTCCACTGGTACTGTGGATTTTGAAATAGCAGTATAATCAGGTTTTTCAGGATAGGGGGAAAGGCAGTTTCTACTTGCAGTTTCAGAAAGATATTTTTCCCTTTGATTATGCCTATTGGATATATTTGGTGCAGAATTTCCCTATTTTCTTAAAAAATAGATAAAAAATATCAACCTTCTGGTTTTTTCTAAATTTCTCATGCAGAAAAATATTACTTTTTAAAGGCTTCATTAGACTTAGTTTTTAGATTAGAAGTTACATGGCATATCTGAAATTTCCTCTTCCATTCTGAAAGAATAATAAAATACCAGTCCTTTCTCTGTAAAAAAATCTATACCACACAAGCAGAAGGCATTGTTAACTAATATCAATTAGTCACATAAGCTGTTTTCCAAAAATAAAAATTCAATTCTTAATCTGACAGAGCCTTTTGAATTTGTGAAAATGATAGGCATATTTATTATGCTTACAGAAACCATAGAATTACAGCTGCTTAAATTTTCTTTGGGTAAAGACAAGAGTTTCTCTCTATAATCACAGTATTAAAGATTTATGAAATACAAAATTTTGCATGAATACAAGTCTCCATTCTCTAACAGGAGCTTGAAAGTTTTTTTTTGTATAAAACTGTTTCAAAAAAATTCCCTCCAATTGTTAAAATACAGATGCACCCATTTTATGTGCATTTTAGTGTGTAATCCAAATGGGATGCACAAATGGGCCTCTATGGCCCATTATACATCACGTGGGCCATGTGGACCTATGGGGATGTTATTGTTTTTGGACATTTGGGCGCCAAAACACGTTTTCTAGGTCTTTTGGGACACGGGCCTTAACAGCCCCCCCAGGGTGGATGGGCCACATTAGCCAGATGGACTTATTTGGGAATAACTGGGCCAAAGGTTTATTTTGGACATACCTGGCCAGAAGTGCTGGCCCACCAAAGTTTTTATTTTACGGTCTTTGGGCCTTGGAGGCCAATTGGGGCTGCGGCCTGTGTTGCGGACCGCTTTTGGCCGCTTGTTTCTTGCCTGGGCCCGTTGCAGGGCCTGCGCAAGGCTGTTGTACAAGGCAGGGGACTCCTTTTGGAGTCCTCCCACCTGCTGTATGCAAGGCCGCGGCCCCAGTTGCGCCATTTGGCTGGTTGCGGCCGCCAGGATGGGTTTTGGCTGCAGCGGTTGGCGGCCCCTGCCTCCCTCTCTCCCCTGGCTTGGTTGTGAGGGGGAGGGAGGATGGCTGGTCCTCTCCCTCATCAAGAACCAGCCAGGGTGGGGGGGACCTCATCACCCTCCCACCTGTTGGTTGTGGAGCGAACAAAGTGGTGGGGGGGATCTGACCACCCTCCCACTAGCAAGCAGGGTGCTCTCCCCCCCCCCCCCCCCGTTACCAAGGGGGAGGCGCCAAGGGCTGGGAGGACCTGATCCCCCTCCAGCCCATCTTGTTTTGACGGTCCGCTGTGGAAACTTAAGAAGAGTTACCTTCGCAAGTTGTCCTGAGTTCCGGAAGTTATTGGTCTAGCGTCTGTAAGATGATTGGGCGCAATGAGTTTTAAGAAGAGAGAGTGATGATATGATGAAATTCCTTCCTTCCAATTCCGTAAGGTGATGATGATCCTCCCCAACCCAGAGTTGAGGGTGAGGTCTTGAGTCCCCCCCCTCAACCCTAGCCTAAGTACAACCACAAAAAACAAGAACAAGTGATGAAATACAACCCTAAGCCGCAGAACCCTAGCCCAACCCTATCCCTCCATCCCTCGCCATTACCCGCGCCCTTTGGTATTAACGTAGCCCGGTTCGTCCTTCTCATGGCGCGGCCCTCCGCCGCGCCCTACTCGGAGCCCCCCGTGTTTCCGTCCGCGCCATCTGCGGATCCCGTGATCCGCGGGTCGGCCCACGCTTATGCCTGCGCGGGCCTCCCCAGCGCGTATAGCCGATGATCGCCCCGCCCTTGCCTTCCGGACTAGCCACCCGCAAGCTTGGTTGGGCCGGCTCCATCACTTGGTCCGCTTCTTCTGGGCGGGTTGCAGTCCGGCGCCGCCTAAGGTAGGCCTGACCCATACCTGGTGCTGAGCCCCGCAGCCCCTACTGCTGAGCCCGCAGCGGCTGCTGCTGAGACCGCAGCGGCTGCTGCTGAGCCCGCAGCAGGCACTGCTGAGACCACCAGCACGCCAGATGCTGAGCCCGACCTACCCAACTGCTGAGCGCGCAGCCCGCGACGCAGCTCTCAATCCGGGGTTATAAATACGACACCACATCCCCCCCCAAGTTGAGTTCTGTCCCCAGAGGTCCTTCCATCACCACCTTGCCCCTGCCGCACCTACCAAACCGCTTCCACCCCCACCCCCAGTCCACCCCTAGCCGTCTTAGCTGCGCCATCTTGTGAGAGCCTTGAGAGAATTCTGCGTATGTGCGTTATGAGTGAGAGTGAGATTGAGAATGAGAGCAAGGTTGAGAATGAGACAAAATTGAGATCCGCGCCCCACCCGTGCACTGAGTCAAAAAGGTTTTACGGAAGGTACCTGGTCCTCCCCAGCCGAACTGCCACACAGTTCCCCGTACCCACCCTGCAATAAACAAAACAACCCTACACCAGCGCGCGCACACAGTTATCCAAGAGAGAGAAAGAGGACATAAGGGAAACGAACACTCTGGGGTGTCTAGCTGTTCCGGCTGTGAACCGGCTAGAACACCCCCTTACCAAATCAGACTTGTCCCGCGCGTGTTCCACCCATAAGCCGCACCCATTAATAAATACACAAGTCAACAGGTTGATAGAAAAACAGAGAAAAAGATTCAAACCTTAAAGAAAAAGATTACTATATATATATATATATTTTTTTTTTTTTTTTTTGATGATGGGGCCTCGGCTCCTCGTCCCGCGTGCCCATCCGCAGAGCTTGTCCTTGCGTTTATGGACCCGGCTCGTGCCGCGCCCGCGTCCCTAAAAACCAAACATAGCCGACACCAGTACCAATTTGCAAAACCAATTTACACAAGAAATAGGAAAACGGACATTCTGGGGTGTCTAGTCATCCCGGCTGTGAACCGGCTAGAACACCCCCTCACCAAATCAGGTTTTTGCCCTAATCGCGCTCCCCCTCAACTTGACGACTTTCCCCAGCAACTTGTAGCCTTTTACTCCTCCGGGATGTTGCGTAAAGCGCGGGCTCCTCCTCAACCAACAAACCCAACCCTCCCATTGATCCTGGACCCTTGGCTTCATCCCGCGCGTCCGCGCCATTGCCAGCCGTCTTGTCAAAGGAGGTGGAGCCGCGTGCAAAGAAGCGCTTCACGTGCGAAGCCGCGGCCTTCCGTTTGAGCGGCCCCCCATCCAATTCCTTGAGTTGATAACTCCTGCCTTCAAACTTGGATGCCACGCAGAAGGGGCCGTTCCATTGGTTGGCCAAAAGCTTACCCCACTGAGACTCCAAACTAAGGTTGTACAGCAACACTAAGTCCCCCTTTGGCAACAGATCCCGGAGACGATGGGAACAGCGCTTGTCCCAGTAGCGGACCAACACCGTCCTGGTCTTTCGCAACCTATCCGCGGCCTTTGCCAGGGTCTCTTCCCGCCGGAGAAGCTGTTCGGCGCGCGCCTCCACAAGCTCTTCAGAGGTCTTCACCTTCCACCAATTGATGCCCAAGAAAGTCTCCAGCTCAATGTCCACCGGAAGGACCGGGTGCTGTCCGTAGAGGAGTTCATAAGGCGAGTAGCCCGTGGAGTGCTTGACCGATATCCTGTCCGCAAAGAGGACCACCAGAAGGGTCTCCTGCCACCCCTTCCCATCCTTGCCACACATCTTCACCAGCGCGTCCTTGATCGGCTGGTGACTGCGTTCAATCATCCCGGCACCCTCGGGGTAGTACTCCGTGACCTTCCCAAACTTAGCCCCGCAGCTCTGAACTAACCCCATCAAGTGGCCTCGGAACTCCGCGCCCCCGTCAATGGTGACCAGTCGGAGCAAACCATACCGCGCAAACCAATCTTCCTTCAAAAACTGGGCAACCCTTTCTGCCGAAAGCTTGACCAGAGGACGCGCCTTGACCCAACCCGACAAATCGTCCCGCGCAACCAGCAGGTACGCGAACTTCCCCGCCTTGATGTGAACCACGTCAAGGGAGACACGTCCAAACAAGGCGTCCTCCCCCGTAGGGTGACCCACCTCCCTCGGGAGCTTAGAAATCCACCTCTGACAAGCCTTGCATGACTTCACCCACTCGCACACCGCGCGTACCACCCCCGGCCACCAGAACCTTGCTTCCACCCGCCTCTGCGTTTCAATCTCGCCTCAATGACCAATGTTGTCGTGAAGACACTGCAGAATCACCTCCTGGTCCCTCCTTGATGTCGCGACCACCAGGGGCACGGGGGTGCACCGCCACCACAGTTGCCCCTCCTGCAAATAGAAGTTGGTCGTCCGCCGTTTTGCCCACCAAATTACCATTTCCAACGTACCTTCCGGAAATTGGAGACCCTGCAGAAAGAAGCACAACATTGCGTAACGCCCGGACTGCTGCAGCGGAAGGGCAACCTCCGTCTCCATCATGCCCACCCGGATAACTGGAGATTCCACGTCCAAGTGTTCCGCTCCTTTGAACGGATCCTTGCGCGGGTACCGCAACAGCACGTCGGGCATTGTGAACGCCTTCCCTGGAACATGAACCACACTAAAGGCAAAGAGCTGAAGGAACGCGACCCACCTAGTCATAGGGGCGTTTGGCAGCGTTGGCAAATTGATAATCCACGCTAGAGCCTCTGCGTCTACCAAGAGTTCAAAATTCACCCCCCAAAGCAAATTCTGCAGCCTCGGCACAATCTTGGTGACCCCGCACAGTTCCAACTTCGGTTGCGAATACCGACTCTCCGTTGCGGTGAAGGTTACGGATTCATAAAGAACTGGCCTATCCTTACCATCCTCCTCCTGCGTCAGAACGCCTCCCGCGCCGAGTTTGCTAGAGTCAACGGCCAGGCAGATCCCTCCCAAATCATAGTCAAGGTCCCGGAGGACGATGTCGCGCCCCAAAATCTCCTTGAGCTTCGCAAGGCAGCGTCACACCCCGCCGTCCACCCCCATGCCGCACCCTTACGCGTAAGTGCCCGCAGCAGACTCACCACCTCTGCAAACCGCTCAATGAACATGCGGACGTAGCTGCACAGCCCCAAAAACTGGAGGATATGCAAAGGCGTCCGTGGAGTCAGCCATTCAAGGACTTTGTTCCGTTTCTTCTCCGCAATCCTCCGGCCGTTGGCGCCCACCACGTGTCCCAGCACCTCCAGCGCCGGAACGCAAACCGCTAACTTACTCCCCAACACCGTAAGCCCCGCCTCCTCAATCCAGAACAAGATCCACTCCAACCTCCTCGCGTATTCCCAGACAAAGCGGCGAATCCTTGGGGCTTCCTCCAACACCGCGCCCCCGTAGTCCGTCTTCAGCCCCTTGATCCCCGCATTGTCAATGAAGATCAGAGCCCCCTCCGGGATTTTGTCCCGTAGTATCCACGTCATCTGAGCCTGGTAAACTGCCACCGAGTTTGTCGCGCCCTGCGGCAGCCGCGTCAACTGCATTCTTCCCAGCCCTGTTTCAAACGCGGTCAACAGCTGCGAATCGGGGTTGAGCTCCCGCTGATTGTACCCCCCATCACATTGACCACTCCGTAACACGCGCGCCCCGCCATCAATTCCAAGAACTTGTCCACCCGCGGCGGCAATCCCGCATCCCTGATGGTGAATGAATTCAGCTGCTGCAGGTCATGGACAATCCTCAGCGACTTCCCGTCCTGTTTAACAACCGCAAAGATTGGGCTAGAGTAGCTCAATGTGGACTGCTCGTACAAACCCGTTCTAACGCGCTCCCGAACCAGCTCCAGAAAGGGCTCCCGTACGGTCCAAGGGATTGGAATCGGCTTGATTTGCCAGGGTTTGTGCGGCACCGTGGGGATTACGTAGGGGTTGCCAATCTCTCTTTTCAACAATCCACACTTGTCCGGCCCAAAGGCAAGGGCCTTCTTGCAAAGCACCAATACCAATGCCAGCAAATCCTTCTCCTCCGCACTCAACCACCCTGCCAGCCCAAAGTTAAGCGCCTTGATCCTTTCATCCGTGATCAGCACCGACCGGGTTACCCACCCCAACGTCTTCAATGGACTTACCCAGGGATCCCAAGACCAGATGATTGGTCTCAGGGGCCTGTTCAGCCCCTGCAGCATTGGTTTGTTCCAAGGCCGGACCTTTCGCGCCACAGGCTTATACCGCCCCGCGTTACACCTAACCATCCGCACGCGTCCGTTGTTGTTTTTGTGGATCCTGGCAACAATCAACCCGCGGCTTTTGCCTTTGCTCACGAGCGTGGCACTATGGTAGGATTTTTGAAACACGGTACCTCCCGGTGACGCATAACAAGGAAAAGAACTTACTTCTGCCGCCCGCGCCCTCCCCGCGCTTCCCTCCCCCCTTTCTCCTCCCTAGTCGGCCGCCCGCGCAAGACCAGAGCCTGTCCAGCGCAGTTGCCGCGGTCGACTAGGCAAAATCCCCCGTGAGGCGGCCCTCACAGCCGTTCCCCCCGTTGGATTCCGTCTCCTTGCCAGCCGCCGCCGACCGCACCCACTTCCCTTTCCCGTGGTTGGAGATCATCGTCTGGAACTTGGCCCCGGACGCGTCCTCTACCGTCAGCGCCTCTGTCCCTTCCTCCTCGTTGAACGCCATCCGGGCCCGGAACCCAAACATAAACGGTCAACCCAAAATCACATTGCCGCACTCAACCAAAATGAATGACAGCGGCTTCCCAACCTTTGGGACCTCCACCTCCTCTCCTTCCACCACCCCGTCCACCCAACACTCTCCACCGTTGAGCGCCTGCAATCCCATGGCGCACTTCCTCCAGACCAACCCCAACTTGTCCACCAATTTTGATGGGAGAAAGTTAACCATTGACCGGCTGTCCACCATTGCCCACACCTTCCAATCCGCAATCTTCATCGAGACGTAGGCAAGCGGGACCAACACGGTCCTGGGTGGGCACAACTCGCGTTCCCCCCCTTCCTTTGCCGCGTTCACGCGCTGCACCGTTGCCGGAACCCTGCCGTGCCCGTACTCCCTTAACGCCTGCACCATCTCTTTGACGACCACCGGAGAGACCGCGGCCAGCTCCCGTAGCGTGAGAGGAACCGGCATCTTGCTCCCCATCACCCGCCGCACCACTTCCGCAGCCTTCCTTCTCCCTCCGGAGCCGGCCGGCGGCGTGTCGCCCAGCGGTCCTTGCCCACCAGTCTTTGGGGCTTGAGTTGTCAGCCGCTCCTTCACGTCTACCTCCATCTTCTCTGACAAGATTTGCTTGTCCGCCGCCAACGCCCTAACCTCCGCCTCCACTCGCGGAGCTCGCCACGTGCCGGGCCCGGTGACAATTCCAAGCGACACCCAAGCGGCCCCTGCAGACTGCGCTCTTGTCCTGACCTGGTTCAATGGGGACGGGTGGTCAGGCCCAAAACTTACCGGCTCACCCGTTGGAAATATGAAAGTCAATCCGGACGCGAGGACCAATCCCTTGTCCATATCCCTGGTCAACTCCGCGCAACCCAACCTCCAATGTCTCCTGTCGCCACAATATGTAAAGATTTGGGCCGGGAACCCTCCCAAGGGTCCGCTACCAGGCCGAGGACCCCCCACCACGTGGGGCGGCTCATCGCGCCAAGGAGGCGGGGGCGGAGCCGTTGACTGGATTGTTGGCTGGGCCGTGGGCTGTGCGGCGGGCTGCGCCGTTACCCAATTGAGGAGTATCCGCAGATCCTTCAACATGTCCGTCATTTCATTCAGCGGTACCTCCATTGTACCCGGCCAACTTGTCGTGGATGGGCCCGTGTGTAGTTCCTGCGTTGGAGGCGGGGCTGAGGAAGCCGCTGGTCTCTTAGAGGCTGATGGGAACGCCCTAGCCATGTCCTTGATCAGTTCCTCCAGATCAATCTCGCTCTCTACCGCCCCGTTGATTGCCCTCAGGTATGGGAGAAGGATGACACTCTGGTCCACCAACCGCAATACCATCCCGTGCTCGAAGAGGTTCCACTGAACCTGCCGCAAAGTTGTGGCGCGAGACCGCCCAAGAACGCCCGTTTCATTGCTCCCGTCTGACCCGCCACCACCTGGTTCTTTGCTAAATAACAATAGATACGTTCAAACAGAGATTTGTACTCGGACAAATTTTTCTGCATCCGCACCCCACCTCGCAAGATTGCATCCGCCGCCGCCCGCTCAAAATCCATTTCCCAGAAGAGGGGTTCTCGCTTTCCCCACCTTGCCATCATCTTGCCCCGGAGCCTTGTCCAGTCACAAGCCTCGTAACCGGCCATATCCTCCACATCCCGCAGCTTACTTTTGTCCGTGATGAAGAGAACAAAAGTGCGGACCTTGTCCTCGCCCGTTGCGTTTTCGGAGTCGGCAATATCCTTGAACCTTGCAAGAAAAAGCCTGATATTGGCAGTGTCAAACCAAAGATGGGGAAATTTCTGCGGCCTAAGCCATACCCGCCGTGGGGCCTTGGCCGCCTCTGAAGGCTCCAACCAAGGGGGGGCAAAGCCGCCGGTCCAAGTGGTTGGAGGTGGGGGAGGTGTTGGTCCGCCGACTCCCGCCCAGGGGGGAAATGGGGGCGGATTGGTCAATCCTGGCGTAGTTGTTGGCAACATCGCCTACGCTATCTTTGAGAGACTGAGACAAAAGGTGATTTCCCGGCCAGACCCCCAGATGTGGAAACTTAAGAAGAGTTACCTTCGCAAGTTGTCCTGAGTTCCGGAAGTTATTGGTCTAGCGTCTGTAAGATGATTGGGCGCAATGAGTTTTAAGAAGAGAGAGTGATGATATGATGAAATTCCTTCCTTCCAATTCCGTAAGGTGATGATGATCCTCCCCAACCCGGAGTTGAGGGTGAGGTCTTGAGTCCCCCCCCTCAACCCTAGCCTAAGTACAACCACAAACAACAAGAACGAGTGATGAAATACAACCCTAAGCCGCAGAACCCTAGCCAAACCCTATCCCTCCATCCCTCGCCATTACCTGCGCCCTTTGGTATTAACGTAGCCCGGTTCGTCCTTCTCATGGCGCGGCCCTCCGCCGCGCCCTACTCGGAGCCCCCCGTGTTTCCGTCCGCGCCGTCTGCGGATCCCGTGATCCGCAGGTTGGCCCATGCTTATGCCTGCGCGGGCCTCCCCAGCGCGTATAGCCCATGATTTCCCTACCTTCGCCTTCCGGACTAGCCACCCGCGAGCTTGGTCGGGCCGGCTCCATCACTTGGTCCGCTTCTTCTGGGCGGGTTGCGGTCCGGCGCTGCCTAAGGTAGGCCCAACCCATACCTGGTGCTGAGCCCCGCAGCCCCTACTGCTGAGCCCGCAGCAGGAACTGCTGAGACCGCGCGCATGCCAGATGCTGAGCCCAACCTACCCAACTGCTGAGCGCGCAGCCCGCGACGCAGCTCTCGATCCGTGGTTATAAATACGACACCACACCGCCTGGGGCGAATTGCATCCCAGGTGACCAGCGGGGGATTTGACCACCCCGCTTGGTCACCAAGGTAGGAAAGAGGGAGGAGGGGCGGCACGTCCACGGGTTACACCCCCCCCCCTTGTTGTGAGCTTGAGAGTGGACCCAGATGAGTTCTGGGTCCCAACTGGTCCATGTTAAGGGCCAGGGGCTGATTGAATGAGGCAACCAGCTTGATAGGTGAGGTCACAGAGGTAACCGGGCAGGTTGTAAGGGACAACCAGCCAGGTTCTGAATAGCAACAAGGACTGGTTCAGCCCATTAATGGTGGAAACACCAAACTCAACCAGTACAGGCTGGTCATAAGGGTTCAGGGACTAATGCCAAGGGGGCTTGGTAAGCCCAAATCAAGTAACAAGGCTTGTAGATCCTGTAGAGCCCATTTGGGGCGGAATTTTTGCCTTTTGCTTGTCATTAAATGAGCTCCACATGAGCACCATCTTATGTATATATGGATCTCTTCTCCCTGCTGTTTTCCATCCATTCATTCACCAATTCATTCACATTCACAAGTGTGCCATTGCCTCTGCCTCATATTAGGGATCAATCATAAGACATTATTGTCTCAGAATTTCTTTTGCTTTAAGTACTGCTCTTTGACCAAGTATGTTGGCCAATAATTCTTACAACAATAGTATAACTAATTACAGTGATGTGTTTCACCATCACCATCAAAAATTTGGCATCAGAGATACAACCCAGATTCAGAAATTTATCCCATTTGTGAGGCAGTTGTGATTCTCCTTTGATGTAGTTAATATACATACTATTACCCATTTCACCAGTAATAAAATTTATGGGACATGTTTCTGATCCATCTTCATGGTTTTGGATGATAGGCTTCAATTTTTCTGTCAGCTCTCTGATACCAGGAACCTTGCAGTCCTTTAGCTACAAAGAGTGATAATATACTGGAATAATAATATTCCAAAGATAAAAACTTAAAAAGAAGATCAAATAATAAATATGTTAAGAGCTAGTGCAAGGTTTACTTGGTTTGGTCAAAAATTTTTTCAATATGTTATAAAAAGAGGGGCCAAATTGTTATACTAATGGGGATCTTTACAGACAAACAACCCCTACTGAAGGGGCCTCCTTGGGCAGTTTAAGAAACTTGGGATAATGATGGGTGCCTTCTAAGGAATTATTCACTAATATGGCTGGGAAAAACAACACACAAGCCAAGGAAGGAAGGGATCCACTTAGTCTGAGCAATAATCCACAGAAAGCCTGCAAAGATTCAGGTAAAGGGTTTCAGAGCAGATGGGGTTGATCTCTTGACTATACTTTAATGAATAAGGATGATTTTTTTTGGTAAATAATAATACTGTAGAATAAGTCATAAATCACTTGCTTATCTATTTATAAGCATTTCATTGTTAATCTGATTAACAATGATATTGTTTCTATTTTATAATAATAAATTCCTGGTAAAACCTATGGGGAACAAAAGGTCCAAAGAGGTCTGTATAAATAACTTTTAGTGGTGATCAAGAGCTTCTCAGGGCACATAGAGAGGGTTCTGATCATGAGCTGAGACTAGCAAGCCAGCCGGGGAATGTTTTACATTTCTGCTTGGTGCTATCAATCAGCTGATCTCAGATCTGCATTTTAGCTTCAGGATCTGTTATTATGTTAATTATGTTATTTTTGATCATTCTGCACTTATCCTTGATTTTTACTATTGATATTGAGTAAATTGGTTGTATGTGGATATTTATTGATTTTCCATCATCTGATGATCACCTAGGTAATTTTTAATAATTTTTACAGCCACTCCTTCTTGTGTTTCATGGTCTTCAAAGATTAGGATCTGTCTGTGTTGTGGCAATCCTTAATATTTTATTTTTAATTTAGAATAATTTGAAATTAGTTATAAGCTCATTTTATTTAACTTATAAATTTTTCAGAGCATTTTTCATGCTTATGTAATAGTATTACATATACCAGGAGGATCCTGCTAGGCTTTAGCTCTTGTGAGCAGTACCTGTTTTCATATTTGGTCACAATGGATGCTGACGCAGGTATCAGTTCATTCAAATGCCCATGGGGTAGGATCCACTGTGTGCATGGCAAGATTAGCTGCGCGCAGGACTTCTGTAGGCAGGAATATTATTCTACAGGTACATAGGGGTGTGTAGGGAAGCATGACTGCACGCAGGAATTGTGACACAACACATTTTGGTGTGTAAATCCTAAAATTTACACAAAAACTTAGTTTTGACTGAATTTCAGTTGTGAAACCTATATGTGACAATGTGTGTGAAATATTAAATTGGCCAAAAAGTTCCATAGTGGTGCCATGACTTTTTGGTCTTTTTATTCAATAATTTGAAATATAAAGGATATATAATTCAAGGGTGGGGTCAGTGGTTGACCCCACCTAATTTTGAGTGGGGAATCCATTTCTGTAAGAATATTTATGGATTTCTTACTACCTCTTTATTTATATGAATATTTTCATTTATTTGTTTTATTTTTTTTACTTTGACAGGTTGCTCTGTAAATAGTAGCAAGCTGACATTTTCAAAGTCATTGTCACTGTATGATTCTGAATTGATTTTATCAATCATATTTCTAGAATGATGCAAACCTGGGCTCCTGCATCCTTTGTCTTCACAGATCCAGAATTCAGGAATGGGGTCAGTCTTAGCTACTACATAGGTTTTAAGTGCAGCCAACACTATTTTATTACCAACCCCTGGCGCCTCTTGAGGTTTGATTTGGAAATCCCTGAGCTTATCTCTTGGCATTTAGTTGAGTTCCATTATCTCAATGCTTTCTTCATAATAACAATGAGGGTAGGGAGGTCAGCATCAATTGGTATACTGCACCAGGAATTATGTTCTAGGTGTCCTTTACATTTTCCTGATATTCTCTGATTCATCTCTTCTGCTGAGGCAAACGGATAAAATAAATAAATCTTCTTTTCCCAAGTCAGGCACCATTGATGAAGATTTTCTCTCAAAGGGTCAGAGAAACCTTGCTCAAAAGCTCTGAGAATTTTTTCTTTGAAACTTGAGTTTCAAATTTTATTATTGGGTCTTTCCATTCATCCCATTGGATATAACCTAATTTTTCTATCTTAGGATGGACCAGTCTAGATCTAATACTTCAAAAAGTCTGGGAAAACTAAATATTGCTATGTTTTTGGGTAAACCAGAAGAAAATATATTTAGATCAATGTAATTCAATAAAATCATGTAATCACACTTTCCTTCTCCAGGGAATTTAGGGAACTCTTTGATAGGGGGTAAAATTTTAATGGCATATTCCATGTCTTGAGGAAAGTTGTTCGGAGGAGGTTTAGAGGTTGTTTACAAATCACATTTTCTCTAAAACCTTAGGAAGACTTCTCAAAATAACTCCTGTTCCAAGTCCTTTCCTCTAAGATCACATTTTTTATCTCTGATAGATCAGAATAGATTCCATTTTCAATGAGAGATGTAGTAACCAAAATTACATTTAAGGAACTAAAATTGTGTCTTAAAATACTTGAAAATTGTTTATCTACAAAAGCTGGAATCATTGGCTGTTTTAGAGATCTGTTATTGCTTGAGCAAGATCCTTAAACTCTGGTACATATCCCTCCAACTTTTTTTAAAAAATATTTTTCTAGGAAATTTTAAAGATCTGATCCTAACTGAATAAGAATACCTGTGCATTTACATTTAATCCTCTCTCATCCTTTATGAGCTTTTCCCATAATTTATTGGGCTCTTTTATGAGAACCTTGAGATATTCCTCTTGAAATCCTTGCAAATTATTTTGAGTTGAGGTTTTGGGTTCATTAAATGGAGATTAGATCCTCTTTATGGGCCAGATCCCTGAGTGTTTCATTCATTTTTCAACATATTTATTGGCTCTTTGGGTTCTATAATTGGAGGAAGCAGTAAAGACTCCAACTTGTACTGCAAGTCTAGAAATTATTTTCAAAAGTAAGCACAAAGCTTATAATTCTTGAAATAAATAAATTATTTTGGCTTAATTTTGGAATTTGGAGATGCTTCTGATTCTTCTCTAACAGGTGATCTTGCTCTGGTGGCATCCCAAGATACCTCTCTAGCCATATTGTGTGTTACTATTGATGGGGATGTAGCAGGTGGAGCAGAATGCTCAGAGGGAGAAGAATTGGGATTAGAAGGAATATTGGGTGTTCCAGAAATAAAAAATTATTGGGAATGCATTCTCTCTTTTAGTTTTTGTGTTATAAAAACAATTTGAAGTAATTTTTAATCAGATAAAAATCTCACTTTTTCATCTGTTGAATTTAATGTGGGCTGGGGGTTGTGTTATAGACCAATCTCTATTATACTTGAGTATGAGTTTGATCCAAAAACTGAATTTAAATTATCTTTTCTTCTAAGTTTGGAATGGAGTTTGATCAGTTTCTTTTGTTCTAATTGAGAAAAAAATTCCCAATCAGGCAATACATTTTTATGAATTATTTTTTTTGAAGTTTTAAGAATTTAAGATATTATTGAATGATTTATGAATTTTATTTAAATTCAAATTTCAATAAATAAGTTCAAAATTATATCATAAAGACAATTTATATCTTTTTTTAAAAGATATCATGATTTTTTTAAGTTTTTTTGGTGGTTGTGTGGATTTATTGGGTAGTTTTTTAAAGAATTATCAAAAAAATATCAAAAAAGGCAAATATCAATAATTATCTTAATTTTTTCCTAGGAAGACCCCAAATTTTCAGCCTAATAAATTCCAAGGACCAGAATCCTTCTAGCTACTAGTGGTGAGGAATAACTGTAGTGAAATATGGTTGAAAGCCAAGGATATAATTTGGCAAGAAGGGTTAAATTTATTTGTCAATTTACAGAAAAAAAGTTTAATGGAGGTTCCAAGACCTTATTGGATTTTTTCATCTATTGGTAACACAGGTTTTTTGTTTTTAATGAAAAGGAATCCAATTATATTTCCTGTTTCTTACTTCAAGTAATCCTTTCAAGAAGGTTGTGTATAATGTCCTTGGATTAGTCTTATCAAAACTCTAGGGGCAGGATTTCATCAGTGGGATTACTTACTAGTTTGAAATACAGACTAATTGTTGAGGAATGATTCAATATGATGGGGTTCAGAGTGCTCCATTTTGATGACTGGTTTGACACTGAAGGATTTGGGTATAATTAAACTTTGAAACAGTAAGGATTCAAAATTGGTCTAAGTAATACTTATCAGAAGGTGTCCAATATCACACACTTCTTTTCCACAAAAACTCTTATGGCTTAAAAAAAATACCTGATTCTATAATAAGTATATAAATGAATGAATAGATTGAAAATGGCTAGGAGAGGTTCCTTTATTTATGCCTTTTGGGATTGCTCTTTTTAAAGGACTTCTACCAGCTAGAAATGAGTGACCCAGGGCTACAATGAGGCCAAGGGGCTTTCAGCAGGTTTTTTTGGCCTATTATAGAAATTATGGGAGGATTCAAAGCCTTATTTTATTATCTGATGGGGATGTTCCATTTTTCGATGCCAATACTGATGTCATAATGCCATCCGCTGGGGTGTTTTAAACCATATAGACATTCTTGTAATAAGGAAATGTACCCTGTTTTTGGGAGCTTAGACACAAGTTGCTGAGATTGGATTTTTTTTGATTTGGATTTGAATTTTGGGGCCCTTTTATTTACTTTAAAGTAAATATCATTATAATACTATCAGTTTCAAAAAAACTGTCCTGTTTTTTCATAATCCTTGTCCAAATTTTCAGAGTTTTTTTCTTCTGTTTTATTTTATTTGTCCTAAATTTTCAATTTATTGTCCTATATTGAATTTTTATTTCCTCCTTTTTACTATTTATTTCCTGCAATGAAAATGAAATTTCCTTGCCATAAAAAAAGGCTGTCCCGTCTTATAATGTTTTTGTCCTGGATTTTCAGTTTTTCTGTCCGCCTGTCAATTTTGGGGCACAAGATTTCTTTTTTGGGAAAATTGAGCATAAAAAACATGTTAAAATTGCTGTTTGTCATTTCAACTGTTGCAGTACCTAAGCAACCCTTTGTACAACTACACGTAACCTTTATTGTCACCAATTCCACTGTACCATTTGGTGAATTTTTGATCTGACTGAAATCATTCCAATCATGACAACCGCTCCCCTAGTGATCTTGCCCCTGGAGACTCCACCCCTGAATCCTTGCAAAAGATCCTGGAGAAGGCTTTATCATTATGAAAAATCTCATGAGTGGTTGCATGGAGTCAACTGATAGTGGGAGTGTGATCTAATTTGAAAAGCCTTTCAATTTTTGGAGGTACTAGGGAAGGAGGTTCAAACTGGTCTCAAATGCTTGATGTCTTTTTTATGGGAGTAAAACTGATTGTAAATGATTGGGCTTTTTGATTAGGGGTGGTATCATATTCCTTGTCTTGTGAATAATGGTTCTGCTTTTCTCCCTTTGTTTTTTAAGACTATGTTTGTGATATATATTTTTACCTATGCAATCCTCAGAGAATTGTTCTTAAACTCTGAAGTGGTAGTAGGGTTGAACCGGAAGACCAGGTTATGCAATAGAACAATTCCCCCCCCCACCTTTCCAAAAACACAATTGCCTCCTGGAATATTGCCATTTATCTATCCAACAGTTGATTTTGGAGGTTGATGTTGGAGGTCAATGTCAGAGGTTGATTTTGGAGGTGAGGGGTGCGGTGTGAAGGCCTGCACAGTCTCCTGTCTGGTTTGGGAAAAACCGGGACAGGAAAAGCAATGCAGGTGACCTGTCACTTGAAAAATTGAGCAAACAATTTTGCCGTCATGCATCTGGTTTTTGCCCCAGGCTTTCTGGCCATTTCAACATTTGGCCTGCCAGGCATGCGCAACAAAAACTCTGGAAAGTTTTCTTGAAGCT
This sequence comes from Puccinia polysora, assembly GCA_025617555.3. Classification (NCBI taxonomy): domain Eukaryota; kingdom Fungi; phylum Basidiomycota; class Pucciniomycetes; order Pucciniales; family Pucciniaceae; genus Puccinia; species Puccinia polysora. The sequence goes on from CM062617.1 coordinate 13,399,359, forward strand.
GATAGTACAGGATTTCCAATGGGTAGTCAGCCCATTGTGGTAAGTAGTCACCATTCAGCTTTTTTTCAAGGATACAGGGTTCAATATGGTTTTCAGGCAGCTGAAAGTGGCACAGAAAAAAACATTCCTTCTGCTTGATCAATAGGTATAGTGGATAGACTAACCTCTTGGGACTGATTGAAATAAATCAGCTCTTGAAATTTGAAGTACTTTTTTTCAGCTAAATCTGACACCAATCAAAAATTATGCAGTTCATTTAATTTTAATATTTAGATATTTCAGCATCTGCATAAGTGACAAGGAACCTGAAAAAGACAAATGTGAACTTCTTGAAGCCCTTATTGACACCTACCTCTGCAACACTGAGACCTGCTTTTCTCCACTTCTTCAAAAATCCACCAATATCCTGGGTTGTGTCAGCTTGCTACTATGTACAGAGCAACCTGTCATAGCAACACAAAACTATAAAAAACAAATTAAACAAAAATATATAAATTAACAAAAAGAAGGAGTTAGAAATCAATCAATATTACTTGTCAGCTGGCTACTATTCAGAACCAACTGACTAAAGACCCCAGAAATAAAAATGAATGAATAATAATAATGAATAAAAAATACATAAATAATAAATTACAAAAAAAAAATGAGTTAAAAACCCTTAATTAGTAAGAAAAGTAGGAATATTATTGCAGAAATGGATTCCTGGCGCCAAATTAGGTAGGGTCACCCACTGGCACCACCCCCCAGTTCCTGCTCCTTAAGGTAGAACCGTGACACCCCTGTGTACTGTACCTCAAATACACCCCACAGCCTTGTTCCAGACCACATGGGGCCCAAAGAGCACCACCACGAGGTAGAAAACAGCATGAGACTGCCCAAAAAAACAGAAAGTTTGGAAAAATTTGGCCCTGCATCCTTTTGAGAGCTTTATCAAAGGTTTTCGGGGTCCCCTGTAATGGGACCTGTACAGAAAGTTTGAGCCCAAAAGATTACACAATAGGTACAGTAGCACCCTGAGAGGGTACACTGAGGATACACAGAGGCCTAGTTTTGTGCTGACTAGCCTACAAGACACCTGACACCTATACAACCTCCTCTGTACCCTATACAAGGAAGACTGTACAAAACTAGTCACAACCACTGGCTTACTACCCAATTAAGTAGATTTAATTAGACTAATATTAGTTACTGTAGCACCCTGAGAATTTGCAATGGGGATAAACAGTAGATTATCTTTGTGCTAAAGTTCTCACAATATACCAGGCACCCATACAACCTCCCCTGTACCGTGTACAATGTAGACTGTATGTAACTAGTCACAACCAGGGGCTCACTACTCAATTAAAGAAACCCCAATTAAAAAAATATGGAAAGAAGAGCCTCATACTTGAAATCATCCCTCAGAACAAAGTCTACTTAGCATGTGCTTAAGCCCCTGGCCTCAGGAGACCATGCCTTATATTTAAAAATATTAATTGTGTCAGCTCTCTGATACCAGGAACCTTGCAGTTCTTTAGCTACAAAGAGTGATAAAAGAATTTGGAGCAATAATATTCCAAAGAATAAACACTTTACAGCTCGAATAATAATATGGTAAGAGCAAGTGCAAGTTTTAATTGGTTTGGTTATAAATATTTTAAATATAATATAAAAAGAGGGGCCACAGTAATATACTACTGGGGGTCTTTACAGACTTGGCAACCTCTCCTCAAGGGGCCTCCTTAGGCAGTTTATAACCTTGGAATGAAGATGGGTGCCTTCTAAGGCCTTATCCACTAATTTGGGCGGGAAAAACAGCACAAAAACCCAGAGCAGGAAGGGAACAACTTACTTGGGAAGTAATCCACCGAAATCCTGCAAAGATTCAGGTGATAAGCTTCAGAACAGATGGGGTTGGTGGCTGGTTCAAACTTCTGGTTCTTGATAGTTATTTAGAAAATAATAATAATAATACTTCAGACTAGATCATAAATCACTTTCTTTCTTCTTGATAAGCACTTGACTAACAATGACACAATTTCTGATTGATAATAATAATATTTCTGATAACTTGATAACTGATTCTTCTGGAACAAAAGGGCAAAAAGAGCCTGTTTAAATATTCCTTTTTGGGTGCTTGAGGGCCTCTAGAAGGGGTATTAGCCATGGGCTGAGGCTAGAGGGGCAGTCAGGTCAAGATTGGCACGTCCTCAAGGTGCTATTAGCCTGCTGGCCTTAGATCTTTCAAGGAACAGCTCCTTTTTAGCTGCAGGATCTGTTAATCAACAGATTAATCATTTTGCTGATCCTGCACTGATCCTCAATTTTTACTGTAAGTACTGGTCTAAAGTTGGCATACGTGGATGTTTATTGATTCTCCATTATCTGCTGATCCTTTATATAATTTTTAATAATTTTTACGGCCACTCCTTGTGTAGTTTTGTGGTCTTTGAAGGTTCTGATCAGCTCATGACATGGTGAGTCTGGATCTTTATTTAATTAATAAAAAATCCTAAAAATTAGTTAATAACTAATTTTAATTGACTTTTAAGGTTTTTAAACTATGATCTACGCTTGTGTGGTAGCTTCACATGTTCAGAGTAGATCCTACTATGTTGTAGCTCCTCTGAGCGGTACCCGGCTGTCAGACTGATCACGGCAGGCTAGGCGCGGGGATCAGTCCATTCAGATGCGCGCAGGGACTGATCCGCTGCTCGCGTGACTAGGTCACGGGATTACTTGCGCCCGGGAGGGATCAACTGCACGCGGGAGTATTCAGATGCGCGCGGGGACTGATCCGCTGCTCGAGTGACTAGGTCACGGGATTACCTGCGCGCGGGAGTCCAGCGCTGTAGGGACGCGGGGCTGCGTGCGGGAATTGTGACAAAACACAATTCCCTGTGTAACTCCTAAACTACACACAACACCTGGATTTTGACTGAAATTTAGGTGTGAAACCTATACATGACATATCATGTGAAATATTAAAATGGCCAAAAGGTGCCATATTGGTGCCGTGGTCATTTACCATTTTCTTTTAAATTAATTAAAAAATATAAGGAGTAAGAATTCAAGGGTGGGGTCAGTGAGTGACCCTACCTTATTTTGGGTGGGAAATTCATTTCTGCAATAATATTTATAGATTTCCTACTCCTTCATTTTATAATAATTTTATTTATTTATTTTTTTTTCTTTTTATTTTTGTTAATATTATTATTATTGTTGCTTTGTCAGGTTGCTCTGTGCTAAGTAGCAGGCTGAAAAATTGAATACAACCTCTTTGGCTGATACAGTGAGATCATTAAGGGTACAGAAACATGTACCAAGCCCCAAGTATGATGACATAAGGCTCTCCATACTTCGGTAGTGGCTAGAGCAGGTCCACACAAACACACTGATGGTTCCTTAGCCTCAGCATTAGCCTTGTCCACTATATTTTATTAATTAAATGCTACTTCTTTGGCTGATACAGTGAGGTCATTCAGGGTACAGAAACTTGTATCAAGCCCCAAGCATGATGAAATAGGGCTTCCTTTACGTCTGTAGTGACCACGGTAGGTCTCCACAAACACACTGATGGCTCCCTGGCCTCAGTACTAGCCTGGGCCATCCTCCTTTGGTTGGTAAAAAGACTGCACCATGAGGGGACCCAAAATGATATAAATAAAGGCTCCTCCCCCAGCCATTTCTGACTGATTCATCCAGTTATATAGTCATGATTGCTTCAGATATTTTTTTCCTCAAGCCATAAAAACCTTATAAGAAATAAGTGTGTGATCCTGGACCACTTTCTGACAAAATTATATACAAAACTCTTGAATCCTTTTTTTTGCCCAAAATCAGCATCCATCCATTCAGCCTGCCCCAGCATCAGCTTCCAGCACCCTGAATCCCTGCATATTGGCCCATCCATCAAGAATAAGTTTGGATCTAGGCCTAGTAAGTGATCCTGCTGACTTATATCCCTTTTTTTAGGTTCTGCATAACCCAAACCCCAAGGAAACTACACACAACCTTCTTGAAAGGAGTCCTTGTAAACCCCACAGGCACCAAAATTGCATCTATATTGTCCTTAACAGACATATACCTGTGTTCTGGAGGGCTCAACAACCCCATTGAGTTCTTGGACCCTCCTTTCAAATTTATTTTTATATATATATAAATAAATTTAACCCTTTCAGCCAAAATATATCTCTGGTATTTTTTGACATTTTAATTGCTCTAAATTTTCTATCACCTCTAGTAGCTAGAAGGAGCTAGGTCCTTGGAATCTATTAGGCTGACGATTGGGGGTCTGGCTGGGAAATAATTGATATAATTATTGATCCTGTGCCATTTTTAATAATTTTTCAAAAAATTAACCAAAAATTCCGAAAAAATCATTATCAATTACCAAACTTCAAAAATACTTAAAAAATACAAAAAAAATCTGAAAAATTATTTGCTGATATTTTTCCAGACTCCTTACTCTGCAGTTGACTTAAAGATCAACGCAGAACTTATTAAATACTATCTTAAACTCCTAAAACGCCAAAAAGAAGAGTATATCAAAAATTACAAACCAACTGATTGGGAACTTTTATCTCCTTTAGAACAGAAGAAATTTAATGCTTTCCACTCAAAACTCAGAGAGGAACAAGAATTTGAAGGAAGTTTTTGTGTCAACCTCATCTTGAAGTATCACAGAGATTGGGCTAAGACTCATCCCCCTGCTCATATCAGATTCAAGCTATTAAAAAGTGAGATTTTTCCAACAATTTATTTAAAAATTTTTATACAAACTAACTTATAAATCTTATATCTGGTACTTTCTAGTGTCTGGACTGCCCACTGCCCCATCAACTCCAACTGCTGCCACTGCAGAGGCAGCAGCTGCAACAGTCACCACTCCAGTAATAGTACCCAACTACCCTGTTGTAGAAGCTCCCATCCAACCTAGGTCCCCAACTAGAGAGGAATCTGTGGCCACTCCAAACTCAGAGAGTAAGCCACATTATCTCACTTGTTTTAAGTATCTATATAAGTTACTTATTTCTTTGAATAAAATATGTCTAGACTCAGAGGACCAGATGGATGCTTCACCTCTCTCACACACTCCAGAGCCAAGCGTAATAATCCATCCGTTGACTCTACAAAGAATGAAAGACCTGGATATCCAGCCAATCCAGAGGATCCCATCCCCAGCTCCTCCTCCCAAGCTCCTTCTCAAGGACTGCAAGAGAATTCCTGGAAGATGCTAATCAAGGAACACATGTCCTTGTGGCAAAAGGTAATGCAAGAAGAGAAAGAGGCCAACGTGAAGATCCAGGTCTTCTACTGCAGGCAAGCCCAGATTTCTCAAAAGGCATCACAAAAGATAATAAACAAGCAGGAGGCAGAAGAATACATGAAGGGGTGGAATCCTTGGGATCACCTCAAGAAAATCCAGCCTCCTCCCAACAAAAAGGGAAAGGCAAGATCCTCTTAGCAGAAGAGACCAAGGGAGGATTTCAATGATCCAAAGAAATGGGCAGAAGTGAAAGCTGTGGCTCAAGCATTAAAGGGGGCCTACAAGAGCTAGTTGTAAATAGTTCTTTTGCAAATAGTCTCAGGAATAAATTCAGTGTTTTAGATAATAATATATGTTTGTGCATCCAAAAGATCCACCTATTGGAAGAGAAATTGAGTGGCCCTGAGTACCTCCTTGAGTTGAACATGGTAGTAACCACTGCCCTCATAAAAAATGGAGTTTCTTCTGATCTTGAAGAGATTAAGACTCTTGTCTTAGAGGAAAGAACCAAGAATAGGATCAAATATGAGAAATTCTTCTCCACTTTGAGAGAAGATATTATTTGTAACCAGTCTTCTACAAGTAACTCTTCCCTTGAAGATACTTTGAGATACCATAGGAACCAGTTAGAGAACTCCATAAATGAGCTCAAAACTTAAATGAACATGCAGCTTAATATGATTAAGAATGATATTAGAGACGTAAAATTATCCCAGATTTTGCAATCCAAAGCTGTTAACCATTCTGAGCGCCACATACCTCCTCCTAGATTCCCCAACCCTAGATTTAATCTTGCCCCTCCTCGCCAAAAGTATTCTCCTGACGCGGAGCAAGCTATCAAATTGCTGCCCCCCCATCACAGATTGGCCTAAGTTCTCTGGAGAAGGAGAATATGATCATATAAGTTTTATGATATATATTGATCACCACATCCTTTCTTCTGGCTTACCAGAGACAATAGCCCTAGTAAGGTTGCCCAGGCTTTTTGAAGGGGTAGCTTTAGATTGGTTTATCTTCAAAAGAGAAATGGTAGGAGATGTTCCATTGGAAGAGTGGAAAGAACTGATCAAAGAACAGTTTGGTACTTGAGTATGGAAAAAGAAAATGCTCAAAGCTTTTGAGCAGGATTTCTTTGATCCGGTTAGAGACCACCCCCACAAATGGTGCTTGACTCAGAAAAAGAGAATTGACTTTGTCTATCCTAAAGCTTCTGTAGAAGAGATCAATGAACAATTACTAGGACAATGCAAAGGGCACCTAGAACACAATTTCCAGTGTAGGATACCAATTGAAGCTGACCTCCCCACCCTTATAGGAGTCATGGAAGAAATAATTGACATGATGGAACTCAAAAAAAAGCCCAGGGACAGACCCAGAGAGCTTCAGAACCAACCCAGAGAGGCAAAAGAGGTTGGTAAGAAACAAGTGCTAGCTGCTCCCCAAGGGAATGCTGTTGTTAAAGCCACCCCTCTCTTGAATGCTGTAACTGTGGAGAGAAGGGGAATAGACAACCTGACTGTCCTCATCCTAGAAAGAGGATAAATAACATCAATGGAAACTCTGATATTCAGGAAAAAGGTGACAACCTAGGCCTAGTCATCCAACAACACAAGGAAGAACCAGACTTGTGCCCTTTCAATGTCATCTCAGGAGATATAGGTTCTAGCATGGAAATTAATCATGTTAAAGGAGAGTAAAAACTAACTCAGAAGTGGGATGAATCCATGAACTTAGAGCACATCTGTGATGCCAAAACTTTGATGGTAAAACCAGTCACTGGAAAGAGCTACACTCTGGGTAAAAATTGCTTTGCCACTGGTTTGTTTAAAAAGAACCCGGTCAGAATTTTGCTTGATAGTGGAGCTTTCTGCTCATGTACCAGCAATGATTTCTTAGATCATCACTAACCCATGTGGAAAGAACACTTACTTCCTGTTCCCAAAGCCAAGTTCAGTAGTTGCAATTCCGCTATGGATACCTTGGGAGTCATAACTATGCCTATTGTTTTCCCACACAGTAAAGGATCCATAAGACTTCAACTCAAATTTGTAGTCTTGAAAAATAGCCTATGTGATTACTTAATACTAGGTAATGATGCTTTCTGTTTGTATGGGATAGATATGATCCAGAGCAAGGACCAATACTTCACCTTTGGAGGAGAATGGAAAAGGAAATTCCAGATCTGTCACATATCAACCTCCATGGAAAACAAACCTCTAGAGTCTTTTAAAAGTGAATATTTTTCTCAAGCCTCTCTTAATGATCAACTTACCTCTGATCAGAAAGACAAACTAGTCAACTTATTTTTTGAAAACATGGGTTCCTTTTGCACCAAAGATCATCCCATAGGTAATATCAAGGGACATGACTTGGTACTAAGCCTGACCATAGAACCTCCTTTTTGCCCAATATTGAGGAGACCTGCTTACCTGTGAAGCCCCAAGTCCCAAGTAGCATTAGAAGAACACATAACTGAGATCATGGACTTAGGAGTACTCTGGAAAGAAGGGCATAATGAGCAAGTGGAAATCACCACTCCCTTCATCATAGCCTGGCATAAAAACAAGTCAGGGATGGTGGGAGATTTTAGAATGTTTAACAACTACACTAAAGCAGATTACCACCCTATCCCTAGGATAGATCATTCCCTCCATAATCTTTCCAAAGCCAAGTAAATTACTAAAATGGATATTCTGAAAGGATTCCACCAGATACTCATTGAAGATAAAAGCCAAAAGTATATGAGGATTATCTGCCACTTAGGCATCTATGATTACCTGAGGATGCCTTTTGGGATAAAGAATGCCCCTTCTCATTTTCAAAGAATGATGGACAAAGTCTTTGGAACTTTTATCCGGCAAGGGTGGATGATGGTGTACATTGATGATATTATCATCTACTCTGATGATTGGGAAACTCACTTAGAGAAGATAGGTCTGGTTCTAAAAACCGTATCAGATGTTGGACTAAAGATATCTATGAAGAAATGCAACTTTGGTTATGCTGAACTAAAAGCCTTAGGACATGTAGTCTCAGTATTTTCCCTAGCAGTAGACCAGAACAATGTTGCTGCCGTAATCAATAGGCCAATGCCTCAAAATAAGACTGAGTTACTCTCATTTGTCTGTTTCTGTAGTTATTATCAGCAGTTCATACCCAACTTTGCTACCATAGCCAAAAACTTGTATGAGATATGTAACAAGAATTCTATATTCAAAATGACTCATGAAAGAGTACAGAGCTATGAAACCTTGAAGAAAGCCATGACCAACGCCCCTGTCCTAACTAAACCTGACTACTCTAAACCTTTCCGCTTATATATTGATGCCTGCCTTGATGGAATTGGAGCTGCTCTTTACCAATCCAAAGTAGAGAATGATGTACCTGTGTAAAAACCTATACTATTCATATCTATACAGATTAAAGATACGGGGAAAAGGTATGGAGCAAGCCAAATGGAATGCCTAGCGTTGGTCTGGTCCTTAGAGAAACTTCACTATTACCTGGAAGGAAGTAACTTTGAAGTAATAAAAGACTGCACAGCGGTAAGGACACTCATGAACATGAAAACCCCTAACCTCAACATGCTTAGATGGCAAATAGCCATCCAGCAGTATAGAGGAAAGATGACAATCATGCACAAACCTGGAACCAAACATCAGAATGCAGATGGAATCAGTAGATGGGCTCTCCCTAATGACCCTAGTAACCCTGAATATGATCCAGATGAGAATGACATCTTCCCAATCTTGGGCATCCATTTTTGTGATCTAGATCTGGTGTTCTTTGATTCTGTCCAAGAGAGTTATGACCCAGAGCATCTTAAGTTTCTAGAGATTATGAAAAGCAAAAACCCTTCTAATGAGTTACTAAAAAGTTTAGACAAGGAACTCTCTATTCCCTATAAAGAAGGAAGGTTTAAAAGCTTAGATGTTCTGTTGTAATTCCTTCATAAACACTCTAGCGTGATAGTCCTCAACTCAGAAACCCACATTTAAACTATACTGCACAAGTGCCATGATAGCTGCACTTCAGGGCACTTCTCATTAGAAAGGACTATTGAAAAGATCAAGCAGACAGCTTGGTGGATTGAATGGAGAGAGCAAACCACTGACTATGTCAAGTCCTGAGACAACTGTCAGATAGCTAACAAAAAAACAGGAAAGAGATTTGGTCTTCTCCAAAAGATATCAGAACCCACCAATAGATGGGAGATAATAAACATAGACTTTGTCACCGGTCTACCGCCAGGGGGACCATACTCTTATAACTCTGTGGTAGTGATTGTAGACAGATTCTCCAAGAGAGCAAAATTTATACCTAATCACAAAGACAACACAGCTATGGAAGTAGCTCTGCTGTTCTGGAACAGAGTCATGGCTGATGTTGGTATCCCCAAAATAATAATCAGTGACAGAGACCCAAAGTTTACTTCTGAATTCTGGAGGAACCTTCATGACATGTTAGGAACAAAATTAGCTTTCTCCACAGCTTGTCATCCCCAAACTGACGGTCTAGCTGAGCACATGATCCAAACTTTGGAAGACTTGTTAAGAAGGTTTTGCTCTTTTGGTTCAGGGTTTAAAAACCATGATGGGTACACTAACAACTGGGTAAGCCTCCTGTCTGCCCTAGAAATAGCCTACAACAGCAGTATGCACTCAACTACTCAAGAAGTTCCTTATATTCTAGAGAGAGGATGGGTACCTAGGATGCCTAAAGAGAGTGTTAAACAAAATCTTTTCAATGTCCACCCAACAGCCCTGGAATTCAAGAAAATGTTGGAAAAAGCTAATCATCATGTCTAAGAATGCGTTCAGAGAGCTGTTGAGTATAATAAAACTAGGTGGGACAAAAGCCACAAGGAACCTGACTTTAAAGTAGGGGACAAGGTCTTACTGTCCATGGTAAACTTCAACAACCTAGGAGGTAATAAGAAACTGAAACCAGCCTTTTTTGGCCCTTTCTGCATTAAAATGCTCCATGGAAAGAATGTGGTTGAAGTTATCCGGAGTGAGGAATTTTCCAAGAAACACCCAGTTTTTCTGGTTAGTCTGATTAAGCACTATTACCCTAGAGAAGCTGGATACCCACTTGCCCAGAATATTCCCTTAGAAATCCTACAGGAAGGGAGCAAGATCAAAATAAGCAAAATCCTTGAAGAAAAGAAGGAAAGAGTGAATTGAAAGGATGTCAGGCTGTACCTTGTCAGATACAGAGGAGAATCAGCAGAAAAAGATGAGTGGCTACCAGAAAATAACATACCAGATGGCCCCATCCTTCTGAGGAATTTCAGAGCCGCAAAGAGGAAAGATTAAAAGACTCCACCCCAAAACCTTTTAACCTGTTGGTAACCCTCCCAAAAGTTTTTTTGGCATACACCAATCTTGGAAGTGGGGAATGTCAGCTGGCTACTATTCAGAACCAACTGATTAAAGACCCCTGAAATAAAAATGAATGAATAATAATAATGAATACAAAAATACAGAAATAATAACTTGAAAGAAAAATGAGATAAAAAACCTTAATGAGTAAGAAAAGTAGGAATATTATTGTAGAAATGGATTCCTGGTGCCAAAATAGGTAGGGTCACCCACTGGCACCACCCCCCAGTTCCTGCTCCTTCAGGTAGAACTGTGACACCCCTGTGTACTGTACCTCACATACACCCCACAGCCTTGTTCCACACCGCATGGGGCCAAAGAGCACAACCACAAGGTAGAGAAAAGCATGAGACAGCCCAAAAAAAAAGAAATTTTGGAAAAATTGGGCCCTGCATCCTTTTGAGAGCTGTATCAAAAGTTGTCAGGGTCCCCTGTAATTGGACCTGTACAGAAGGTTTGGGCCCAAAAGAGTACACAATAGGTACAGTAGCATCCTGAGAGGGTACACTGGGGATACACAGAGGCATAGCTTTGTGCTGACTAGCCCACAAGACACCTGAAACCTATACAACCTCCTCTGTACCCTATACAAGGAAGACTGTACGTAACTAGTCACAACCAATGGCTTAATACTCAATTAAGTAGATCTAATTAGACTAATATTAGTTACTTTAGCACCCTCAGAGTGTGCAATTGGGATAAAAAGTAGATTATCTTTGTGCTAAATTGCTCACAATATACCAGGAACCCATACAACCTCCCCTGTACCCTGTACAATGTAGACTGTATGTAACTAGTCACAACCAGGGGCTCACTACTCAATTAAAGAAACCCCAATTAAGCAAATATGGAAAGAAGAGCCTCATACTTGAAATCAGCCCTCAAAACAAAGTCTGCTTAGCATGTGCTTAAGCCCCTGGCCTCAGGAGACCATGGCTTATATTTAAAAATATTAATTGAATACAACCTCTTTGGCTGATACAGTGAGATCATTAAGGGTACAGAAACGTGTACCAAGCCCCAAGTATGATGACGTAAGGCTCTCCATACTTCTGTAGTGGCTAGAGCAGGTCCACACAAACACACTTATGGTCCCTTAGCCTCAGCAGTAGCCTTTTTCACTAAATTTTATTAATTGAATACTACTTCTTTGGCTGATACAGTGAGGTCATTCAGGGTACAGAAATGTGTATCAAGCACAAAGAATGATGACATAGGGCTTCCTGTACCTCTGTAGTGACCAGGGTAGGTCTACAGAAACACACTGATGGCTCCCTGGCCTCATTACTAGCCTGGGTCACCCTACTTTGGTTGGTAAAAAGACTGCACCATGAGGGGACCCAAAATGATATAAATAAAGGCTCCTCCCCCAGCCATTTCTGACTGATTCATCCAGTTATATATTCCTAATTGCTTCAGATATTTTTTTCCTCAAGCCATCAAACCCTTATAATAAATAAGTGTGTGATCCTGGACCACTTTCTGATAAAATTATAGACAAAAATCTTGAATCCTTATTTTTGGCCAAAATCAGCATTCAGCCATTCAGCCTGCCCCAGCATCAGCTTCCAGCACGCTGAATCCCTGCATATTGGCCCATCCATCAAGAATAAGTCCGGATCTAGGCCTATTAAGTGATCCTGCTGACTTATATCCCCTTTTTTAGGTTCTGCATAACTCAAACCCCAAGGAAATTACACACAACCTTCTTGAAAGGAGTCCTTGTAAACCCTACAGGCACCAAAATTGCATCTATATTGTCCTTAAAAGACATATACCTGTTTTCTGGGGGGCTCAACAACCCCATTGACTTCTTGGCCCCTCCTTTTAAATTTATTTATATATATATATAAATAAATTTAACCCTTTCAGCCAAAATATATCTCTGGCATGTTTTGACATTTTTGCTCTAAATTTTCTATCACCTCTAGTAGCTAGAAGGAGCTAGGTCCTTGGCATCTAGTAGGCTGATATTATTGAAGAAATAAGTTCCTCACCAAAAATTAGGTAGGGTCACTCACTGACCCCAACCTTGAAATCCAAGTCCTTACATTTTTAAAATAATTAGAAAGAAAAGTACTAAACATTAGAACACCAGTATGACACCTTTTTGCCATTATAAAATTTCACATGTGTTGTCACGTGTAGGGTTTACACCTAAAATTCACTCAGAATTGAGGTGTTCTTTATATTTTAGGAGTTACACGCAAAAATGTGTTATGTCACAATTCCCATGTGCAGCCCCGCATCCTTACATATCCCTACGTACTCCTATTAGCAAATTCACACATACTAGAGACCCGCCCAAGGCTAATTCTGCCACGCAGGCAGCGGATCCTACCCCATGGGCATCTGTACTGACTGATCCCTGCGTCTGGATCCAGTGTGACTAATCTGACAACCAGGTACTGCTCAGAAGAGCTACAACCTAGTTAGGGTTGCCTGGCATATGTAACAAGTTGACATATGCATTATTAATAGTCTAAAAAGATCAATACCTAAATAAAATTGATAAAAATTAAGTTTAAAGCATTTTTTAATAATAAATCAAAGATCAAGGATTACCACGTAAATCATTGACTCTGATCTTTGAAGACCACAAAACACTGCAAGGAGTTTTTGTAATAATTATTAAAAACTATCTACGTGATCAGTGGATGATGGAAAATCATTAAACATCCACATCTGTTCACTTCAAAGCAATACTAATAGTAAAAAGGAAGGATGAGTTCAGAATGATCAAATTTATGCCATAATAGATTAACTGATCCTGTGGCTAAAATAGTACAGAAATCCAGCAGATCTAAAGTCAGCTCATTGACAGCAACAAGTGGAAGTGCTAATCTTGCCCTGAATGGCTTGTCAGCCTCATCCCATGAGCAGAACCCTCTCTTCATTTCCTGAGAAGCTCAAAATCACCCCAAAAAGGTATTTATACAGACCTCTTTGGATCCATTATTCCAGAGATTTTCAGTTTACCAGGAATTATTATTATCAATAAGAATCCTTGTCATTGTTAGTCAAGTGCTTATGAAGATTCTAAGAAAGTGATTTATGAATTAGTCTGTAGTATTATTATTTATTTCTTAAACCAATCAACCAATTGAAGTTAAATCAAGCAATCCTCCCAAACTGCTCTGAACGCCTTCTTATTATTGCAGGATTTTTTTGGTAAAGTGCTCAGAGTGAGTTTTTCCCTTCCTGTCTTGGCTTTTGTGCTTTTTAGCCCTGCCATATTAGTGGATAAGCTCTTTCTAAGGCACCCATATTGAATCCAAGGTTCTTAAACTGCCTAAGGAGGCCCTTTGAAGAGAGGTTGCTTTGTCTTTAAAGACCCCCAGTATCATAATACTGTGGCCCCTCTTTTATATATACATTGAAAACTTTTTATTTCCAAACCAATTAAAACTTGCAACTGCTCTTATTATATTATTTATTTGAGCCTCTAAGGTTTTATTTTTGGAATAATTATTCTTATGATTATTCCAGTATTTTTATTACTCTCTGTAGCTAAAGGACTGCAAGGTTCCTGGTATCAGAGGGCTGTAAACTGGGGGTCTGGCCAGGAAATATTTTTGAATAATTAATTTTTGATTATTTATTCCTTAGACCAGTCTATTTATTTTTTTAAAATAAGTCAATATACTTATGACATATATTTTTGATCCTTTGTTTCTCTAGTGAATCTTAAGACCAAAGGAGAATTGATAAATTATTATTTGAAACTTCTTAAACAGAAAAAAGAAAAAAAACTCCATAACTTTGTCCCTGTTATTATACCTCCTGAGCAACAACAGGAAAAATTGCTTTATTATAAACAGCAAGCTATAAAGGACAAGGAACTTGAGCTTGAAAGAATTATCAATTTCAATTCTTTATTAAGGAAACATAAGGAGTGGAAAATTTATCAAAGGAAGCTTTATATTTATGAGCTAAATAATCCTGAAGATAAAGACAAATCAAAAATTAACAAAAGTGATTATTTTTCTGTAAAAACATCATCTTACCACGTAAAAATATAAAAAAAATATTAAACTAATATTTTTGTTTTTATCCATCTCAGTGTATTTTATTTTTGGTGATCTCATTTACCAGGACCTCCTAGAGGACGTCCCTGACAGTGTACCCTTGGACTTACCCTTGGATTTTTCCCAAGATCTGATTTGAACACACTCAAATCCTGTTGGAATACCCCTCAAGGACAGTTGTGATCCCAACCAAGTGTTGGTACCCTTGAATTTGACCTTAAGTAAGTTAAAACATATATAAAAAAAATTATTAAAAATATAAATACTCAAAAAAATTAATTTTTTTATATTTTTAATTCTTTTTCAAAATTTTCAACAGAAGACTTACACATTTTTGGTGCTATGAATCAAAACAGGTGCAACACCTGCGCAACTGGTAGAGCCCCATCATATGGATCTCTGCCAAGAGGAACCTGACGCGCAAGGAATCCAGTTGCAATCTCAATGAGAGGGCTCAAACCCATGACCATAGCGTCACGCAGGACAATGATGGCAACAACCGCAGCCACCAATTTGACCAACAGACTGTTGGAGAACCACCCTCTGCCCAACGTGTTATCCCAGGATGATACCTGTCCTCCTATGCCACCCCAGCTGCACTCAATCAAGGAGGAAAGATTCAAAGTGTTAGTGAAAGAGCACGTGAGCTATTGGGAACAATTCAAGCTGGCTCAGACCCAGGAGGATCAGCCAGGTATGAGAAAAACTATCTCTCTGGCAAAGAAATCTCAGATTTCTCTGCAAAAGTTGATCCCAAAGAAAGAAGTAGAAGGCTACATGCAGAGCTGGAATCCTTGGGATCAGTTAGCTTCTCAAACGGGAAAGGACCCCAAAAAGAAGAGGTCCTCAGCCCATGAGAGGTTAAGGAACCCAAAGGATTGGGACAGCATAATATCCCTAGCTCAGAAGTGGAAGAAGGTGTACCACAATTAGATGTAGAAGCTCTTAACAGCTTTTCTGTAAATGTGTCTCACAATTTTACTATTATCAGCAAGTCCTTTGACAAAGTCTATCAACAATTGGACAAATTGATTCGGAGTATTTTCAGAGTGATTGATACCCAGTCTCAGACTATGAGAATTGATGAGTTGGAAATACAACAAATCAAGGATAGTATAAAATCTAGTAAGTTCAACCTGATGAAACATATTGATGATAACCAATCAATTCTTCAAGAAGATATTCTTGCAACCATGGACCAGCTTAAGGAAGAAGTTAAGAAAACTAGTCCTACTCCTACAGCTCATCTGATTAACAAAATTGATTTATTAAACAAAGAACTTAATTTGGAGTTAGGTATGATGAAGAATGATCTCAGAGATCTTAAAGTCAATTCTACTAACTCTCCAGTCATTGAACTGGAAGAAACTAGACCTGCTAGGTTCACAAGTACTCCTAGTGTTCCTCCCAGAACCAGGACAACTAGGAATGAATCTTTTAGGCCCAATCCTACTCCTGAAGTGGAACAGGCTATGAAGTTACTTCCTCCCATTACTGAATGGCCTAAATTCTTGGGAGAAGGAGAATAAAACCATGTCAGTTTCATTAAATTTTTTGATTATACCCTTGCTTCTTATGAACTCCCTGATGCAATAGCTGTGGTAAGATTTCCCAGACTGTTTGAAGGAGTGGCTCTTGATTGGTTTATCAATAAAAGGGAGGAAGTTGGAGCTTTATCCTGGATTTCTTGGAAATAATTGATCAAAGTACAATTTGGTACCAGGATTTGGAAAAGAAAGATGATGAAAAATTTTGAAACCTCCCAGTTTGATCCATCCAAGGAAAAACCTCACAAGTTGTTTTTAGACCAGAAAAGGAGGTTAGACTTTTTTTACCCTAATGCTGATAAATAAGAAGTCAATGAAAGACTCCTCAACTTATTTACTGGACAAATCAACCACAGTGTAAGGTGCAGGATGCCTATGGATTCTGATCTTTCTACCTTGATAGGTGTGTTGGAAGAGACTATTTATATGAATGGTCTTGATAAGAGAGTCAAAAGTCTCCCCAGGGAACAAAATACTAGGGACAGGGTAGAGTATACTGCAAAAACTGAGGAGTTTGCCACTAATCCAACCAACTTTGAGGTCAAAAAGACTCAAGATTCAAAGGAAAAAGTATTTTGGAACTGCAACCAAACAGGAAATGTAAAACCTGATTTTTCTCTACCTAGTTAAAGGATTAATTCTATTGAAGGAGAATAGTATGATAATCCTGACCCTCACCTTGATGATACTGATGGAACACTTTCTGAGTGTGATTTAATGATCACTAACCCCATCAGTGTTATTGAAGGAAGTATTGAGTCTTCTCTGGAAATAAATTCTGTTAATGAGGATTCTAACTTACCTCAAAAATGGAATCCCAACATGAAGATTCACCACATCTCTGAGGCTAAGGCCTTGACTCTGAAACCTTCTACTGCTAAAAGTTACACTTCTAGAAAAACATGCTACGCTACTGGTTTGATCCAAGGTTCCCCTGTTAATTTACTCTTGGACAGTGGAGCCCCTTTGCTCTTGTGTTGGTTCAAATTACTTGGAGAAACAAGACCCAAACTGGAAACTGAACTTATTACCAGTACCTCAGGCTAAGTTCAGCAGTTACAATTCTTCTCTCAATGCTGTTGGAGTATGGTCTTCTGATATCATACTCCCTCACTCTAAAGGATCACTCAAGCTGAACATTGAATTTATAGTGCTCCAAAATGGAGTATGTGATTACTTTATCCTTGGAAATGATTCTCTTTGCTTGTATGGTATAGATGTATTCCAAAGTAAGGGTAGATACTTCACTATAGGGGGAGACTGGAACAAGAAGTTCCAAATATGCCATGTCAATGCTCAAACTTCTGATTCAACTTATGAAAAACACTTAGAGAGTTTCAATCAGGAATACTTCTCGCAAGCAGCTTTGATTTCCCTGCTCAATGAAGAACAAAAATGGGACATCCTACAAGTGTGCTTTGAAAATCAGAATGCTTTCTGTGCCAAGGATCACCCCATTGGTAACATCAAAGGGCATTATATGATTCCGACTCTAACCATTAAGCCTCCTTACCCACTTAACCTTGGGAGACCTTCTTACCCTTCTAGTCCAAAATCTAGAGCTGCTCTGGAAACTCATATTCAAGAGTTGGTTGACTTACAAGTTTTAAGGAAAGTAGGACAAAATGAACAAGTGGATATCCCTACCCCAGTAGTTATAGCTTGGCATAATGATAAGTCAAGGATGGTTGGAGATTTTAGAATGTTGAACAACTACACCCAAGCTGATAAAGATGAATGGTTGCCTGAACACAATATCCCTGATGGACCCATACACCTAAGAAACTACAGATCCAGCAGAAGGTATTAGTCCTGGAAATTTTTCAGATATAGACATATCTTGGAATGGGGGAACATCAGCTTGCTACTATGTACAGAGCAACCTGTCATAGCAACAAAAAACTATAAAAAACAAATTAAACAATAATATCTAAATTAAAAGAAGAAGGAGTGAGAAATCTATAAATATTGTTGAAGAAGTGGATTCTTCACCAAAAATTAGGTAGGGTCACTCACTGACCCCACCCTTGAAATCCAAGTCCTTACATTTTTAAAATAATTAAAAAGAAAAGTACTAAAAATTACAACATCAGTATGACACCTTTTGACCATTCTAACATTTGACATGTGTTGTCACGTTTAGGGTTTACACCTAAAATTCACTCAAAATTGAGGTGTTGTTTATATTTTAGGAGTTAAATGCGGAAATGTGTTATGTCACAATTCCCACAAACAGCCCTGCATCCTTACATATCCCTACGTACTCATAGTAGCAAATTTCCACATACTAGAGACCCGTGCGCAGCTAATTCTGCCACTCACGCAGTGGATCGTACCCTGGGCGCATCTGTACTGACTGATCCCCGCATCTGGATCTGTCGTGACTAATCTGACAACCAGGTACCGCTCAGAAAAGCTACAACCTAGTTAGGGTTGCCTGGCATAAGTAACAAGTTGACATACACATTATTAATAGTCTAAAAAGATCAAGATCTAAATAAAATTGATAAAAATTAAGTTTAAAGCGTTTTTTAATAATAAATCAAGGATCAAGGATTACCACGTAAATCATTGACTCTGATCTTTGAAGACCACAAAACACTACAAGGATTGTTTTTAAAAATTATTAGAAATTATCTACGTGATCATCACATGATTTAAAATCAGTAAAAATCCTTATCTGTTCACTTCAAAGCAATACTAATAGTACAAATGAAGGATGAGTGCAGAATGATCAAATTTACGCCATAATAGATTAACAGATCCTGTGGCTAAAATAGTACAGAATCCAGAAGATCTAAAGTCAGCTGATTGAAAGCACCATGTGGACGTGCTAATCTTGCCCTGACAGACTTCTCAGCCTCAGCCCATGAGCAGAACCCTCTCTAAGAGCCCTGAGAAGGTCAAAATCACCCCAAAAAGGTATTTATACAGACCTCTTTGGATCCATTATTCCAGCAATTATCAGTTTACCAGGAATTATTATTATCAATAAGAATCCTTGTCATTGTTAGTCAAGTTCTTATGAAGATTCTAAGAAAGTGATTTATGAATTAGTCTGTAGTATTATTATTTATTTCTTAAACCAATCAACAAATTGAAGTTAAATCAAGCAATCCTCCCAAACTGCTCTGAAAGCCTTCTTATTATTGCAGGATTTTTGTGGTAAAGTTCTCAGAGTGAGTATTTCCCTTTCTGTCTTGGCCCTTGTGCTGTTTAGCCCTGCCATATTAGTGGATAAGCTCTTTCTAAGGCACCCATCTTGAATCCAAGGTTCTTAAACTACCTGAGGAGGCCCCTTGAAGAGAGGTTGCTTTGTCTTTAAAGACCCCCTGTAGTATAATACTGTTGCCTCTCTTTTATATATATATTGAAAACCTTTTATTGCCAAACCAATGAAACCTTGAGACTGCTCTTATTATATTTTTTTTGAGCCTCTAAGTGTTTATTTTTGGAATAATTATTATTATTATTATTCCAGTATTTTTATTACTCTTTGTAGCTAAAGGACTGCAAGGTTCTTGGTATTGAAGGGCTGACAGCTTGCAAGCAGAGATATGTTTATACTTAATATTTTATTGTTGGGTGATGATACATTCACAACTCCCAGTGGTGTGGGAGTTGTGTAGCGCCCCAAACAATCCAATCAATGTGTGGGGGCCCATACTTGCGTCAAATTGGTTGTTCCAAACACATTTTTTTATCCATCTATTTTTCTTATTTTTTATTTGTTCATCTGTTGATTGATTGATTTATTTATTTATTTAATTGGTCAATTAATTAATTATTTATTGATTTATTTATTTATTCATTCATTTATTGATTTATTAATTGATTAATTAATTAATTGATAAATTAATTCATTTCTCAATCAATTTATTTATTTATTTATTTTAACCAAAAAATCAACATATTTTGATTTTTTGGTTGATTTCTGTTTTTTATTTTTATTTTTTATTCAATTTGTTTTACTTTTTTATTTTTTTATTTTGGCCCAAAACACTTTTAGTTGTGTGGAACACTACAAAACTGTATTTGAGTTTTGCACAGCCCCACACAACTCAAATTTATTTTTGTAGGATGCAACACAACACCCAAACGTTGTGTGGGGGCTACACTACTACATTAAAGTCCTTTAGAGGCCACACAACTCAATTTTGGTTGTGTAGCGTGCCACACCCTCCATTTGAGTTGTGTAAACAAATTAAATGAGCCCTGAATTTAGCATCACCCTAAATTCACAGCCCAAATGAGCCATGTACACAGCTCATTTGGGCCATGTAACATGCTAAATGGCTTGATTGTAGTTGTGTAGCCTCCATACAACTCAAGTGTAGTTTTGCGGCCCCCAAACAGTGGCCCAGGTCCTGCGGGACACCTCATTACATTCAAGTTGTGTGGGGCTGTACACAACTTAAATTTAGTTGTGTTCCATGCCACACCACTTCAAGTTTTTTTGGCCAAAAAAAATAAAATAAAATAAAATAAAAAGCTAAAATAAACTAAAAAAAAATACAAAAAAAAAAAACGCGGAAATCAACCAAAAGATCAAAAAAATGTTGATTTTTTGGTTAAAAAATAAAATAAAAATAAAAATAAGTAAAAAAAAAAAAACAAAAAAACAAAAAAATAAAAATAAAAATAAAAATAAAAATAAAAATAAAAAATAAAAATAAAAATAAAAATAAAAATAAAAATAAAAATAAAAAAAATAAAAATAAAAAAAATAAAAATAAAAAAATAAATAAAATAAATAAATAAATAAAATAAAAATAAAAAAATAAAAATAAAAATAAAAAAACAAAAAACAAAAAACAAAAAACAAAAAACAAAAAACAAAAACAAAAAACAAAAAACAAAAAACAAAAAACAAAAACAAAAAACAAAAACAAAAAACAAAAAAAAACTGAAGACAACCAAAAAACCAAAAATGAAATAAACAATGAAAGAGTCTGTGGAGCAGCTGTAAAGTGTAAGTGCCAAAAAATAAAAGTTCAACTTGACTAGCCCTAAAGTAAAAGTGCCAAAAAATACAAGTTCAACTTGACTAGCCCTAAAGTAAAAGTGCCAAAAAATACAAGTTCAACTTGAAAAGCCCTAAAGTAAAAAAACCAAAAAAAGACAAGTAACTTGACAAGCCCTAAAGTAAAAAGGCCAAAAAAAAGACAAGTAAATTGACAAGCCCTTAAGTAAAAGCACCAAAAAAAACAAGTTCAACTTGTGTTAAGCTGATCTCATCACAAGAAGTAAGAGTAATCCTTGTGATGGGATCAGCCCAACACACTTTGAACTGAATTACCATTAAAATCTCATTCAAAACACTAATCATAATGATGTTAACTCAAAAAACTCAACATAATTATGTTCAAAATGTGATAACCCTTTATATTAATGGAAGTACAAGTTAGCTGCATCAGAATTACAAATCATATGGAAACCCAATTATGACATGATCTCTATAATTGAAGTCTATAATCTAGAATACATGTGCAGTTTATCTTTGAGATGATCAACCCAACCAGAATCTTTCTTTGAAATGAAATCAGAGGGTTTTGCTACAATGGGTGGGATTGGAATCATTTCTCCCTCAATTAATAATAGAACCCAGTTGTTATTCTTGACAAAGGAAATACAAATAGGCTCTGATTTTTATGTAACACTTTTTTCATTGGAGTATAAGAACAACATGACTAATGAAATGAAAAATATAGGTCTGGCATATGTGTCTGCTATTATTGGACCCATAACTAACTTATGCAGCCATTTTGAAGAGGGAATCTTTGCATTGATGTCTTTAACATCAATTCTTTGTTTAATCTTTTCTACCTCTTTTTCACCATCAACCATCCTAATGTAGCATGCTTTATGTTTCTCCAATTTTTCAATCATTTCCTTTCTCACTCTAAACCAACCATGTTCATCATACCCAAGCCATTTAGCAATGAATCTAAATCCGCAATTCCCATCACCAATCAGATCCCAAACCTCACACAAGAACTTATGTAATTTCTCAGGTATTTGATTGAGTTATTTCACTTTGGGTTCCTATAATCAAAACTTACACAGCTGAAATTCCAATAAAATTAATTAATCACATCAATACTCACCAAAGATGAGCTTCTGGTTGATGCTTCCTGCACGTCTTTTTCCTCTGAAGAGGATTTGGATTCCAAATGAAGTGAATCTAATTCACATTCAGTCCCTTCCTCTGAGCTATGAAATTCAGATTCTGATCCTAAGGAGTATGATTAACAATTAACATCATATCATCACCAGTTCATTAAACCAAAAAAATGAAAATTTTAAAAAAGAAAAGACTTACAATCTTTTGTCTTTTCTTATTTGGTACCCCTCTAATTCTCATTTCCTGCTTAAGCTGCTTCTCAAAATTTTCAAATCAAGAAGTATCTCTCTGGCTATCTGTCAATTTAGGACATCCTCTGCCTGATCGCAAGACTTTAGGTTCAAGTCTTGGCTTTGATTGATATTTTTTGGTCTCCTGAATCAAGTGCTTCAACAGCCCGTGATGATCTTCTTCAGGATATCCCAAGATCATTTCATTGAGCTTCTCATGTAACTGAAAATTTTTGATCATTTCATCAAAATCAAACTTTAAAAATTCAAAATGATTAAATATTATTAAAGAAGGAATCATCCATCAAAAAGCATTTATCAAAAAGCATTAATCACATAGTGGTTTGAACAATCCAACAATCCAACTTAAACCAACTTACAGAACTAAAACTGCAAGGGTCATCATCCAACCTACACTTAGTATGAACATCCCCAGGCACAATGAAGCCTTGTAATGCTAGTAGGTCACCTATCTTGTGGGAACAGGGAAAACCCATACTCTTGCAGTATGGCTTGGTGCACACTTCCCAATCATGGTTCCACTTTAATTTCTTGAATTGTTCCACAACAAGTTTAATTGACTCTAGATACAACTTGTATCCCAATAGTAACAGTTCAGTTGGAGAAACTATTCCTATCTTAATCTGAGAGTTGTGAAGGGCAGACTGAACCAATTTAATTTGATTTGAAACTGTTCCCTCTAGGTTTCTCCAAACATTGAACATGTTTCCCAAAGAATTTTCAAGAAACCATTTGAGAGTAGCATGGGCTCCTTCAACCCAAGAGGTGATTTTATTTCCAAAGTCAGGTTTTTTGAAAGTCCAATCCATTAGAAACGTCTCTTTGATACGGAAGATGTTATCATCCATATACTTGAGCACATCCTCACAGTCTTCCAAGAAACACTTTGTAAAAGTCATAATGAAAGCAACCCAAAACTAGGAAGATTAAAAGTAGAGGCAGTGAGTTGGAACTTACTCTAAGTTCCACATAATTGACCTCTTCCTCCTCCTTGTTTTCAAGGCCCCGTACTTATCCCACAGAGATAATAAGCTTTGCCATCCTTCAAATTCATTATAAATCTCACTTTACTGTTTGCTTGTATGTTTTTAGGCAAGTTCCACTGATAACACTGTCTTGTTGACTTGGGGAAACTTTGTTCCAAAGCACAAATCAAAGCTTTTTCACGTTCCCTCACAAAGACTTTGGAAATTCTCTCAGGATCATAATCCAGCTCCTTTAGTGAATTTACAGACCAACTGTAGAACTCAAACGTTTCTCTTTTTATAAAAACAAGAGCTTTTGTGAAAGTTTTAAAGTTGAATTTAATTCCTATGAAATGCAATAGGGGGATGTTGTACTTATTTTTTTTTATAAGTAGAATCCAACATAGCAATATGATGGAATTGATTTCAAAGCTTTAATGAATTGGGGCGTGCCAAGAATAGGGCCTCCAAGTGACCCTCTCCAATGAATTTTGCTTGCTGAAACCAACATGAATTACTAAGTTTTTCACAGAGCACATCCATAAAACGTTTACCTCTAGTTCTTCAAGTGCTACTTTACTCTTAGTTTTATAGAAATTTTGGTCATCAACATATTCCCTGCCATCAATCATGCGCAATCTTCTTTTCAGTTGAATAGTATTGAGTCCATCATTCATGCCTTCTTTCAAATTCACTCAGGCCATCCCATAGATTCTCCTCAGGTGAGGATGCACCAAGGGTTGTGGAGATGGTTGATGGTTATGTTGATCATTTCTGTAGGAGATTTGCCACCAGGAGTCTGCCTTTGTGCAACTTGCACAGATTAAAAACTTTCACCCAACCTTCTTTGTGTGATTTTGCCTTGACCATTTGGTGAGCAATTGCCCAGAGTGGGAACCATGTCTATCACAGGCTAAATCCACATATTTATCAAGATTTGAGTTGAAAACTGTTAAAGCGTAACCATCCTTCATTGCCCATGTTTTAAAACAGTTTTTTGCCTCTTCCCTAGTAGGAAAAGCTCTCACAGGAGGTGGGTGAAGTGGATCTGTTATACTTAAATAGTTACATAGTTACCAGCCGCCAATCAGTTTGCATCAAATCAAATGAGGCAAAGACCAGAGTAACATAAAATTTTATTCACCACCAGAGGTCATGTCAATTTGTGAAAAAGTTTGTTCCTAAATTGTCACCATAGATGAGGATGCCATGGGGGCTTCCAAAAATTCATTACCCAAATCCTTCTTGTCTGCAGCTTTTTTCATGGAACTATCAATTTAGTCATTCAAAAAAGCCATGTTCCAAAAAGGAGCGCTTTCCACTGTTCCCATAATTCAAAAAAAGCAATGGTACTTCAGTATTTAATCCAACTTTCAATTGAACAACTATCAAGTTTGCTCACTTTTTAGTTGAGAATTATCAATTTTAGTGGGACATTTGTTTTCAGTTTCAATTTGGTTTTAATTTAGTTTCAATGATTTGGTTTGCAGTTTCACTTTATTTCAATTTAGTTTCACTTTAGCTTCACTTGTGGATTGTTAGATGTGGTCCAACAGTCCCACATAGTATGTGTTGATCCCAAATATGGGTTGAAGGAATCCAAATGTGGTCCAGGGGCCCCAAAAATTTGGCATGACCCTCAGGGGGTTTTATACCCCCAGACATGTGTCAAAACAGCTGTGTACCCAGGTACACAACCAAAAAATTCTGTTTAGGGGTGGTATGCAACCCCCCCCCCCAGGGTCAGGTGTGTTTGAGACAACACTTTGGACAAGTGTAGACATGTTTATGGGCCAGCACGTGTGCTTTGGACACATCCATGGGGCCTTATAGGGCCTCACACAACTCCCACACAACTTGGAGTTGTGAATTTATCATCACCTAATAAAAAAATAAAAAAATCTATAAATATAAAAAGATTGAAAAACTTCCCACACCTCACCTAGCGTTGAGGTCCTTGGGTTTCAATTAATTTTTTGGCCTTTTTGTATATGCATCTCTTGCATTGACACTGGGAAAGCACCATGCCTCCCTCAATTTGGGGGCAATTATACTCTATTATAAAAATATATTGTTTCTTTAAGGGTTGGGAAATACCAATGTCAGCCTCCTTGGGAAACCCCCCTCAAAAAGCATTGAGTAGCCAGCATTTTTCTCTGCAATCTTAGCCGCAAACTGGATGTGGGCCATGGATCCACTTTGCTCAAGCTTTTCCACCATGCAAAAGGCTTGCCTCCCCAAACTTGGGGGCAAAACACAATTAAAATAATAAAAAAAATAAAAAAATAAAAAAATAAAAAAATAAAAAAATAAAAAAATAAAAAAATAAAAAAATAAAAAAATAAAAAAATAAAAAAAATAAAAAAAATAAAAAAAATAAAAAAAATAAAAAAAATAAAAAAAATAAAAAAAATAAAAAAAAATAAAAAAATAAAAAAATAAAAAAAATAAAAAAATAAAAAAATAAAAAAATAAAAAAAATAAAAAAAATAAAAAAAATAAAAAAAATAAAAAAAATATAAAAAATATAAAAAATATAAAAAATATAAAAATATAAAAATATAAAAATATAAAAATATAAAAATATAAAAATATAAAAATATAAAAATATAAAAATATAAAAATATAAAAATATAAAAATATAAAAATATAAAAATATAAAAATATAAAAATATAAAAATAAAATAAAAATAAAAATAAAAAAAATAAAAATAAAAATAAAAAAAATAAAAATAAAAATAAAATAAAATAAAAAAAAAAAAATTAAAAGAATAAAAAATTCAAAAAATTCAAAAAAATTCAAAAATTCAAAAATTCAAAAAATGAAAAATTGAAAAAGGAAGTGTAATGTTAAATTTTCAAGCCCACACAACCTGTTTGCAATCTGAAATGGGTTGTGTGGCATGTTTTGCAACCTGTGCAGGTTGAAAACAGCCTTTTGCACCAAGATTTGTGCAAACTGCTGGTTTGCAACTCAATTTGGTTGCAAAGTGTCCTTGTAAAAAATTTATAAAATTTATAAAAAAATTGTAAAAAATAATCAAAAATAATCCAAAACAACAGAAAATAACAAAAAAATAATTAAAAATTTTAGAAAATATTAAAAAAAAATAATAATAATAAATAATAATAAAATAATAGAAAAATAGAAAGATAGAAAAACAATAAATAATAATAATAAAAAATAATAAAAAATAAGAAACAAGAAATAAGAAATAAAAAATAATAAAAAATAATAAAAAATAATAAAAAATAATAAAAAATAATAAAAAATAATAAAAAATAATAAAAAAACAAAAAATAACAAAAAATAACAAAAAATAACAAAAAATAACAAAAAATAACAAACAATTATAAAAAATAATAAAAAATGACAAAAAATAATAAAAAATAATAAAAAATAATAAAAAATAATAAAAAATAATAAAAAATAATAAAAAATAATAAAAAATAATAAAAAATAATAAAAAATAATAAAAAATAATAAAAAATAATAAAAAATAATAAAAAATAATAAAAAATAATAAAAAATAATAAAAAATAATAAAAATAATAAAAAATAATAAAAAATAATAAAAAATAATAAAAAATAATAAAAAATAATAAAAAGTAATAAAAAGTAATAAAAAGTAATAAAAAGTAATAAAAAGTAATAAAAAGTAACAAAAAGTAATAAAAAGTAATAAAAAGTAATAAAAAGTAATAAAAAGTAATAAAAACTTATAAAAAATAATAAATAATAATAAATAATAATAAAATAATAATAAAATAATAATAAATAATAATAAATAATAATAAAAAGAAATAAAAAATAATAAAAAGTAATAAAAAGTAATAAAAAGTAATAAAAAGTAATAAAAAGTAATAAAAAGTAATCAAAAGTAATAAAAAGTAATAAAAAGTAATAAAAAGTAATAAAAAGTAATAAAAAGTAACAAAAAATAATAAAAAGTAATAAAAATTAATAATAAATAATAATAAATAATAAATAATAATAAATAATAAATAATAATAAAATAATAATAAATAATAATAAAAAGTAATAAATAATAATAAATAGTCATAAAAAGTAATAAAAATAAGAAAAAATAAGAAAAAATAAGAAAAAATAAGAAAAAATAAGAAAAAATAAGAAAAAATAAGAAAAAATAAGAAAAAATAAGAAAAAATAAGAAAAAATAAGAAAAAATAAGAAAAAATAAGAAAAAATAAGAAAAAATAAGAAAAAATAAGAAAAAATAAGAAAAAATAAGAAAAAATAAGAAAAAATAAGAAAAAATAAGAAAAAATAAGAAAAAATAAGAAAAAATAAGAAAAAATAAGAAAAAATAAGAAAAAATAAGAAAAAATAAGAAAAAATAAGAAAAAATAAGAAAAAATAAGAAAAAATAAGAAAAAATAAGAAAAAATAAGAAAAAATAAGAAAAAATAAGAAAAAATAAGAAAAAATAAGAAAAAATAAGAAAAAATAAGAAAAAATAAGAAAAAATAAGAAAAAATAAGAAAAAATAAGAAAAAATAAGAAAAAATAAGAAAAAATAAGAAAAAATAAGAAAAAATAAGAAAAAATAAGAAAAAATAAGAAAAAATAAGAAAAAATAAGAAAAAATAAGAAAAAATAAGAAAAAATAAGAAAAAATAAGAAAAAATAAGAAAAAATAAGAAAAAATAAGAAAAAATAAGAAAAAATAAGAAAAAATAAGAAAAAATAAGAAAAAATAAGAAAAAATAAGAAAAAATAAGAAAAAATAAGAAAAAATAAGAAAAAATAAGAAAAAAATAAGAAACATCAGAAAAAATCAGAAAAAATCAGAAAAAATCAGAAAAAATCAGAAAAAATAAACAAAATAAGAAAAATAATAACAAATAATACAAAATAAGAAAAAATAAGAAAAAATAAGAGAAAATAAGAAAAAATAAGAAAAAATAAGAAAAAATAAGAAAAAATAAGAAAAAATAAGAAAAAATAAGAAAAAATAAGAAAAAATAAGAAAAAATAAGAAAAAATAAGAAAAAATAAGAAAAAATAAGAAAAAATAAGAAAAAATAAGAAAAAATATTCAAAAATATTAAAAAATATTAGAAAATAACAAAAAATATTCAAAAATATTAAAAAATATTAGAAAATATTAAAAAATAGTAAAAAATATTGAAAAATATTGAAAAATATTGAAAAATGTTAAAAAATATTAAAAAAAATATTAAAAAATATTGAAAGATATTAAAAAATATTAAAAAATATTAAAAAATATTAAAAAATATGAAAAAATATTAAGACATGTTAAAAAATATTGAAAAATATTAAAAAATATTAAAAAATATTAAAAAATATCAAAAAATATTAAAAAATATTAAAAAATATTAAAAAATATTAAAAAATATCAAAAAATATTAAAAAATATTAAAAAATATTGAAAAATATTAAAAAATATTAAAAATATCAAAAAAATATCAAAAAATATTAAAACATATTAAAAAATATTAAAAAATAAATATTAAAAAATATTAAAAAATATTAAAAAATATTAAAAGATATTAAAAAATATTAAAAAATATTAAAAAATATCAAAAAATATTAAAAAATATTAAAAAACATTAAAAAATATTAAAAAATATCAAAAAACCATGGGCCCCAAATAATAAACAATAATGATAACTGGGGGCCATGGTGGTTGCAAGGACCTTGCTTGCAATCACCCCAGGTTGGAAACGGCTTTTCATGCCTGTTTGCAACCTGGGGATTCCAAATTTGACATCTCTCAAAAATAAATAAATAAACAAATCAAAAAAAAAAAAAAAAAACTAAAAATTTGAAAATTTGAATATTTGAAAAGTTAAAAATTTAAAAATTCAAAAAGTCAAAAAATTAAAAAATTAAAAAATTAAAAAAATTAAGAAAAATTAAGAAAAATTAAGAAAAATTAAGAAAAATTAAGAAAAATTAAGAAAAATTAAGAAAAATTAAAAAGTAAACAAGTAGAAAAATAATTAAAAACTTAGAACCCTTAAACTGATATACAAAACATACACATCACAATATCCATGATTTCTCATACTTCCACAACTCATAGAGCTTTGCTCAGAATGTACTCAAACCCAGTAAGGATCAAAGGTCTAGTGCTAGTTCTTGACTCCTAAGCTCAATCAATCCAACTACCCAGGCTGAGTCCTGAAAATCATCTCATCTCTCATTCCAGGAAATCTTACTCCATTCCAACTTTTTCTTTCCCCTCCCCCCCCCCCCTCTTCAATATGATCTAAATAATCTCCTTATCATTTCTTCTTCCCCCAAGTTTTTTTTTTTTTTTTTTTTTTTTTTTTGTCCTATAAATCATCAGATTGAGCAATAGAGTATCAAGCCAAAAGAAGACAAACAAAAACAAAAAAAAAAAAAAAAAAAAAAAAAAAAAAAAAAACAGAAAAAGAGAAAAAAAAAAAAACAAGAATTTCTACCATCAATTCCTAACCGTTTGTAAATCATAGAAAGCTTGAGGAAGTGAGGATGAGTGACAATCGATCTCCAATCTGTTGCTTTCTCACATTTCAATATTCAAAACCAGCAACAAAAAAGAACAAATAGAGGGGAGGGATCTGATCCAAGACCAGGATCTTTGATCACCATACCATGTCATCGATGATCAGGATTCAACCAACACCAAAAACTCAATGTCAACAAAAACCCCCTCCCCCCCCTCCCAAAAAAAAAAAAAAGAAAGAAAAAAAAAAAAAAAAAAAGAACGGAAACTTCCCACCAGCCCAAGGTGAGTTTATTCATCTATATTCGAGGTGTTAAGAAAGCGTATCCAATAAGACCGGTTCTATACTTTTAGATCAAGAGAGTCAAATTTATCATCAGGTTGACACATCAAGTGGATGATCTGAGCTCAAGTTCTCACAAATCCAAAGGATCTAGGATGAGCGAAATCAAGGCAGGATGGTATGTACCAATATGGGTGCTGGTGGAGGACCGCTACTTCAGTATACACAAGTATACCTCATCAGGTCCTCCACCTCCACATTTCAAACCATCTTCAACAGATCCGCAACTCCCTTCGATCGGGTCTTTGCATCTTCAAAGATGCAATGGTCTCTTTGCTGATACAGAAAAAAAAATCAAGTCTTTTCCTCTTTTCGAGCAACATTCTTCTTTTTTTGTTCATGCAAACCTGCGTCTTGGGATCCACCAATTTACAATGTTCGACCCCACTCTCTCTCTCAAAAAAAAAAAACAGCCGGTCGTGTATAATTATGTACATACATATCTAGATGAACCGTTTGATTTAGAGAATGAATATGCTGAAGTTCTTAAAAACCCAATCGACAGAAAGACAAAAAGAACGAATGAAGAATACAAGCCAATTAGGGCATGTTTTCCTTTTCCTTGACAAACGGAATTAGGCTAGGTTTGGAAAAACAGAAAGGGAATCTAAGGATTCTGAAATGTCAAGTTGAGAGAATGCCGATGGAGATAAACGGATGGTAAGAATGGAAGGAAGACAGACTGGGATCAGGCCACATCGACTGAACCAGTTTTTCTTCTGATTTCGTCATGAGAGCGTCAAATTAGGGAGGGGGGAAGTAACTTTTCCTACTTGACCGATTTGATGGATGATGGGGTAAAGAAACTGAAGGATGACAAAAAGTAACAATTGGGACAATCAAGACTAGTATTCATCGAATCACGTCAACTCTGTCTTAGCATTTTGCGATGATCGGAACATGTGATGCCAGTCACTTGAAACGAGTCAACGAAATTGGGTCAGCGTTGGAATTCATTTGATGATTCAAGGAGGCCGAACAGTTGGCCCCAGAGAAGCTCGGGGCGAGAGTGGAAAGACGTGACCCGAGGATGATTTCACGGCCAAATCTCTTTCATCTGGAATCCGATAGATCATCAACCGGAATGGTGAAGTTGGTAACTTGAGGAAGGTAGGCTGATGAGGCCAATTCAAGGCACCAAACTTGATCATAAACGTGTCTTCCATCAAATCCACCAATAATGATCAGTCTCGAATCGTATAGAGTCGCGGTGTGATAACCGATTCGAGGAGGTAATTGGCCCTTAACCGTGCGAGGTTCCCATTGCAGCGTGACTGGGAGTAAGAGGGAAAAAAAAGATTAGCTTGAGGTCATCTGGAAGTAAAAAGGCAAATTGGGACTAAAGCATCTATGTAACTAGTCGACCACAAGTTAGTCAAGTCGAATATCACCCACCCAAGTTAAATAGTTTTACTTCTGAAGTGTAATCCTCCCCATCATGGCCACCGATCACGAAAAGGTACGATCCAACTTGCGTGGAAGTGTGCGCAAGCCTTGCAATCGGGCATTCGACCTCGACCTGAATCCAGGTCAAGTTTTCTGATCGATAGATTCATGGCATTAGCGATGATCAATTCAGGAGAACCCCATAAGAATATCAAGATCGACCAAAGACCAAAAAAAAGACAGAACAAAGTAATAATTACCGAGGTCTAAAATGAAGATGTCACTAAAACATTCACCACCATCACTACCACCAAAGATGACGCATTTACTTCCGATTAGGTTAGCACTGTGATAGCCTCGATTGAGCGGCGATCGGCCTTTGATGGCCAACTCTCTCCATTCGAGACTCGAGAGATCTGTCAGGTCGAGGGCATGAACATCATTTAAGGCTCTTGATCCATTGCCACCACCAAAGATGATCAGTTGGTTTCCGTAAAGTACAGTCGCATGAGCTCGGCGGGTGGAAGGCAAAACACCTTTGACTTTGGGTTTCGTCCATGTCAACGAGACTGAAGGGGTGAGACGAGTCGATTCAATCTAAATCGGTGAATGCAAGCCTCCAGCCGGTATGACAGATGAGGATGTGCAGGACGTACTCGTATCCAAATAATATAAATCATCAAAGTAATTGGGACCATCACCCCCGCCAAAGATGAAGATCCGACCATCGAGATGGGTAGCTGAATGGGCTCGACAAGGGCGAGGCATATGGTCCTTAGGGCTATTTCGAAGCCTCTTGGTATTGGGGGATGGTCGGGATTTGTTAAACTGATCGATCGATGGATCGTCCGAGTAACCATAACCTGAATGAGCGTGGTGCGGATCAACGGCCAGGTCCTCATCCAGTCCTCTACACTTCACCTTGGTAAAGCTTAAGGTTTCGAGGTCTAGTTTCCATACGTCCTTGAAACAACCAACGAGATCGGTGCCGCCAAAGATCCAGATCGCATCATTGACTAACGTGGCGGTATGCGCTCGGAGTGGCTTGATGAGTTTGGAGCCGTGGATCGAGGCTTTGGAGAGATACATACAAGCGGCTGGGGAGGCTTCGACCTTGGCATTTGGTAATGAAGGAAGCCTGGAGTTAGGCTGTAGGGTGGGTTGATTGGTAGAATGGGCCGTCATTGGCCTAGACGGCCTGGAGACGGATTGATGGGTTTGTTGGCTCTGTTGAGGATCGATGGGGTTGGCAGAAGGTTGAGAGACGCTCGAATCGACTGGATCGGGTCGTTTGGTTGACTTCTGATCGATCCTTTCCCGGGAGCTACTCATGGTAGACTGGGCTAGAGCGTGGCGGTTTGAAGGTTTGGTAGGAGTGACGCTGAGTGATGTACTACCGGTTTGAGGGTCGAAGCTGAGTTGAGAGCTTGGTTGATGACGGGAGATGGTGGATGATGATGGGAGGAGGGAGGAGGAGGATGTGTTTGAACAGGAGAACTTCCTGCCATCCTTGGTTGAGGGAGCCAGCCTGATGAGATGGTTAGGGGGACGAGAGTTTTCGAATATGGTCGGGGCCTTGATCTCCCACAGTCGGGTAGGGTTTGAACAGACGGAGGCGTGGCGACGAGGTCGGTGGCAGCGGCCGATACTGAACTTGGAGGCCGAATATTGTTATGATTGGCTGCTCGCGAGTTCTTTCGCTCGGCCGGTCGGTATACCGGTCGTGGTCCGTTGGCGATGACGTACGTTTCTCGGACGCGCGCCGAGTCGGCTCAAGGTCTTGAATCGATCGAGTGAGAGTCGAATGTTGATCAGGCTGAGGCTAAGGATGGTTGGTCATGAGGTGATGATGATGATGATGATGATGATGATGATGATTAGGGTCGAGGGAGGGGCAAGATTCAAGAATGAGCAGGATGATCAGTTTCCCAGGCTGAATGTTAAAAGTCAAGCGTCGGAGATCTTGATCGATGGATTATACATAATCTATTGATCAACGACTTTAAGAATCGATGGATGGATCTTGCGATGTTAAAAATCCAAGATGTTTATCGACCAACTTATGATAAGCTAGCTTAAATATTCCTACTACTAGAGTGATGATGATTTCGGATGAAGATGAATAAAGAAAAGATTCCGACTAGCGCTCTCGAGTCAAGATTGACGGTAATTATCTAGAGGAACTAGATGATAGTACACAATGTAGGTAACTTGGATTCGAACGATCATGATAGGTAGGTAGTGGGAGTCGAGTCATGACGATGAGAATACTCTTGATCAGTTCTTAACTCTAGTGGAGAACATCATGACCGGAGTCCAATGAAAATTACCTACGACCCGGATTAACATCGATATCTCAGATTATCATCAGCTCGAGCAGTCATCAAGATGGAAATTCGTAACTGGAGTATCGTAACAAACCAACTCACTCAAATATCGGATTGGACTTGAGAACTATTCAATCAAAAAATAGAATCGAACCAAGACCATTCTCATCATCCATGACCCATCATCAATGGATTATAAGTAAATAAATCAGGACTTGAATATTTATTTATTTACTTGAGACGCTAGACGCTGCTACTGCTGGTGCACTCGAGACAGTCACGTCACCATGAGCTACTATGACGTGTTCGCGCATTTGGCTATGGCCTGACACGTCATATTAAGAAAACCCGCCCAGTTCAGTTTCATCCTCTTGGTCCCTCTTCTTCCGTCTGTCTTCTATCTTGGAGCTTTGGTCCGCAAGTCAACCGATTGGTCCCATCAAGTTACTCATAAAACTATTTATTTCTTCTTTCTGTCCTACCGTTAAAAAATAAAAGTAAAACGTCGTCCGGGCGTTCGAGGTAAAAAACCTGTGCGCTTTTGGTTTTCACAGTTCTCATGTCCTACTTTTATCAATCTTTCAAATGATCAGCCTACCTTTTAGCCTTGGACAGACGAGGATTTGATGATCTGATGAAAATGAGTGAGATGTAAAAAAACATTGAAAAATGTATCAATTTCCAATCTGAACTATAACGCGCTTAGTTCTCAAGTAGATACATACAACAACAATCCAATCAAGATCAGTCGTTGTTCTACCGTGAAATATCCTTAATTTTTACAAGTAACTAGAGTATTACCCCCAAATTTGGGGACTGATTAATATTTAAATTGTTTAAATGATTTTAATATTCAAGTGGGAAATGTGGGGAATGGATAACAAAAATTGGGCCTAGTGTATTTCCAAAAATCTGATATATTTTTTTAAGTAATTTTAATCAAATTGGAAATCTAGGGAATGGATTCAACAAATCGGCTGTAGTGAATTGCCACCAAATTTGGGCAATGGATTGAATAAAAAAAAAAAAAAAAAAGATTGATACGAAAAAATGGGATGTTCTTTAAATGTGGTAAATCTGGGGAATGGATTAAAAAAATAATGAAATCAACAACTTCTCAAGTATTTTGTTCAACCAATAAGCAATTAAAACAAATAGTATATCATTGAAATCTCAGTATTTAATTTCAGTGATGGATGGCATTCAAAACCTCATGATAAAAAATGTTGTCAGTTTCAGATGAAATCTTGTTTCCAGGTTGCAGCCACTTCCTTTGTAAAATTTCTAGATCTACAACTTGAAAATTCAAACTATAACTACTCATGGGTGGACACTGGATCTTGAATATAAAGACCAACACTTGAAATTGTATGACCTTGCGATTTGTTAGTTTTCAATGAGAATTCAAAATTGACTGGGAACTGTTTTCAAATCATCCTGAAAGTCACAAAATTTTCCTCTGGTTCAGAAATCAAGTTTACACATGGAATGGCTATCACTCTTCCTAAGGAATCAAGCATGCATATGAGTCATAGGTGCTTCATCACAGATTATCAAAGGAGCTCTTTTGAGATATTAATCCTTTTTGGAATTCTTTGATATTTTTGAAACATAGTTTTTGTCTCCAAGGGAATTCCAATGGTGAGAAAATTTGTTCTTCCATTTGGTAGATTCATGGCTTCATTTATACAAAAAAGTTTTTCCTGAACCACCAGGCCATGAATAAAGAATGAAGAGGGTTGAGAGTAATTTCATGCATGGACTAATATGCTTCTGTTGACTAATTAAAACATGAATTTTTTTTGAAAATCTGATTCATTTATAGCAGGATTTTGTTCTTCAGAAAAGATCCAGTTCCTTTTAAATCTTTTAACCACCATTGTTTGATTGCATCTTGGAAAATCTTGAAAATCTTATTCAATAAATTTTCCACATCTTTGAAGTATAATTGTGGTGATTGATGTTAATATTTCATGTTTGAGAACTGTTGGATCTGTAATCCCAGACTGAATTAAATCTTCCACTGTGAAATTGAAGCAAGAATTTCATACTAAAAGTGGGTTTCCTGGCTGAAAAAGTGCCAATAGCATTCTGAACAACTTCCTTAGTCCAAAAGGGTGGATATCCTCATTGGCTTATTGATTTTTTTTTTTTTAAAAAAAAAAGATGATGATTAACCTCAAGTAAGCCCTTGGCCAAATCTGCCTCTCTGAAAGTTGGATAAGAAATTCTATTTACTTACTTTAGGTTGTCAAATGCAGTAGCACCAACAGATTTATTCAACAAAGTGTTGCAATTCTTCCCAACTTGTTAGTCATCTGCCAGGCCATGGAAAGAAAAATTGATCTAGGCAAGCTCATCACAGACACAGAAAGAACATACCTGGCCGCCTCCAAGAAGTTGGTGACACTCTTGGTGCCGGCGGCGCAACCATCAACACCCTCTTGTTCTGGAACCCCTAAACAGGCGCCGGGACCATTGGTTTGCAAAACAACGGAGATCTTGCAGGATATACAAATCTTCCTCAACCGGACAACAGCTCCAAAGGCTCCAACTCAACCGTGCGCAAGACCATCTCATATGATGGAAGGGTTCCAGCCTCCCAGTGGGTCCTCCGGAGGGTTTGGGGTGCGTGCTTGTACTTATTGTGAGGAAAAAGGGCACTGGAAGTCAACATGTGCCCACCTCACTCAGGAAATGAAAACAGGGCTGGTTTGCACATCCAGCTTGACGTACATATTCCCAATGGGCAAATTGATGGATCTGACAACAGGCCAGCTGCCTCCCATGGTACAAATACAAGAACAGGATCAGGCTCTGGCTGACACCACTTGGGTATCACTTGGCATTGTCACTGCGCCTGGGACCTGGGAAGCCCAAAGAGTGGAGGCCAAAGTTAGGGCATTGGCAGAAAATGAACAGGTTGCGGTAGAAAGAATGGATTTCAACATTAAAGAGCAACCATTGGCCCCAAAGCTAGCTGCGCTTGCGCCAACAGGGGACAGCCCATCAGCAACTCCTGTGGGGAGAAAGAAGGCGGCGGAGATTGTCTGGAGAGTGATGGGGAAAGACTTGCCAATACTACTAACCCTACAAGAATTAGTGGTGGTGTCCCTGGTGGTTGTTGACGAGATGGTCCAGGCGTTGAAGGAGTGCAGGAAAGGCTGGGTTCCGGCAACATTCCAGCGTGTGAGCATGGAGGAGGAAGAGGTAGACTGTAAGCTGTACCTGTTGAGATCTGTGTTGGTTCCGCTTGCCTACGTCACAATGGCTATTGCAGGGCGGAAGGTATGGGCAATGGTTAACTTGCTTCTGTCAAGGTTGGTGGATGAGCTGGGTTTTGTGTGGAGGAAGTGTAAAATGGGGCTCTGGGCATTGAACAGCGGAGATTGCTGCATGGATGGGGTAGAGGTTGCAAAATTCTGGAAGCCCCTATCTTTCCTCTTGGTGGAGTGTTGGGACATTATTTTGGGATGGCCATTTATTTTAGGATTCCAGGCTCAAACGGTCTTCAACTCCAAGGTGTGTATGGAAGTGTTAATGATCAAGGGTTTTTTTTGTGCACGGTTTGAGACAACAATCTGCAACCATGGGAGGGGGAAATGGGTGCAGCAACAACAAGTCCAACGTGGTTGTCAACTGTAAGGGTCACCCCATGAAGGATTTTGCTTAGTCAGCTGCGGTTAACATGCAGAGCAAGCTCTGGATTTGCACAGGCGGTCAACTATTAAGGGGCAGGTGGGGGAGGAAGGTGCACAGAGGGCGCAAATGGAAAAAGTAAGTTCTCTTCCTCATAATGCATCTCTGGGAGGTTCTACATTTTGAAAACCCTATCATTGTGCCACAGTTGTGAGCAAAGGCAGAAGCCCTGGCCTGGTTAATTCTAGGACTTACAAAGATGATGGTTGGTTTTTGATGGCAAGGTGCAATGTGGGAAATTACAAGCTGGTGGCTTGAAAGGTTGGGCCGCAGCAAAAGTCAATGCTGCAGGGGCTTAATGGACCTTTGCAGCCAATTACCTGGTCCTGAGATCCATGGGAAACACCTTTGAAGAAGTCTGGATGGGTAACACAATTGGCACAAATCAAGGATGAGAGAGTCAATTCTCTCAAATTTGGGCCTACAGGATGGTTGAGTCCGGAGGAAAAGGATTTACTGGTGTTGGTGTTGGTGTTTCAGTAGAAGGCCCTTGCCTTTGGGCCAGACGTGTGCGGATTGTTGAAAGGCAAGATTGGGGACCCCTACATAATCCCCACTGTTCCGCATGCGCCATGGCAAATCAAGCCAATTCCAATCCCTTGGACCATTTTGGATGCCTTTTTGGAGTTTGTGTGCAAGCATGTGAGGACAGGGATGTGTGAGCAGTCTGTGTCAAGCTACTCCAGTCCAAATTTTGTGGTTTTTAGGCAGGATGGGAAGTTGTTGAGGATTGTCCATGATCTGCAGTGGCTCAATTTTTTCACCATCTGTGATGCGGGGTTTCCCTGTGCATGGAGGAATTACTGGACTCAATGGCTAGGTGAGCATGTTATGGATTGGTGGATGTGATTGGTGGGTACCATCAGCAGGAACTCCACCCAAATTCACTACTGTTGACTGAGTTTGAAACTGGGTTAGGAAGGATGCAACTGACGTGGCTGCCACAGGGTGCAACCGACTTGGTGGAAGTGCACCAAGCTCAGATGAGCTAAATAATGTGCAATGACCTTCCCCGCAGAATCCAGATCTTTATTGACAATGCCGGTATCAAGGGCCCAAGGACAGACTATGGGGGCGCGTTTTTGGCAGAAGCCCCAGCAATCCGTTGGTTCATTTGGCAATACACAGTGAGGTTGGAGCGGATCTTGTTTTGGATCAAAGAGGCGGGACTTACTGTGTCAGGGAAAAAGCTGGCTGTCTGCGTTCCGGAGCTCAAGGGTTTGGGGCATGTGGTGGCATTTGATGGCAGGCAGATTTCAGAGAAGAAGTGGAACAAGGTTCTCAAGTGGCCAAATCAGCAGATGGTTTTGCACATTCTCCAGTTTCTGTAGTTTTGTAGCTATGTACCCATGTTCATCAAACAATTTGAAGAGGTAGCAAGCCCTCTGCGGGCGTTGACACGTAAGGGTGCAAAGTGGGAATGGACTGCTGGGTTTGAAAATGTGTTCACAAAGCTCAAAGAGATTCTGGGGCATGACATTGAACTCCAGGATCTTGATTAAAATGTCAGAGATACTCTTGGAAGTCAACTCTAGTGAATTTGGTGCGGGGGGGGGGGGGGTCCTGACGCAGGACAAGGATGGGAAAGATTGTCTGGTGCTCTATGATTCAGTCACATTTACCGCAATGGAGAGTTGTTATTTGCGGCCAAATTTGGAGTTGTGCAGTGTTACCAAGAGCATGCAAAGGTTTCAGAACCTTTTGTGGGGCCTTCATTTTGAGCTCTTGGTGGACATGGAGTCCTTGGTGCAAATGATCAACTCACTGATGTTGACAAACATGCCCATGACCAGGTGGGTGGCTTTCCTTCATCTATTCTCCTTTAATGTGGCACATGTTCCAGGGAAGGCATTCAAAATGCCAGATGCGCTGTTGCCGTATTCCGGGAGGACCCGTACAAAGGGGCAGAGCCCCTGGACATGGAATCTCTGGTCATCCGCATAGGGGTAGTGGAGGCAGAGGTTTTCCTTCTGCTGCTTTAATCCGGGTGTTATGCAGTCTTGTGCTCTTATTTTCAGGATCACTGGCTAACCAAGGGCATGGTGTAAGACTCCAAAAGGTGCTAGGCCGTGGCAGTTCTGTGGAGGGGAAAGGTGCTGTTTAGGCTGCCCTCCTGAGTGTTACAAAAATATTTAAATGTAACCAAGATCAAGGTCCAGAACCTGGTAAATGAGGAATCAAGTAGTAGAGGATAAAGATGATAGTAGTTTGGTAGCAATGGAACACCACTATCTGAGCCAAGATTATGTGGGAAAAACTTTGACAAAAGAAGCTAAAGTTTGTTTAAAGTTCAAAGAACAAAGCTGTTGTATGTAAACAACACCCACAAGCCAATAACTCTGGTTATCAGCAGAAGATTGGGGATGATCAACTCAAACCCAAGCAACCTCCAGGTTCTCAATGAACCTGCCCAACTCTCTGCAATCAAGCGCTTGAATGGTACCAGATAACTGAGGGTGGCTTTACAAGACAAAGCACTATGTTTAAGAAGCTCTAAAAGCAAACCGTAAACTGATTTGAAGCAAGGATAACCTCAAAAATTCTCAAGGAACTCAAGATTAGGCTGGAAGAATGCAACTCCAAAGAAGCTAAGGGGAGGTATAACACTCCAGGTCTTAACCTTAATAAGAACTCTTCAATCAATCGTGATTTGCTCCAGAAAGATGATCAAAGAGGGATCAAGACCAGTATTGTCAGCTCTCTGATACCAGGAACCTTGCAGTCCTTTAGCTACATAGAGTGATAAAAATGCTGGAATGATAATAATAATTATTACTCCAATAGTAAACACTTAGAAGCTCAAATAAATGATATAATAAGAGCAGTTGCAAGGTTTAGTTGGTTTGGTAATAGATGGTGTTGAATATAGTATAAAAGAGGGGCCACAGTATTATACTACTGGGGATCTTTACAGACTAGCAACCTCTCTTCAAGGGGCCTCCTTAGGCAGTTTAAGAACCTTGGAATAAATATGGGTGCCTTTAGAAAGGACTTATTCCACTAATGGCTGGGCTTAACAGCACAAGTGGCCTAGACAGGAAGGGAAACACTCACTCTGAGCACTTGACCACAAAAATCCTGGAATAATTGGAAGGGTTTCAGAGCAGATGGGGTAGATTGCTTGACTAAACTTCAATGGTTGATTGGTTAATAAAGGTAAATAATACTACTACAGACTAAGTCATAAATCACTTGCTTATCTTCATATAAGCACTTGATTAACAATGACACCGTGTCTGATTGATAATAAATAATTCCTGATAACTGATAACTGATTGGGAACAGAAGGGCAAAAAGAGCCTGTTTAAATATTGTTTTTTGGGTGCTTGAGAGCCTCTAGAAGGGGTACTAGCCATGGGCTGAGGCTAGGGTGGCAGTCAGGGAAAAATTGGCACGTCCTCAAGGTGCTGTTAGCCTGCTGGCCTTAGATCTGTCAAGGAACAGCTCCTTTTTAGCTGCAGGATCTGTTAATCAATAGATTAGTCATTTTTCTGATCCTGCACTAATCCTCAATTTGTACTGTAAGTACTGGTCCAAAGTGAGCAGACGTGGATGGTTATTGATTCTCCATCCTCTGCTGATCCTGTATGTAATTTTTAATAATTTTTACGACCACTCCTTATGTAGTTTTGTGGTCTTTGAAGGTTCTGATCAACTCATTTCATGGTAAGTCTGGATCTTTATTTAAGTAATAAAAAATACTAAAAATTGGTTAATAACTAATTTTAATTGATTTTTAAGGTTTTTGAACTATAATCCATGCTTGTGTGGTAGCTTTACATATGTAGTGTAGATCCTACTATATTGTAGCTCCTCTGAGCGGTACCTGGATGTCAACCTGATCACGGCAGGAGGCGCGGGGATCATTCCATTCAAATGCGCGCGGGGAATGATCCGCTGCTCAGATGCGCGCGGGGGACTGTACCGCTGCGCGCGTGACTAGGTCACGGGATTACCTGCGCGGGAATTCAGTTGCGCGGAAGTCCAGCGCTGTAGGGACGCGGGGCTGCGTGCGGGAGTTGGCGTACGCGGGAGTCCAATGCTGTAGGGACGCGGGGCTGCGTGCGGGAGTTTGCGTACGCAGGAGACCAGCGCTGTAGGGACGCGGGGCTGCGTGTGGGAATTGTGACAAAACACAATTTCCCGTGTAGCTCCTAAACTACACACAACACCTGGATTTCAACTGAAATTTAGGTGTGAAACCTATACATGACATGTCATGTGAAATATCAAAATGGCCAAAAGGTGCCATACTGGTGCCGTGGTCATTTACCATTTTCTGTTAAATTAATTAAAAAATATAAGGAGTAAGAATTCAAGGGTGGGGTCAGTGAGTGACCCTACCTTATTTTTGGTGGGAAATCCATTTCTGCAATAATATTTATGGACTTCCTACTCCTTCATTTTATAATAATTTTATTTATTCATTTATCTTTGTTCCTTTTAATTTTGTTAATATTATTGTTGTTGTTGCTTTCTCAGGTTGCTCTGTGCTAAGTAGCAGGCTGACATTCCCCCACTCCAAGATATAACTATATCTGAAAAAAAATTTTGGGGCTCAGTGTCTTTTACTGGCTCTGTAGTTTCTCAGGTGTATAGGTCCATCTGGAATGTTGTTTTCAGGTAGCCATTCATCTTTATCAGCTGATTCTCCTTTGTATCTGACTAAGTAAAGTCTAACATCTTTCCCTTGGATCCTTTCTTTTTTATCTTTAAGTATTTTACTAACTTTTCCTTTGTCCTTCCCAGGCTCATCTAAGACTGGTATTTCAGGTGAAGGGGTCTTTTCACCTTCTCTGGGATGGTAGTGTTTGACAAGGCTAACTGGGAAGACTGGGTGTTTCCTAGAGAGTTAATTACTGAGGATGACTTCTAAGGCATTCTTACCATGGAGTTTCTTGATAGTGAAAGGCCCAACAAAGGCTGGTCTGATTTTTCTGTTACCAGCCAAGTTATTGAAATTGGCGGTTGAAATTAGAACTTGATCTCCTATTCTGAAATCAGGTTCTTTGTGAGTTTTATCCCACCTCTGTTGGTTGTATTCACCAGCATCTTGTACACACTTAGCAGCGTGCTTGTTTGCCATATCTATCATGTTTTTGAAGTCCAGTGATGTTTGATGGATATTAGTCAACTCCTGATTGAGGTTATCCTTGGGCAATTTGGGGATCCATCCTCTTTCCAGTACGTAAGGAGCTTCTTTGGTAGTAGAGTGTTTACTACTGTTATAGGCCATTTCTAGTGCAGGTAAAAGGCTAACCCAGTCATGGCAATATCCGTCTGTATTTTTGTACTCCATCCCAAAGCAACAGAACCTTCTGAGCATATCCTCTAGAGTCTGGATCATTCTTTCAGCTAATCCATCTGTCTGAGGGTGATAAGCTGTAGAAAAGGCTAAGGTAGTTCCTAACATATCATGGAGGTTTCTCCAGAATTCAGACATGAATTTGGGGTCTCTATCACTGATAATAATCTTAGGAATTCCTACATCAGCAATTAGTCTGTTCCAGAAGAGTAAGGCTACCTCCATAGCTGTGTCTTCCTTATGGTTAGGTAGAAACTTGTCTTTCTTAGAAAATCTGTCTACAATAACCAGGACTGAGTTGTAAGAGTAAGCTCCTCCAGGGGGCAGTCCTGTTACAAAGTCCATGTTGATAACTTCCCATCTTTTCCTGGGCTCAGCTATCCTTTGGAGTAGTCCAAACCTTTTCCCAGTGGTCCTGTTGGACTTCTGAAAGATTTCACAGCTTGAAACGTACTTGATAGTTGAGTCTCTCCAGTTGACCCACCAGGCAGTCTGCTTTACTTTATCTAGGGTTCTATCTGTAGACAGGTGACCCAAAGAGCAATTATCATGACATTCAGCTAAAACAAGTTTGATATGCTCTGCTTTGGTCAAGACTATAACACTAGAGTGTTTATGCCAGTAATATACTAGCCCATCCCACAGTGTGAATCTTCCTTCTTTATAGGACTTCAGCAGGGGTTCAGGTAAACTGTTTATGAGTTCAGATGGAGGTGAAGTACTTTCTATGATGTTAATCAAAGTCTTCATGTCAGAGTTGTATGCTTCTCTGATGGAGCTGAACAGTGATTCATCTAGTTCACATATGTGAATTCCTATGATGGGAGCTTCGAGATTAAACAAGTTAATGTTTATTATAGGAAATATATCATGATCTTCTGGGTCATGAGCGGGATTGCTAGTATCATTTGGTAGAGCATTTCTGCTAAGACTGTCAGCATTCTGATGTTTAACTCCAGCTTGGTGGACTATAGTCATCTGACCTCTGTACTGTTGTATGGCTATCTGCCATCTTAACATATGCCTGCTAGGAGTTTTCATGTTCATGAGAGTTCTAACAGCATTGCAATCAGTGATCACCACGAAATTTGTACCTTCCAAATAATAGTGGAGTTTTTCTAATGCCCATACTAGAGCAAGGCATTCCATTTGGCTGGCACCATATCTCTTTTCAGTATCTTTGACTTGTCTAGATATGAAGAGTATAGGTTTCTCTACTGGTTTATCCTCTTCTATTACTTCTTGGTGTAATGCAGCTCCTAATCCTTCCATGCTAGCATCTATTTAG
Source organism: Puccinia polysora (assembly GCA_025617555.3). Taxonomy (NCBI): domain Eukaryota; kingdom Fungi; phylum Basidiomycota; class Pucciniomycetes; order Pucciniales; family Pucciniaceae; genus Puccinia; species Puccinia polysora. The sequence continues at coordinate 13,443,730 of CM062617.1, forward strand.
AGTTTGAAAGGTTTAGAATAATCTGGTTGTATCAACACAGAGGCAGTAGTCATAGCTACTTTGAGTTCCTCATAATTCTTCAATCTTTCATGAGTCATTTTGAACAAAGTGTTGTTGTTGCAGATCTCATATAAACACTTGCTGAGGTTGGCAAATTTAGGTATGTACTTCCTGTAATAGCTGCAGAAGCTTATAAAGGATAAGAGTTCTGTTTTGTTCTGGGGCATAGGTCTGTTCATTACTGCGGCTATCTTACTTTGGTCAGCAGTTAAAGTTAGTCCAGAAACAATGTGTCCTAGAGCTTTGAGTTCTCCATATCCAAAGTTGCACTTTTTCATAGATACTTTTAATCCTACTGTGGCAATTGTTTTAAGCACTAGCCTTACTTTATCCATGTGAGTATCCCAATTGTTTGAATAAATGATAACATCATCTATGTATACCATCATCCAACCTTGTCTGATGAGCATTCCTAAGACTGTATCCATCATTCTTTGGAAGTGGGAAGGAGCATTTTTAATACCAAAAGGAATTCTGAGATACTCATATATGCCTAAATGACATATAATTCTCATACATTTCCTACTATCTGGACTGATAGGTATTTGGTGAAAGCCTTTCAACATGTCCATAGTAGTAATGAACTTAGCTTTAGAAAGATTATGTAGAGCGTGGTCAATCCTTGGGATAGGATAATAGTCAGCTTGGATGTAGTTGTTGAGCATTCTAAAGTCTCCAACCATCCTAGACTTATCATTGTGCCAGGCTATTATCACGGGGGTAGTTACGTCTACTTGCTCATTATGCCCTACTTTCCGTAAGACTTGTAAGTCCACTAGTTCTTGGATGTGGCTTTCTAGGGCAGTCCTAGATTTTGGACTAGAAGGGTAAGCTGGTCTCCTGAGGTTAGGAGGGTATGGAGGCTTAATAGTCAAAGTTAAGACCATATCATGACCTTTAATATTACCAATGGGATGGTCTTTAGTGCAAAAAGCATTCTGGTTCTCAAAGCATGCTTGGAGAATATCTCTTTTCTGGTTTTCACTTAGCTGGGAATTCAAGGCAGCTTGGGAGAAGTATCCCTGGTTAAAAGTCTCTAAGTGTCTCTCATAAGAGGAATCAGTAGCTTTAGCATTGACATGGCATATTTGGAACTTCTTGTTCCAATCTCCTCCTATAGTGAAATATCTCCCTTTACTCTGGAAGACATCTATCCCATACAGGCAAAGAGAATCATTTCCTATAATAAAATAATCACATACTCCATTTTGAAGTACTACAAATGCAATCTTTATCTTGATTGATCCTTTAGAGTGGGGGAGTATGATTTCTGTTGGCCATACTCCAATAGCATTGAGAGGTGAGTTACAGCTGCTGAACTTAGCTCGAGGTACAGGTAGTAAGTTTTTCTTCCAGTTGGAATCCTGTTTATCTAAGTAGTCAGTTCCAACACAAGAGCAGAAGGCTCCACTGTCTAGAAGTAATTTTACGGGGGAACCTTGTATCAAGCCAGTGGCATAACAAGTTTTACCACCGGTGTAACCTTTTCCAATAGAAGGTTTAAGGGTTAAGGTCTTGGCTTCAGAAAAATGTTGGATTTTCATGTTGGGTGTCCATTTTTGAGGCAAATTGCTATCTTCATTAACAGGGTTAATATCTAGGGAAGATTCTATGTTACCTTTGATGACATTAATGGGATTAGTGATCATTAAGTCACACTCAGAGATGGAACCATCCGTGTCATCTAGTTGGGGGTCAAGATTAGTGTCATCTTCTTCTCCTTCAATAGGATTAATCTTCCTCCTGGGTAAAGGACAGTCAGGTCTTACATGCCCTGTTTGGTTGCAATTCCAACATGTCTTTTCTTTGGTCACCAAAGTATTCTTGGCTTCTGAGTTGATAGGTAGAGGTTCTTTATTCTTGTTATTATATTCTTCCTTATTCTTAGCAGTTGGTTCTCTGGGTTTATTAACCCTTTTGTCTAAGCCATTCATGTCAATAGTTTCTTCTAATACTCCTATGAGAGTGGAAAGGTCAGAGTTCATGGGCATTCTGCATCTTACGCTATGGTTAAGTTGTCCTGGACATAGGTTGAGGAGTCTTTCATTGACTTCTTCTTTATCAGCGTTTGGGTAGAAGCAGTCTAGTCTTCTCTTCTGGTCAAGGCACCATTGGTGAGGTTTGTCCTTAGATGGATCAAACAAAGAAGTTTCAAAAGTCTTCATCATTTTTCTTTTCCAAATTCTGGTACCAAATTGTTCCTTAATCAAATCTTTCCATGAATTCCATGACAAAGATCCTACCTCTTCTCTCTTATTGATGAACCAGTCAAGGGCTACTCCTTCAAACAGTCTAGGTAGTCTTACTACGGCTATGTTCTCAGGAAGTTCATAAGAGGCCAGAGTATAGTCAATAAACTTAATAAAACTGACATGATTGTATTCTCCTTCTCCTGAGAATTTAGGCCACTCAGTGATAGGGGGAAGTAATTTTAATGCTTGTTCTACTTCAGGAGTGGGACTAGGCCTGAAAGATTCATGCCTGGTTAGTCTTGGTCTAGAAGGTAGTTGGGGAGTACTGTGGTACCTGGAAGGTCTGATTTCATCAGAGTCTGCAATGGGTTGAGATAAGTTTATCTTTGGATCTCTGAGATCATTCTTAATCATACCTAATTCCAGGTCAAGTTTGTTACTTAATGAATCAATTTTATTAATAATATGAGTAGGTGAAGTGTGGTCTGTCTTATTAATACCTTCTTTGATTTGTTCAATAGATAGAAGGATTTCTTCTTGGATAGCTGAAGTATTGTTTTCTAGGTAATTCATTAGTTCTCCCTTACTCAAGCTGATGCTGTCTCTTATTTGTTTTACCTCTAACTCATTGATTTTGATCAAGTTGGATTGGGATTGCATGAATTTACCAAAATTGGTATTTACTTTATCCAATTGCTCATATATTTTGTCAAAACATTTACCAATGATATCAAAGTTATGAGAAACATTTACGGAAAACAAGTTGAAAGTTTCTACATCTAATTTTGGTACACTTTCTTCCATTTTCTTGCCAAAGATATTATATTGTCCCACTCTTTGGGACTCTTTAATTTCTGATGGGCTAGAGATCTCTTCTTCCTGTTGTTGTTGTTTCCCCTTAAGGAAACTAATTGGTCCCAAGGATTCCAATTCTGCACGTAACCTTCTACTTCTCTCTTGGGAATCAATTTTTGGAGAGTTATTTGAGTTTTCTCTGCCAAAGATATGGATTTTCTCATACCTTGCTGGTCTTCCTGGGTCTGAGCCTGTTTGAACAGTTCCCAATGACCCACGTGTTCTTTCACCAATACCTTTATTTTGTCCTCCTTGGAGGAGTCCAGCTGGGGTGGCGTAGGTGGAACGGTATCCTCCTGGGATATCACGTTGGACAAGGGGCGGCTCTCCAACGGTGAGTTGGTCGAGTCGGCGGCCGCGGTTGTTGTCATGGTTGCTTGGATCGGAGCGATCACTGGCTCAATCCGCATTGCGTTAGCAACTGGCATCCTCGCGCGCACAGGTTCCTCTGGGCAAAGATCCATATGACGGGGCGCGTGCACTGGCGCAGGTGTTGCGTCTGTTTTGATGCATGTTCAAGATTATGTAAGTTTTTTGTTGAAACTTTGTAAAAAAATCAAAAAAAATATTTTTTTTTTGAGTAGTTTTGGTTTTTATATTTTTTTTTTTAAAAAAAATATATGTCTTACTTATATGAAGGTTTAAAGTTACTAAGTCCTTGTTGGGGTCAGGACCGTCCTTGGAGGGTATTCCAACGGGATCTGAGTGGGTTCCAATCAAATCTTGGGACAAATCCAAGGGTCCACAGTCTGGGACGTCCTCTAAGAGGTCTTGGTCAATAAGATCACCAAAGACAAAGTCCACTAGAAAGGATAAAATAAAAAAAATATAAGTTATATATTTATTTATTTTTATAATAATATTTTTATAATTTTCGAGTTTTTTGTGATTTTTTATATAAAAAAAATAATAAAAAGGAGATCAAAGCTCACTTTTATAATTTGGATACCGTCTCTTAAAAGCAGAAAGCTTTCTTTGATAGATTTTCAACTCTTTGTACTGTCTTAACAAGGAGTTAAAATTAATAATTCTTTCTAACTCTTGTTCCTTTTCTTTTAAGATTTGTTGTCTATAATAAAGAAGTTTCTCTTGTTCTTGTTCAGGAGTTATAACAACAGGCACAAAGTTACGTAATTTTTCTTCTTTTTTCTGTTTAAGTAGATTTAAATAATAATTGATCAATTCTCCGTTGGTTTTTAAATCCACTGGATAAATCAAAAGATAAAGTTAAATAATAAGTATTTCTACTTATATATATAACAATTTTTTTAAATATAAATAACTGGTCCAGGAGATAATTAATTAAAAAATTAATTATTGAGGATATTTCCCGGCCAGACCCCCAGTTGTCAGCTCTCTGATACCAGGAACCTTGAAGTCCTTTAGCTACAGAGAGTGATAAAAATGCTGGAATGATAATAATTATTATTACTCCAATAGTAAACACTTAGAAGCTCAAATAAATGATATAATAAGAGCAGTTGCAAGGTTTAGTTGGTTTGGTAATAGATGGTGTTGAATATAGTATAAAAGAGGGGCCACAGTATTATACTACTGGGGATCTTTACAGACTAGCAACCTCTCTTCAAGGGGCCTCCTTAGGCATTTTAAGAACCTTGGAATAAATATGGGTGCCTTTAGAAAGGACTTATTCCACTAATGGCCGGGCTTGACAGCACAAGTGGCCTAGACAGGAAGGGAAACACTCACTCTGAGCACTTGACCACGAAAATCCTGGAATAATTGGAAGGGTTTCAGAGCAGATGGGGTAGATTGCTTGACTAAACTTCAATGGTTGATTGGTTAATAAAGGTAAATAATACTACTACAGACTAAGTCATAAATCACTTTCTTATCTTCATATAAGCACTTGATTAACAATGACACCGTGTCTGATTGATAATAAATAATTCCTGATAACTGATAACTGATTGGGAACAGAAGGGCAAAAAGAGCCTGTTTAAATATTCTTTTTTGGGTGCTTGAGAGCCTCTAGAAGGGGTACTAGCCATGGGCTGAGGCTAGGGTGGCAGTCAGGGCAAGATTGGCACGTCCTCAAGGTGCTGTTAGCCTGCTGGCCTTAGATCTGTCAAGGAACAGCTCCTTTTTAGCTGCAGGATCTGTTAATCAATAGATTAGTCATTTTGCTGATCCTGCACTGATCCTCAATTTGTACTGTAAGTACTGGTCCAAAGTGAGCAGACGTGGATGTTTATTGATTCTCCATCCTCTGCTGATCCTGTATGTAATTTTTAATAATTTTTACGACCACTCCTTATGTAGTTTTGTGGTCTTTGAAGGTTCTGATCAACTCATTTCGTGGTAATTCTGGATCTTTATTTAAGTAATAAAAAATACTAAAAATTGGTTAATAACTAATTTTAATTGATTTTTAAGATTTTTGAACTATAATCCATGCTTGTGTGGTAGCTTTACATATGTAGTGTAGATCCTACTATATTGTAGCTCCTCTGAGCGGTACCTGGGTGTCAAACTGATCACGGCAGGAGGCGCGGGGATCAGTCCATTCAAATTTGCGCGGGGACTGATCCGCTGCTCAGATGCGCGCGGGGGACTGTACCGCTGCGCGCGTGACTAGGTCACGGGATTACCTGCGCGGGAATTCAGTTGTGCGGGAGTCCAGCGCTGTAGGGACGCGGGGCTGCGTGCGGGATTTGGCGTACGCGGGAGTCCAACGCTGTAGGGACGCGGGGCTGCGTGCGGGAGTTTGCGTACGCCGGAGACCAGCGCTGTAGGGACACGGGGCTGCGTGCGGGAATTGTGACAAAACACAATTTCCCGTGTAACTCCTAAACTACACACAACACCTGGATTTCAACTGAAATTTAGGTGTGAAACCTATACATGACATGTCATGTGAAATATTAAAACGGCCAAAAGGTGCCATACTGGTGCCGTGGTCATTTACCATTTTCTGTTAAATTAATTAAAAAATATAAGGAGTAAGAATTCAAGGGTGGGGTCAGTGAGTGACCCTACCTTATTTTGGGTGGGAAATCCATTTCTGCAATAATATTTATGGATTTCCTTCTCCTTCATTTTATAATAATTTTATTTATTCATTTATCTTTGTTCCTTTTAATTTTGTTAATATTATTATTGTTGTTGCTTTGTCAGGTTGCTCTGTGCTAAGTAGCAGGCTGACAAGTATGGTCAAAGAAAGGGATCAAGGAGTGGTATAACACACTCAAGAATTCCAACAGACAGAATTCTCTTCAACCAGCAAGGCTATTAGTTGGTGATAAGGATCAGGCCACAGAGGGGCAAAGACTCAGGATCAATGGATCATGGGGCAATCATAGATATACCCAGGATGAGGATCAGCATTAAATTTCAATGATCAAGGGGGGGCATAAGCACACACTCCCATGGATGTTTGGAAAAGGCAGGGGAGAGCCCCTCCTTTTATAGACCATGGGTCCCTGTAGACTATTTACAAGAGAGATTTACAAATAGAGCGGAAAAAAAGTTTTTTTTTTTTTTTTTTTTTTTTTTTTTTTTTTTTTTTTGGGATTTTCATGAGAAAATGAAAGGAAAACAAACAAACAAACAAAACACTCAAAAAAAAAAATTGAATTGCATAAAAAATGACAGGAATGGGAAGACCCCGGCCCGTGCCAAGGATGGGAATGGGCAAGAGAGTAGCTAGTGAGATGCCTGCGGACATGCTTACGGGCCCGGGCAACAGTTGAGACCGGCCCAGTGTGGTAAACCAAACCTGTCCTATAGCCATCAGACTCATTTTATCTTATTAATTATTATTCTTAAATCAAATTAAAGTCAAGAAAATACTAAATAAATTCCAAACCCCTCATAAAATATACTCTAAACTCAAACCAACCTGAAAACCCAAATCAATCACCAGATAAACCCCCTTCAACCATATCAACACCTGTCACAAAAACAACCCAACACCTGGCACAGACTGGATTATCTCACATGGATTGATGAAAATTCTTAATTGAATATATAACCAAAAGGATCATGCTTAAAATAACAACACAACAAAACAACATACCCCATACCAGCAGGACTTGAACCATATCAGTACCAATGTCACACTACAACCAGTACTATAACAATTCAGTACACATGTTTTTTCTGGAACTTTCACCACCAGATAAGCCCTCTGAAGCTTCCTCTCAAGCACTCTGATACTCAGTTTGCCACCATTCAAACCATACAACACACACACATGCACCAACAGAAGTAGGGGCTCATGCAGCCAAGTATCTCTTCATTCTCACCCACCAGCAATAACAACTCAGTGCATATGACTTTTCTGCAACTTTCACCACCAGATAAGCCCTCTGAAGCGTCCTCTTAAGCACTCTGATACTCAGTTTGCCACCATTCCAACCATAAAACACACACACATGCACCAACAGAAGTAGGGGCTCATGCAGCCAAGTATATCTCAATTCTCACCAACCAGCAATAACAACTTAGTAAAAATTACCTTTCTGGAACTTTCACCACCAGATGAGCCCTATGAAGCTTCCTCTCAAGAACTCTGATACTCAGTTTGCCACCATATCAACCATAAGACACCTGCAAGCCACACTCTCAAGTTACCCAAGGGGACATGCGGTAAAGCAGCATACCTCATATCTCCACAACTAATTACATTGAAAAAGCATGCAGGTAGTTCCTGCAACATTTTATACATTATAAGGGCTCAAAAGCGTCCTAAGAAACACCCAGAACATGACTTTCCACCACCAAACCCATGCAGGTGACACCATTCAAGCTACCAAAGAGGGCTTGCAGCTGCCAAGCATGTTTCATGCTTTTCCCAACCAGCAAAATTAACTCAAGCTTCAGGAAACTTCTGAATAATTTTTTATACAAGAAAAGCACTCAGAAGCTTCCAGATCACACCATTCTTTCATCTCTTATCTCATATCTTAGCCTGAATCTCAAAGATTGAACTAAAAAATAGAGTTATCTCACAGCCTGATTTACACGTTTTATCACCAGAATGATTTGTCTCATGTAACTGTACCCTCCTGTGCTTCAACAGTGCAGAGAGAGGCTCAGAAGCACACTCAGGGGAGCCTTGAGCATCCCCTGAGGAAGTATTTTCCCATTTAAGGAGGGATATTTTCCCTATCCAAGTTGTATAGCATGGCTTCTGCCCAGTGTGTGAAAATATGGCATCAGCCCCAGAATTATGGCATCTGCATGACCAGTTACTTACCTAGTACCCAGTTTTAAGTGAAACAGAATCAAGTGAAAAGTAAATAAAGGATCAAACACGAAATATTCATTGACCATTTGACCCAAATCCTGGTGTTTTTGAAGAAGGGTTCTTGAGAAAAGGCCTGTTCGTCAGCACCTATTTTTAAGAGGGAAAACCCCTTATTTTTGATTAGTAAATTCATAAAAGAGTAAGAGCACAAAAGAAGAACCAACCAAGATTTTTTTTCCGCCAAGCTCCCTGTGGGCAAGCCCATCTTTGGGTCCTCCTACTGGTTAAACACCTTTTAGTAAACCCTTAAATCCTTTAATTGGAATTGGAAAAATAGTCAGAAAAAGTCAAAAATTCTAGATCATTGATTGTTGGAAGCTTGCCTTTAAACCAATCCAACCTGGAATAGTCTTGCAATTCCTGAAAAGCTCTATTAATAATTAATCTAGGTCTGATAAGAGACCCATTTTAATTCTCAAAGAAACCAGCCACTTATTAAAAAAATTATTGTGCAGACTTATTATAGTTCAGAAGGGCAGGCAATTCAAAACCACCTTATCTTACCTCTATCTATTCAAGAGTAGTTGTAAACTAAATTTCCCTTCTAGTGACTGCCAGAAAGCTATTTGCTAAATAATCCCATTATCCCTTGGAGTCTCTACAATTGGTGTCCCAACAGTGGCCAATTTCCTTTGGAATGATTAGTTATTACTTATAAAAGACAAGATTTTTGGAAAATTATCCCCTTTAGTCCATTAAAAAATTCAGGAAACTAAAGGAAGAAATATTCACCAGATATTAGAGGACCTCAAGGACCAGCTTAAAGGTTTTGAAGATAATAACCAAGTAGAACTTTCCTCAATAACCAGGATGGAGCAAGAACTGAAAGACAAAGCCAAACTATCCAGTGGACCCCAAGAAAAACCAGATGAAGACCAGGAGAGAATTCAAAATTAGCAAGACATGGCATCAGAAATGAGGGAGAATCTTGCCAACATTTCCAAAGTTTTGAACAAAATCCTTGAAGAAAGAAAAGCAAAAGGAATCCCAGAAACTCCTTATACTCAACAAAGGACCAGATTTCAGACCTCCACCCCAAGGTCACCATTTGAAAAAATGCAAACAAGGACCACTGAAGAATCAGAAGCCCCCTCCATTAGTCCAGGAATAAAAATATTTTCTCATCCTAGAGAGGAAAGAAGAGAAGCAATAAGGAGTCATTACACTGAAAGAATCCCAGCCAGAGGACCAGCCCAGGATAATTCAATCATCAAGAATGATGAACAAAATGGAGTATTATTAGATGGGAAAAAGTTAGATATTGAATTTGATGGAACAGAGGTGGAACACTTTATTAAAAGAATTGAGAAACTGGCTAGAATTCAGAAGGAAGGAGGAATAGATATAGCTCTGAAATTACCTTTTTTACTCCAATACAAAAAGATTAGAGAATCTATTGAGGATATGGAAGGACATGAATATTGAGACTGGGACCTTTTGAAGAAGGAGTTGAAGAGGAAATGGGGCACAGCTACCCCCAATAGAACGTTTAATGAGGAATCCATACCTAGATTGCTCAGACTTACTCAAGATCAGGGAGGAATCAAGACCAAACAGGACTTCCAAAAGTTTATTGGTAATTATGAGGAGATGGTACTCTATTTCATTAGGATGGGGTATGACAACACCAACTGGGAAAGTGGAGAGAACCTCTGGAAAGCCTTGTCAACTGATCTTAGGAGGGAGGTTAACAGAGAATTGGCCCATGCAGGTAGAATCAAGATTGCAAGGGATGGAAGATACCTTCCCCCTGACCTGGAAGCCTTGAAGGAATTTGTGGAAATGACTTTGACCTTATGGGATGTGGATGAAGAAGAAGCACCTAGACCTATTGTCAAGAACCCAGTGGAAACCAAGAAAGAAGTCAAGTTTCAGCAAGTAGGGATGGATGAAATCTTAAAAATGAAAGAAGAAATCACCAAGCTCACCATGGCCTGAAATCAGAAGCAGGCACCACCACATCTTGAAAGGACCAACCAAGGAATGGCACCAAACTTCAGACCCCCAGTTACCAATACAGGACACATATGGCCAGTCAGATGCAACTACTGCAAGGATGAGTACCATACCCAGTTAACCTGTCCAGATCTCTGAGAGGACCTCAAGAACAGGAAAGTATTCAAGCAAGGATCCAGTTTCTTCTTTCCAAATGGGGAACCAGTACCACTGAGTAGCCAGGAAACAGCCAGAGACCAAGTGAAGAAGTTTTCAGGAAGCCAAAAGAGCCTTAAGGTTGAAGAACCCCAGAAGAAGGAGGAACCATTCAATGTTGCAGCATTCTTGGAGATTGAAAATTGGGAAGCTTGGACACCACCTGAAGTTAACATGAATGAATCCCAAGTCCAGTGGGGTTTGAGAAAGTCCCAAAGATTGGCTGATAAGTCCAAGGGAAATTCCAAGCCAGGTAATCAAGACCCTCAGAACCAGAAAAGCAACCCTCAGCACCAATCAAGGATATTGGAACCAGGAAAAGAAGAGTGAGTTATCCAGGAGCATGGATAGAAGAGGACCACGACTCTGAGCCAGAGGAAGAAGAAGAACCCCTTAGAGGTAGAGGCAAGGCACCTGAAAATAAATCAGAAGTGGAAAACAAAAGAAAGTTAGACACTATTATCACTCAAGAAGGGACCAGGGTTGGAGAAATTTTGAGGAAGAAGATATTAAAACAGAATTTCAATCTCACCTTGGAGGATCTCCTGGAGATTTCACCTCAATTCTTTCAGCTCTTAAAAGATATGATACCTGCAGGGAAACTGGACCTGGATAAGAGCTTCAGATATTCAGTGATAAAAAATAGGAAAATAAATGAATTTCATCACCACCTTGATGATCAGTCAGAATAAGATTACTCATACCCCTTAGGCCAAAACCTCACTTATGCCTGCCCAATTGGATTTATTGATATCTGGATCAAAGGAAGAAAAATCAAGGATCTTGTGGATACTGGTGCTGAATTGAATGTAATGCCAGAACAATTGGCAACCCAGAATGGTTTGGTTTCCATAGAATTATTCATGAAGGTTACTGGAATAGGGGGCCACTCCACCCCACTCATTGGTTTGGCTGAAAAGACCATATTTGAAATTACACCAGGGGAACCTAAATCTGCACATTTCTTTATTGCCCAAGGATCAGTCCACACAGTTCTTGGCAGGCCATTCCTTGTGGATCACAAAGTTAGGTTGGAGTTTTCCAAAGAAAGAGGTGAAGTTTTGAGTTATGAGGTAGGGGATGGAGCCAGGCTTTGCATCCCAATCTGTTCTCCAAACCAAGCTGGATGGCAAGATACACCACCAAGAAAGCCAATGGGAATCTACAACATACAAGCCAAATTTAATGAAGAACAAGGAACAGATGAATGGATCAGTAACCTAGACATCATACCTCAAACAAATTTTGAAGACTTACCAGACCCCTGGGAAGACAATGTTCTTGACCCCTATATTTATTCTGAAGTACCAAGGGACTGGACTTGGAATGATCTTCTTGATAAAATGGAAGCTGAAGAGAACCATGAAAATTTTCAAAGAATATTTGGAGGATTTTGGACAAAAATTGAAGAGATGGAAGGAGAAAACTGGGAAGAACTACCTGGATCAGGCCTGGAAAACTCAGAATTTATAGATCTGCTCAATAACCAGTGTACTAATGCCCTTCTGATTGATGGAGATTGGCAATTCCACTATGGAAAGGTTCCTTGGTTGATCAGGTACATTTAATACTATTGTGAGGAATGGGCCAAATACTGGATGAAGTGCTTGGTTGTTATGTACCAAGTAATACCAGACCACATCAGATGGTCAGGATATTTGGAGGAGTAAGTCCCTTCTCCTATTTTGTTAAGATAGATAAAGAGGTAAGCCGCCAGTTTCCTTTGGTGTGCTAAAAAAATGAAGAGGGTGGGCACTAGCACCATCACTGGAAGTTTTCATGTTCAATTCAATTTCAGTTCCAAAAAAAAAAAAAAAAAAAAAAAAAAGGAAAAAAAGAAAAGGATTTTTTTTTTTTAAAAAAAAACAGAAAAGACAAACAAAAAAATATTTATATACATATATGTAATAAAAAAAATACAAAAGGGGGACATCAGTGATCTCTTGTTTCTCTTTCCCCGCAAAAAAAGAGAAGAAAAACATTACTCACCATTTTTTTTTTGGGATTAAGATTTCTCTTAACTACTTCCAGTCACCAAAAATAAAAAAACCAAAAAAAAAAAATATGCCTATAGCAGCCCAACCATCAGGGCCGGCCTCAAATTTCTCCCTCCCCGGCAGCCCCAGTCCTGGGAACAGCAAAGAAGAGCGGGAAGTAGGGAATCAGCCCAACAAAAGAAAATAAAAAAATAATAAAAAAAAATAACAAAAAAAAAACTCACACTGGACCAATAATGGAAAGGGCGCTTTCAGAGTTGTACAAATGAGAATATAGGCCCTGGAGTTCCGGCCCCTCCTCACCACCGGATCACGCGCAAGCCCAAAGGAATAAGGCCACAGCGCAAGCCAGGCCACAGAAGGCCATCATTGGCTCTCCAGCAGAAGGGCAATGCAGCGCGTAGTTGGCGGTTGGAACAGAAGATGAAGGGACTGAGGCCCTGCCAAACCCAACCAAAAATAAAATAAATCAAAAAAAATAATAAAAAAATAAATAAAAGGGGGAGCAAGAAAAAAGGACTTACCTGCAGTTGGGATGGTCTGAGAGGTCAAGCGGCCAGAGCCGTGGCCTTTGATGGCGTCCTCTTCAAATAGGATGGCCGTCTTGGCCAAGAAACAATCTGCCAAATGCTTGGACCAGCCAGAGGGATCTATGGGCATGGCCGCCGCATCTGAAGCGGGTTGGGAAGAAAGCAAGGAGGCGGGAAGCCGCACAAAGATGACAAGGTTGGGCGATTGAGGAGGCATGTTGTAGGAAGGCGGCAAAGGGAGAGAAGGGAACATCATGAGCCCTCTCACTTTAAACCACAAGGAATCAAGGGGGATAATGGATCAACAAAAAAAAAAAAAAAAAAAAAAAAAAAAAAAAAAAAAAAGAGGAGAGAAGAAAGAATTGATTTACTTGCAAGGACAGAAGGACCAATGAAGCCAATGGTCCTCTGCATGACCTTAAACTGCAAGATTGGTTCAGCATGACCCTAAAATGCAGGATGGTTCCCTGCATGACCTTAAACTGCAGGGACTTGAAACCTCACATCAAAATTAAAATTCAACCTCACATGACCACAACCTACCAACCATTGATACAGAAATACATCTGTATGCCTCATGCAAGAAGGCATGCTGGTGAATCTGCTCCTAAGCAAGAGCTGAAACTGCAAACAAGCCATTTTCTGAAACAGAACAGGCCCCCCCCTAAATACTCATATCCACACCAATGATAAAATAAAAAAAATAATAAAAAGGGGAAAAATAGAAAATAATAAAAAATAATAAAAAACCAAGGAAATTAAATCCAAAGATCAGGATCTTTTACTCAAGCTCCTGGAAATGAGTTAAAAACAGTTGAAACCTTTGAATTCAATCCTCAAACCAAGGAATCCGGTCCTTGGTAAGACCTTAAACTGCCAAAACTAAAAATTAATAAAAGAAAACAATAATAAAAACAAGGAAATCAAGTCTGAATATCAGGATCTTTTAATCAAGCTCCTGGAAATGAGCTTAAAACAATTAATCTTTTTTTTGATGCAATCCTCAGGCCAAGGAATAAGGTCCTTGGTAAGACCTTGAACTGCCTAAACTGAAATAACTAAAATATACAAAACAATTTATAAAATAAGAGAAGTTGTCCTTTACTAAGGATTTAATGCTCAGTATGCAAGTCTGGGGACCAAGGAACCAAGAAATAATATGAAAAAAGAAGGACCTGAAGATATCAACAATAGTTTAAATCCAAATAGGATCCCATTCAAGATTCAAGAAGTGTCAAGGTAGCAAGGAAAGATAGAAGAATTAGTATTTGGCCAGAAAATCAAGAATGAAGATATTATAATAGGCATATGAGGAAAAGGTATCTATCAAGTTTGAATAGATGAAAACAGGGTAAATATACAGTAATGGATGATGAAATTAAAATCAGATGTCTGTCTTTATCCAGGAAGGACCATACAAAGAATATGGAGAAGGGAAAAGAAGAAAAAGGAAAAAAGAGGAAATATATTCTGTACTTACCCAGCCAGACCCATAAAAGAACATGGGGTAGGGAAGATCAAGACAGAAAACCTGAGAGAACCAATTAAAGAGAATCAATAACCCACACACAAGATATATAAAGAGACCTGTCTTTTCCCACATGAAACCAACTATAATTCAACAATCTAGGAGGAAGAAATAAGATTAATTAGAAGTTTTGAATTACTACAGGGATTAAAACAAGATGAATGAAGAAGAGATAACTTGGAGATAAACCATCAAGATTTTGACAGGGACAACTGGAGCACATAGGACTTTTTTGGATCTTTTGATCCCATTACTTTGAATATATTGGAACAATTAATGAACTAGGAAAGAATAATGATAAAAAATTAATCAGAATTATTAAGCCAAACATTAAAAGGAGGAAGAAGGAGGAGGAGTCTGATGTCTATATGTGGAAATGCTGTGGACAGCATTAAGTCTGGAGGGGGATGTGGTAAACCAAACCTGTCCTATAGCCATCAGACTCATTTTATCTTATTAATTATTATTCTTAAATAAAATTAAAGTCAAGAAAATACTAAATAAATTCCAAAACCCTCATAAAACATACTCTAAACTCAAACCAACCTGAAAACCCAAATCAATCACCAGATAAACCCCCTTCAACCATATCAACACCTGTCACAAAAACAACCCAACACCTGGCACAGACTGGATTATCTCACATGGATTGATGAAAAGTCTTAATTGAATATATAATCAAAAGGATCATGCTTAAAATAACAACACAACAAAACAACATACCCCATACCAGCAGGACTTGAACCATATCAGTACCAATGTCACACTACAACCAGTACTATAACAATTCAGTACACATGGCTTTTCTGGAACTTTAACCACAAGATAAGCCCTCTGAAGCGTCCTCTCAAGCACTCTGATACTCAGTTTGCCACCATTCGAACCATACAAAACACACACATGCACCAGCAGAAGTAAGGGCTCATGCAGCCAAGTATCTCTTCATTCTCACCCACCAGCAATAAAAACTCAGTGCATATGACTTTTCTGAAACTTTCACCACCAGATAAGCCCTCTGAAGCGTCCTCTTAAGCACTCTGATACTCAGTTTGCCACCATTCCAACCATAAAACACACACACATGCACCAACAGAGTAGGGGCTCATGCAGCCAAGTATATCTCAATTCTCACCAACCAGCAATAACAACTCAGTAAAAATTACCTTTCTGGAACTTTCACCACCAGATGAGCCCTCTGAAGCTTCCTCTCAAGAACTCCGATTCTCAGTTTGCCACCATATCAACCATAAGACACCTGCAAGCCACACTCTCAAGTTACCCAAGGGGACATGCGGTAAAGCAGCATACCTCATATCTCCACAACTAATTACATTGAAACAGCATGCAGGTAGTTCCTGCAACATTTTATACATGCTAACGGCTTAAAAGCGTCCTAAGAAACACCCAGCACATGACTTTCCACCACCAAACCCATGCAGGTGACACCATTCAAGCTACCAAAGAGGGCTTGCAGCTGCCAAGCATGTTTCATGCTTTTCCCAACCAGCAAAATTAACTCAAGCTGCAGGAAACTTCTACATGATTTTTTATAGAAGATAAGCACTCACAAGCGTCAAGATCACACCATTCTTATCTCTCATCTCATATCTTAGCCTGACTCTCAAAGATTGAACTAAAAAATACAGTTATCTCACAGCCTGAATTACACGTTTTATCACCAGAATGATTTGTCTCATGTAACTGTACCCTCCTGTGCTTCAACAGTGCAGAGAGAGGCCCAGGATTGCACTCAGGGGAGCCCTGAGCATCCCCTGAGGAAGTATTTTTCCATTTAAGGAGGGATATTTGCCCTATGCAAGTTTTACAGCATGGATTCTGCCCAGTGTGTGAAAATATGGCATCAGCCCCAGAATTATGGCATCTGCCTGACCAGTTACTTACCTAGTACCCAGTTATAAGCAAACCAGAATCAAGTGAAAAGTAAATAAAGGATCAAACACAAAATTATCATTGACCATTTGACCCAAATCCTGGTGTTTTTGAAGAAGGGTTCTTGAGAAAAGGCCTGTTCTTCAGCACCTATTTTTAAGAGGGAAAACCCCTTATTTTTGATTGTTAAATTCATAAAAGAGGAAGAGCACAACAGAAGAACCAACCAAGCTTTTTCTTCTGCCAAGCTCCCTGCGGGCAGGCCCATCTTTGGGTCCTCATACTGGTTAAACACCTTTTAGTCAACCCTTAAATCTTTAATTGGAATTGGAAAAATAGTCAGAAAAAGTCAAAAATTCTTGATTATTAATTGATGGAAGCTTGACATTAATTCAATCCAACCTAGAATATTCTTTCAATTCCTAAAAATCTCTGTTAATAATTAATCTAGGTCTGATAAGAGACCTATTTTAAGTCTCAAAGAAACCAGCCACTAATTAAAAAAAGTATTGTGCAGACTTATTATAGTTCAGATGGGCAGGAAATTCAAAACCACCTTAGCTTACCTCTATCTATTCAAGAGTATTAGTAAACTAAATTCCCCTTCTAGTGACTGCCAGCAAGCTATTTGCTAAATAATCCCATTATCCCTTGGAGTCTCTACACCAGGCAGCAGACAAGCCGCGCAGGAGACCAGTGAGCTGGAGGTGGATTGAAGGATGATTTGAAAGGGATCAATCCTTGGGAGGTTTGATGAGGATGGTCTGGATTGATTGTGGTTGACTTGAGAAATGATTGGGTTTGAATTGAGAGGGGTTGAGATCAAGTTAGGGGGAGGAGGAGGTGTTGAGATTGATGGATAGGTTAGGATGATGGTTGAGGATGGTAGGAACAAGATGATGAAGATGTTCAATGAAGGCATTGGAAATGTTGGAGTGATGACTATTTTGAGAACTGGGACTAGTACTAGGATGAGCCCTGAGGTGATGATTGGTTGTCTGTAGTTCTACCAGTTGACAAGATGATCTTGTGTTGATGAGGGAGGATGATGGGGTGTGATGATGATGGAGATGATGAGATGAGGAGTGAATAGGATGATCCAAGTGAGAGTGGTGAGGATTGAGATGATGAAGATGGTTGTTGATGTTTTTGGTGTTGATAGGGCTGTTGGTGTTATGGATGATGAGGGATGATGGGTTGATAGGATGAGAGAATGAGGGTGTTGGATAGGAGCCCGCAAGTCAAGCCTGTCTTCATCCGCACTTTTGCCAAAAAGGGTAAATAGAAGCGCAAAGAAAGGGCAAATTGAACATGAGACCAGGCGCTAGGCACCCAAGAGATCTTCCTAGACAACTAGGAGAAGGGAAAGCTGGGAACTGGGAACTAAACTGAGAAGTCATTCCGAAAAAAAGTTTTTTTTTTTTGGATCTAAATGGAGGCTATAGAAAAGTTCATAAAACTTTTAATTTTCCTGTACTGGTCCACAGGTGTCCCAAATTGGGAACCACATCTCTCCCCAACTTACAGACTGTCCCTAGTCTGCATCTGAGTATCTTTGATGATATATATAAAATAAGAAACTGAGGAATTGAAACAGAAAAACACCCTTTTGATCTTGAGGTTGATTGAAAAGCAAGCTTTGATCCATCCAAAGAAAAGTTCCTGGAAGTGGCTGAGAGAAAAGAATGAAGAAGGTGTCCCAGGTGCTCACCTATGTGACATACAGTAGAGTTTCACAACAAAATGCAGCAGATGACCCCTGGTGGTGCACAATTGGGAGGACTTACTTCTGGAACAAGTTGCCTGCATGACAATGAAATTTCTTGACCTGATCAGCAGAGAACCTTCTGGCCATCTGAGTACCATCAAGCTCCTCCAAAAGATATATGTCCCAACTCTGACTTGACGGGCCACTTAATAAAGGACCATTCCAGCATTTAGAGAAAAGCTTTCCCCACTGAGTTTCCAAGGATTGATTATAAGCTAAGACTAGACCCCCAGGATTCAAGGGATCCCTGATTTGATTGGAGTGCTTATCCTCCAAATACTGGAATGATTTTTCTCTTGACTACATCATCTTCTGATAAGCTCTATCAATAACATCTTTACTTTGCTCCAGTTGCTTGGATCTGGCAACTAATAAATCAGTGGTGGAAGAAACCTTTTCCCAAGAAATACCTAAGAAAGATTCCATTTCCAGATCAAGAGGAAGGAAAGCCCTTTTTTCCAAAGAAAATTTCATAAGGTGAGTAGCCAGTGGTTTCTTTAGTTGAAATTTGATTGGAGAAGAGGACCAGAGGAAGAAATTTGCAACAATTCTTTCCACTTTCACCAGCCAGCTTTACAAGGGCAGCCTTCAAAGGAGCATGGCCTCTTTCCACCATTCCTTGACCTTCAGGATAATGAGGAGTGGTCACCCTATGTGGACCAGGAAGAGATTGGATCATTTCAGCCAGTTGCCCACCAAACCGAGAGCCACCATCAGTTGAATAAGATTGAGCCAAACCATAATGCATTGTCCAAGTCTCATAGAGGAAGGCTGCTACTGATTCAGAGCTGAGTCTCTTAAGGAAATTTGCTTCAACCCATCCAGAAAAATCATCTCTAGCCACTATGAGGCACTTAGCTCCACCAGACTTAATATGAACCGCATCCATAACAATTCTTCCAAAGCCAGTGGACTTTCCAGTGGGATAACAAATTTTGGCTGGACGCCTAAGATCATGTTTCTGACATACTTCACAACTCTTGAATCATTGAGATACTGATTTCTTCAAGGATGGCCACCAGAATTTTTTGGATATTTGACAATAAGTTTTGGTTTCCCCACAATGACCAAGGCCTTCATGGAGACTTTCCAGGATTAAATCTTGTTTAGAAGGGATGGTGACAACAATAAGAGCACAAGGATTTCCTCTTTTCATAAGCCTAGTACCTTGGACAAAGAAATTGGAGGACTTCCTTTTGAGTGATTGAAAATCTTTAGCAGAGAGATCAGGAGGCCTTTGGAGAGTGGAGAGATAATGCTCTAATTTAAGCCAGAAGCCTTGTTGGAAGCCAGAATAATCTTGAGAGGAAAAGGTGAATACAGGCTGAATTAAGGGTTCCTCCTTGTTGAAATCTACTCCAACATCCAATTCTTCATCTCCAAGAGGGCGTCAGGATAAACCATCAGGCATGGTGAAAGATTTTCCAGGCCTATGAACAATGTCAAAGGAGAACAACTGGATGAAAGCCACCCAACAAGTCATTGGAGGGTTGGGAAGGCTGGGGGAATTGATCATTTCAATAATGGATTGTGCATCAACTTGTAACTTGAAGTGTTGACCCCAGAGAACAGTTTGGAGCTTCTTCAACATTTGGGCCACACCACAAAGTTCCAGTTTTGGCTGGGAGTACCTGGATTCCACCTCTGAAAAAAGAAGAGATTCATACAGAGCAGGACAATCCAAACCATTTTCATCTTCCTGAGTAAGGAAAGCCCCAACAGATTGATAACTGGAGTCCACAGCCAGCTTGATCTTGCCAGCCCTAGGTCCATAAGTGATCTTCTTCAAGACAATGTCTTCTCCTGGAATGATTGTTCACAAGCTTGGGTCCAAAACCATTCAGCATCCTTCCTGGTTAGGCAACGCAAGGAAATGCAAATTTTGGATAGAGAAGGGATTAAGACTCAAACATAGATTACAACACCTAAGAAACATCTGACTTCAGTTGGATGGATGGGAGTAGGCCAAGAGAGACTTTTGTTGACTTGGATGGAGCCATCCTTCTTCCTTCCTTGCAGACCACATGACCAACAATTTCCAAAGCAGGGACAGAGGCAGCCAATTTGGATCCAGAGACAGTGAGAACAGAATCCTTGATTCAAAACAGGATCCTTTCCAGAGTGGTTGCATATTCCCAGATACATTGATCGATTCCTGAATGCCAGGGTAAGAGCCCATTGTTATAATCAGAAACTGGACCTTTAATCCCACCATTGTCAATAAAGATACCAGCATGATCAGGAATTTCATCCTGGGGGATCCAAACCATCTCAGCCTGATAGACTGCAACCAAATTGGTGGCACCTTGAGGTAATTGAGTAAGTTGGAAACAACCAAGAGGAGGATCCAAAGTAGTGAGAGGACAAGAAATTGGATGTAAGGATTGTTTGTCATAGCCACGCATAATGTCACCTAGACCAAAGCAAGCTCTCCAAGAGAAGGATTCAAGAAATTCTTCAGTAGAAGGGGGAATACCAGAGTCTTTTATAGAAACCTTATTTAGAGGCTGGAGATCATGAACTATTCTAAGTTTACCATTACTCTTGAGAAAACGGAAAACAGAAATGGAATAGCTAAAAGTTGATTGTTCATATAAACCAGTTTGGACTTGTTTGCGGTGTAAGACTCCAAACGGTGCTAGGCCGTGGCAGTTCTGCGGAGGGGAAAGGCGCTGTTTAGGCTGCCCTCCTGAGTGTTACAAAAATATTTAAATGTAACCAAGATCAAGGTCCAGAACCTGGTAAATGAGGAATCAAGGAGTAGAGGATAAGGATGATAATAGTTTGGTAGCAATGGAACAGCACTATCTGAGACACGATTATGCAGGGAAAAACTTGAACAAAAGATGTTAAAGTCCCCTTAGAGTTCAAAGAACAAAATCTGTTGTATGTAAAAAATGCCCACATGCTAATAACTCTGGTCGTCAGCAGAAGATTGGGGATGATCAACTCAAACCCAAGCAACCTCCAGGTTCTCAATGAACCTGCCCAACTCTCCGCAATCAAGCGCTTGAAGGGTACCAGATAACTGTGGGTGGCTGTTCAGGACAAAGCACAATGTTTAAGAAGCTCTAAAGCAAACAGTAACTGATTTGAAGCAAGGATAAACTCAACACTTCTCAAGGGACTCAAGAGTAGGCTGGCAGAATGAAACTCCAAAGAAGCTAAGGGGAGGTATAACACTCCAGGTCTTAAGCTTAATAAGACCTCTTCAATCAATTGTGATTGGCTCCAGAAAGGTGATCAGGGATCAGGACCAGTATGGTCAGAGAAAGGGATCAAGGAGTGGTATGACACACTCAAAAATTCCAACAGACAGAATTTTTCTTCAACCAGCAAGGCTATTGGTTGGTGATAAGGATCAGGGATCAAGGGTTGAGTATGGAGGCTCAAGGATCAAAGGTGTGCTGATTTCATGCTGGATCATTCCATGCTCCAATGGGTTCATGTTCCCTGGTGATTTCCAAAGATGATCAAAAAGGCGGGGGAGAGCCCCTCCTTATATGGGCAGGAGGCCCTGTTAGACTATATACAATGGATTCTAAAAATAGAGCGGAAAAGGGAAGGCAACCATGTGGTCACTCACGTCCGTCTGTGGATGAGCGCGCGTAACAATACCAGAGTCACCCACCCCCCTTCCAAAGGCGGAAGCGGGTGGGAGAGAGAAATGAACCAAACCGCCACGGATGTCCGCGGGCCATTGTTGGCACTCTTCCAAAGGCAGAAGCGGGTGGGAGAGTCTCAGGAAAGGTGACGGATGAAGTCCATGAGAGCGCGGATGGGCGGATAGGAGATCGGTTTGAGAAAGTTGAGTAAATCTTGATGGCCTTGAGATCCACGACTGATAGATCAAGTGCAATGGGAGGTTTGACGGATCCAAGGATTTGCCAAATGCTTGGGGGTGCGGTCAGGATGGATTCAGTAAATCATGGATGAGCGCCGCGCAACAGTAGCAATGAGGAGATGGGGACGCGCGACGACAAAGATGAGGACGTGCTATGACAACGGCGGAGATGACAAGCAACACGGATAAAGGACGCGCGATGCACGCGGATGGAAGGAGCGCGATGCAGAGCGGCACGGATTAATGGAAGTGCGGCGCAGCGCGGCGCGGATTAATGGAAGCGCAGCGCGCGCGGCGCGGCGCGTGCACGCGTGGGTAAAGGACGGTTTGGATGAGCCTGAGGATAAGTTGTTCAGCCAGACGGTACGTTTGCGCAACAGTTTATGGATTGAGGTCTTAAGGCGGCCAGGGTGTCCAGGATGGGGCACCACATCTCTCCCCAACTTACAGACTGTCCCTAGTCTGCTCCTGAGTTTGATGCCATAGAAAAAAGAAAGGAAAGAAAGATGATTGAAACCAAAGAATGGCCATTTTGATCTTGAGAGTGGTTGAGAAAAAATTTGTTGATCCAACCAAAAATCCTAGAAGTGGCTGAGATAAAATGAAGGAGGCGTCCCAAGTGCTCACACGTGTGGCATGAAGTAGAGTTTTCACAAAACAACAAGGATCTTGCCCAGATGGTGCACAAATTGGGAGGACTTACTTCCAGACCAAGTTGCCTCCACAAGAGTGAAATTTCTTGACCTGATCAGCAGAGAACCTTCTGGCCATCTGAGTACCATCCAGCTCCTCCAAAAGATATGATTCACCTCTAACTTGACGGACTACTTGGTAAGGACCATTCCAGCAGTTAGAGAAAAGCTTTCCCCACTGAGTTTCCAAGGAACGATTATAAGCCAATACCAGGTCACCAGGGTTTAAAGGGTCCCTGATTTTATTCTGGTGTTTTTCTTCCCAATACTGAACTGATTTTGCTCTTGATTCAATCATCTTCTGATAAGATTTGCTACAAATATCTTCACTCTGCTCTAGTTGCTTTGATCTGGCAACTAATAGGTCAGTAGTTGAGGAAACTTGTTCCCAGGGGATGCCCAAGAAAGACTCCATCTCAAGATCAAGAGGAAGAACAGCCCTCTGACCAAAGATGATTTCATAAGGAGAATAACCAGTGGTTTGCTTGGTGGAAATTTGATCAGAGAAGAGGACCAAGGGGAGAAACCTTTGACAATTCTTGTCACTTTCACCAGCCAATTTGACAAGAGCAGCCTTCAAAGGAGCATGGCCTCTTTCCACCATGCCTTGTCCTTCAGGATAATAGGGAGTAGTAACTCTATGTTGTCCAGGGAGTGATTGGATCATTTCAGCAAGTTTTCCACCAAATTCTGAGCCACCATCCGTAGAATAAGATTGGGCCAAGCCATAACACGTTGTCCAAGTCTCATGAAGGAAAGCTGCTACTGATTCAGAGCTGAGGTTCTTAAGAAACTTTGCTTCAACCCATCCAGAAAAATCATCTCTAGCCACAATGAGGTACTTAGCTCCACCAGCCTTAATGTGAACCACATCCATAGCAATCCTCCCAAAGACAGTGGACTCTCCAGTGGGGTAACAAATTTTTGCTGGGCGCCTAAGATCAGGTTTCTGGCACACTTCACAACGCCTGCACCATTGAGCGATGGATTTCTTCAGGGATGGCCACCAAAATTTTTTGGATATTTGTTGAAAAGTTTTGGTTTCCCCATGATGACCAAGGCCTTCATGGAGATTTTCCAGGATGGAATCTTGCTTAGAAGGGATAGCAACCACAACAAGTGCACAAGGAGTTGCTCTTTTAATAAGCCTAGAACCTTGGACAAAAAAGTTGGAGGACTTCCTTTTAAGGGACCAAAATTCTTTGGAAGAGAGATCAGGGGGTCTTTGGAGAGTTGAAAGGTACTGCTCTAACTTAAGCCAGAAAGCTTGCTGGAAACCAGAGTAATTTTGGGAGGAGAAGGAAAAGACAGGGCGGACCAAGGGTTCTTGCTCATCAATATCCATTCCAACCTCTGATTCATTGTCTCCAATAGGTCGTTGAGATAAACCATCAGGCATGGTGAAAGATTTTCCAGGCCTGTGAACAATATCAAAAGAGAACAACTGGATGAAAGCCACCCAACAAGTCATGGGAGAATTTGGGAGGCTGGGGGTGTTGATCATTTCAATAATAGATTGCGCATCGAATTGTAAATCGAAGTGTTGACCCCAAAGGACAGTCTGAAGCTTCTTCAACATTTGGGCCACACCGCAAAGTTCCAGTTTTGGCTGGGAGTACCTGGATTCCACATCTGAGAAAAGAAGAGATTCATACAGAGCAGGAAGATCCAAACCATTTTCATCTTCCTGGGTAAGAACAGCCCCAACAGATTGATAACTCGAGTCCACTGCCAACTTGATCTTGCTGGCTCCGTGTCCATAAGTGATCTTTTTCAAAACAATGTCTTTCCAAACAATTTTTTTGAGAAACTGAAATGATCGTTCGCAGTCTTGGGTCCAAATCCATTCAGCATCATTCCTGGTTAAGCGACGCAAGGGAATACATATTTTGGATAATGAGGGAATGAAGATCCTGACATAAATTACAACACCTAGGAAACCTCCAACTTCCGTTGGATTTATTGGGGTAGGCCAGGAGATGATTTTGTTGACTTTAGAGGGTGCCATCCTTCTTCCGTCATTGCAGGCTATATGACCAACAATTTCCAAGGCAGGGACACAGGCGGCAAGTTTTGATCCAGAGACAGTAAGGCCAGATTCCTCAATTCAAAACAAAATTCTTTCCAAAAAAGTAGCATACTCCCAGACAAATCATTGGATTCCTGAGTGCCAAGGTAAGAGCTCATTATCATAGTCAGAAACTGGACCTTTAATTCCACCATCATCAATAAAGATACCCGCATGATCCAGGATTTCGTCCTGGAGGATCCACATCATCTGAGCCTGATAGACTGCAACCAAGTTGGTGGCACCTTGAGGCAATGGAGTCAACTGAAATTGACCAAGGGGAGTATTGAAAGTAGTGAGGGGACAAGAAATAGGATGCAAGGATTGTTTGTCATAGCCACCCATAATGTCACCTAGACCAAAGCAAGCTCTCCCAGAGAAGGATTCAACAAATTCTTCAGTGGCAGGCGGCATGCCAGAGTATTTAATAGTAACTTTATTAAGAGGTTGGAGATCATGAACTAATCTAAGTTTACCATTACTCTTTAGAACACAGAAAAAAGGACTGGAATAGCTAGAAGTTGATTTTTTGTATAAACTGGTTCAGACTTGTTTGCGGACCAACATGATGAATTTGTCAACTTTAGCAGCAGGGATTGGGATCTTTCTCTTTTGCCAAGGGTCATGTTCAACCACCAGGATGATGTAAGGGAGACCATAGGATTCTTTCAAGAGACCTCTCTCTTTGTCACAGAATGCAATTGATTTTCCCTTAGAGACAAGATATTTTTGATCAAATTTAACTCATCAGGAAGAAGCCATCCATCTGGACCAAAATTGACTACTTTCAGACGTTCTTCAGTGACCCAACCAGAGGGAATAAATGGACCAGTGAGGGATTTGGATAGACCACAGTAAGGATTGCGGGATAGCGGAGGACACATAAGAGGAGGGTTGAGGTTGAGAGGCATTGGTTGGTTGACCGGCTGGACCTTCTTTGCAACTGGTTTGTACTTGGTGGCAAAGGAGAGGAATCCCTGCTTCCTCCAAGCATTGACCAGTGAGACCTGACTACAAAAACTGAGGCCGTGTTCCAACATCTTCCAAGTCCGATGTTCTGCTGCGTCCTTGAAAGGTGCCTTCTCCATAAAAGAGGATCCAAAAGATAACACATTGCTCACATGTGTGGCACAGGGTAGATTTTCAAAAATAACAGTAGTAAAAGCCCTTGGTGGTGCACAATTGGGAGGACTTACTTCTACCCCAAATCGCCTCCACCTAAGATTAAACTCATTCATACCAAAGCCACCAAGAAAAGAATCGAGATCAAGATCTAGTTTAGACTCATTGCAGAAATTCAAAAACGGAATAGAAGATGAGTGATCAGGCTGAAAAGAAAAAGGAAAGGAAGATAGAACAGATCCAGAAAGAGAAGAAATATTTTTGGATTTTTCAAATTTTTCATATGTTTGGGTTTTGATCTTATTTGGATGAGAAGAAAGTGATGAGGAAAAAGAAAGATGGGCCTCTGAGGTGGGAGTTGGTCCATGAGTTGAAGTCTGAGGCTGAGGAGAACTACAACTATCAGTAGGGCCAACTATTCTGCTAAAAAATGAGGATGAAAGGAATGAGATTTTTCTTTCTGCTTTCCTTTCAGGACAGATTTGGGAGAGTGACCAGGGAAGTCTCTTTCCCAACAACCAAAATCCAAAGAACAAAGGGGGACTTCAATCTTTCTGCCATAAGCATCAGGGAGGAGAATTCTCTCCCCAACTTGATCAGAAAACATCAGGGTAGCACAAAAGTCCATTAAGAAAGGCCTTCCCAAGATCATGGGACCATCCAGACGAGTGATCCAGAAGTGACAGGTGGCAACAATATTTCGACCAATTCAAACAGGAATATCCTCAGCAATACCAACCAGTTCACAGGACTGATTCCCAATTCCATAGACCGCAGAGTTGAAACTGACCCTTGGGCTAAGTTTAAGCTTGCAGGCCATGGAGTCCAAAATCAAGTTGAGCTGAGAACCCAAATCCACAAGGAGAGAAACCGTTTTAGTTGAATCACCAAGACAACATGGAAGAAAACCAAGAGGACAGGAATACAGGTTGGTATCTGAAGAGGGATCTGTTCCACCAGAATCCTCTATCAGAGTACCAGAGGAGACCTTTAATTTGTCCGGACCAATCTCCACACGTTGACGAGAAACCCATTTCTTCATCCCTTCTGCCACAGATGGAGAGATTGAAAGGAGTTCAGCCACAGATAGATTGGGGATTTTAAGATCAGAAATTTTCTTTAATACTCCTTCCACAGCATTAGGGTAGTCCTTGGAGATGCCCCTCTCAAATCAAACTTTGGGCTGGGTGGAGGGAGGAAGATCAGGTGTAATAGGTGATGGAAGAGGATCTGAGAGTTGGGCAGGTTGAAGAGGGGGAGGATCAGTGTTGTCCTGGAACCTTTCCATAAGTGGTTCCCTTTCTACTTCCATGCCTTCCACATCAGAGGAAGGAGGCTCAGGTGAAGATCGGCGTTTAACGGGTTTTTCCAGAATGGAGGATGGAACAGGAGGAGACTTATGAGGTTTTGGTTCCTCATGGCGTTTCCTAGCTGGATCAGATTGATAGGTGCCAGGGAAGCTGGAAGAAGTGATAGATGGAGGATACCAAGGTTGCAGAGTTCCACATGATGATCAAAAATCCACAGAGACCAAGGATGCCTTCTTAGGGGTTGGTGGTTGGTATGAGGCCACCACATGACGGATTGGTCAAGACGAATCAAAAAGGATCAAAGCACCATTAGGAAGGAAAAAATTATTTCCCTTCTGCTCTACTAACTTCTCCTCCTTGTCCTTCTGAAGTTCAGGACATCTACCGGTACCATGGCCTTCCCTATGGCAATAATAACAAACTATAGTAGACTTAGGAACAGAATTAGCAGGTTTAGGAGTGGCTAAAGAGGATATTTTCTGATCTATTTTATTCTCAAATGCCTGAATTAATTTAGTGATCTCATCTATAGTAGGTGTCTCCTGGTGAGTCTGAGGATTGGGTTTAGGTCTGCGATTGGCTTCCATCTTATTCATGATTTTGTTAGATGCTTGAAAAGAGGGGGCAAGGACTGGTTCAGTGATTTTAGGTTTTTCAAAGGTGAGAGCTGTTTGACCTTTCATCACTTTATCCACAGTATTCCTCAGAACCATGAAAGCAGGGAGCTTGAATCAATTGTCTCTTGTCGTGATCATGGATCCAGATTTCACCAATTCATCCTTAATTCTTTCCTGCACTCCTGGAGAGAAAGACTGAAAAAATTGCACTCAAATTTTGTCCAACGTATCAATGTGATTGTTCCGGATAAGATAGGACTGGATAGGGTCCCAAGATTTTCTGAAAGTCTGATAGTCAGAGGCTGAGGAGATACCACCATTGGAGATCCATTGAGAAACCAGGGCATCCAAGTCTTGCAAAGGAAATCTGGCTACATCTATTTTTCCCCAATAGGCTAACATAGCCTCCTTCAGGAGCAGCCAGTTGTGAGTTTCAAATCCCTCAAACAATTTGATAAACTCCATAACTTTGTCAGAAGAGATAAAAAACCGTAACTGATAAGCCATATCATATTCACAGGCACCATCCACTTCCGCAGCCATCTCATAGGAGTCCAGGAATTGTTCAACATTGGTCCAATAGAAGCCTAAATTTTTGTTCTGAGGTTTGATTTTGACCATCTTGGCCCAAAAAGATAAAGAGGATCCACCAGATTCCATGTTGAAGGGTTCCTAAGAGATCCAAAAAAGAAGAGTTCCAAGGTGGCTCACAAGTGTGGCAAGAGTAGAGTTTCACAAATACAACAAGGATCTTGCCCAGATGTTGCAAAATTGGGAGGACTTACTTCTAGACCAAGCTGCCTCCACGGATCCGAAAAAAAAGGAACAAAAAGAAAAGAAAAAAATTGGATCGGATTTGGGAGTTGATTCTTCAAGTTGGGACTGTAAATCCCAAGGTTGCTGGTTTGATCCCGGCCCAGGGGAACAAATGTAAGACTCCAAACGGTGCTAGGCCGTGGCAGTTCTTTGGAGGGGAAAGGTGCTGTTTAGGCTGCCCTCCTAAGTGTTACAAAAATATTTAAATGTAACCAAGATCAAGGTCCAGAACCTGGTAAATGAGGAATCAAGGAGTAGAGGATAAGGATGATAATAGTTCGGTAGCAATGGAACAGCACTATCTGAGACAAGATTATGCAGGGAAAAACTTGAACAAAAGAAGTTAAAGTCCCCTTAGAGTTCAAAGAACAAAAGCTGTTTTATGTAAACAATGCCCACATGCTAATAACTCTGGTCGTCAGCAGAAGATTGGGGATGATCAACTCAAACCCAAGCAACCTCCAGGTTCTCAATGAACCTGCCCAACTCTCCGCAATCAAGCGCTTGAAGGGTACCAGATAACTGTGGGTGGCTGTTCAGGACAAAGCACAATGTTTAAGAAGCTCTAAAGCAAACAGTAACTGATTTGAAGCAAGGATAACCTCAAAACTTCTCAAGGGACTCAAGAGTAGGCTGGCAGAATGAAACTCCAAAGAAGCTAAGGGGAGGTATAACACTCCAGGTCTTAAGCTTAATAAGACCTCTTCAATCAATTGTGATTGGCTCCAGAAAGGTTATCAGGGATCAGGACCAGTATGGTCAGAGAAAGGGATCAAGGAGTGGTATGACACACTCAAAAATTCCAACAGACAGAATTTTTCTTCAACCAGCAAGGCTATTGTTTGGTGATAAGGATCAGGGATCAAGGGTTGAGTATGGAGGCTCAAGGATCAAAGGTGTGCTGATTTCATGCTGGATCATTCCATGCTCCAATGGGTTCATGTTCCCCGGTGATTTCCAAAGATTATCAAAAAGGCAGGGGAGAGCCCCTCCTTATATGGGAAGGAGGCCCTGTTAGACTATATACAATGGATTCTACAAATAGAGCGGAAAAGGGAAGGCAACCATGTGGTAACTCACGTCCGTCTGTGGATGAGCGCGCGTAACAATACCAGAGTCACCCACCCCCCTTCCAAAGGCGGAAGCGGGTGGGAGAGAGAAATGAACCAAACCGCCACGGATGTCCGCGGGCCATTGTTGGCACTCTTCCAAAGGCAGAAGCGGGTGGGAGAGTCTCAGGAAAGGTGACGGATGAATTCCATGAGAGCGCGGATGGGCGGATAGGAGATCGGTTTGAGAAAGTTGAGTAAATCCTGACGGCCTTGAGATCCACGACTGATAGATCAAGTGCAATGGGAGGTTTGACGGATCCAAGGATTTGCCAAATGCTTGGGGGTGCGGTCAGGATGGATTCAGTAAATCATGGATGAGCGCCGCGCGACAGTAGCAATGAGGAGATGGGGACGCGCGACGACAAAGATGAAGACACGCAACAACAAAGATGAGGACGTGCTATGACAACGGCGGAGATGAGAAGCAACACGGATAAAGGACGCGCGATGCGCGCGGATGGAAGGAGCGCGGGGCAGAGCGGCGCGGATTAATGGAAGTGCGGCGCAGCGCGGCGCGGCGGGGGCGCGCGCGGGTAAAGGACGGTTTGGATGAGCCTGAGGATAAGTTGTTCAGCCGGACGGTACGTTTGCGCAACAGTTTATGGATTGAGGTCTTAAGGCGGCCAGGGTGTCCAGGATGGGGCACCACAGCGGACCAAATTGATGAATTTGTCAACTTTAGCAGCAGGGATTGGGATCTTCTTCTTTTGCCAGGGATCATTTTCTACTACAGGGATAATGTAAGGGAGGCCATAGGATTCTTTCAAGAGACCTCTCCCTTCACAGCAAGCAATAGATTTTTCCCTAAGGGCTAAGACATTTTTGATCAAATTCAACTCATCAGGAAGAATCCATCCATCTGGACCAAATTTGACCATTTGCAGACGTTCCTAAGTGACACAAACAGAGGAGATGAATGGACCAGTAAGAGATTGAGGTAAACCACAGTAAGGATCACAGGATAAAGGGGGGCACATAAGAGGAGGGTTGAGGTTGAGAGGCATTGGCTGGTTGACTGGTTGAACCTTTTTTGCAACTGGTTTATACTTGGTGGCAAAAGAGAGGAATCCTTTCTTCCTCCAAGCATTGACCAGTGAGACCTGACTACAAAAAATGAGGTCAAGTTCCATCATCTTCCAAGTTCAATGTTCTGCCTTGTCCTTGAAAGTTACCTTCTCCATAAAAGAGGATCCAAAAGCTAACACATTTCTCACATGTGTGGCACAGGGTAGAGTTTTGAAAATGACAGTAGTAGAGGCCCCTGATGATGTACAATTGGGAGGACTTACTTCTACCCCACATTGCCTCCACTTAAGACCATACTCCTTCATACCAAAACCACCAAGAAAAGAATTGAGATTGGGATCTAGTTTAGAATCATTGTAGAGATTCAAAACCAGAGTAGAGGATAATTGATCAGGCTGAAGGAAAAAAGGAAAAGAAGAAACAAAAGACCCAGAGAGAGAAGAAATATTTTTGGAATTTTTGGATTTTTTATGTTTTTCAATTTTGATCTTATTTGGATGAGGAAGATATGATGAGGAAAACTCAAAATATGCCTCTGAGGTTGAAGTTGATCCATAAGTTGAAGTCTGAGGCTGAGAGGAACTACAACTATCAGTAGGATCAATTAATCTGATAAAAAATGAGGCTGAGAGGGATGAGAGTTGTCCTTCTGCTTTACCTTTAGAAATGTTTTGGGAGAACAACCAGGAAAATCTTGTTCCCAACAACTGGAATCCAAGGAAAAAAGCAGAACTTCAATTTTTTGCCATCAGAATCAGGGAGAAGGATTCTCTCCCCAACTTGATCAGAAAAAATCAGGGTAGCACCAAAATCAATTAAGAATGGTTGGCCCAAGATCATAGGACCTTCCAAACAAGTGATCCAGAAGTGACAAGTTCCAACAATATTTTGACCAATTCAAACAGGAACATCCTCAGCAATACCAACCAGTTCACATGACTGATTCCCTATACCATAAACCGCAGAAGTGAAACTGACCCTTGGGCTAAGCTGGAGTTTTCAGGCCATAGCATCTGAGATCAAGTTGAGCTCAGAACCCAAATCCACAAGAAGAGAAACTGTTTTAGCCGATTCACCAAGATAGCAGGGAAGAAATCCAAGAGGGCAGGAATACAGATTGGCATCTGAAGGGGGATCTGTTCCACCAGAGTCCTCCATCAAAGTGCCAGAAGAGACCTCCAATTTGTCCGGAACAATTTCCACATGTTGACAAGAAACCCATTTCTTCATGCCTTCAGCCATAGATGGAGAGATAGACAGCAGTTCAGCCACAGACAGATCAGGGATTTTGAGATCAGAAATTTTCTCTAATACTCCTTCCACAGCATTAGGGTAGTCCTTGGAATTCCCCCTCTCAAACCAAACTTTGGGCTGGGTGGAGGAAGGAAGATCAGGTGAGGCAGGTACTAGAAGAGGATCAGAGGATTGAGGGGGTTGACCAGATTGAAGAGGAGGAGAAGGATCAGAGTGGTCCTGGAACCTTTCCATGAGTGGTTCCCTTTCTACTTCCATGTCTTCCACATCAGAGGAAGGAGGCTCAGGCAAAGATTGACGTTTGACAGGTTTTTGGAGGATTGAAGATGAAACAGGAGGAGACTTGTGAGGTTTGGGTTCCTTATGGCGTTTCCTAGCTGGATCAGATTGATAAGCACCAGAGAAGCTGGAAGAAGTGATACCTGGAGGATACAAAGGTTGAAGAGTGCCACAGGATGATAAAAAATCCAAGGAGACCAGAGATGCCTTCTTGGGAGTTGGTGGTTGGTAAGAAGCCACCACATGACGGATCAGACAAGATGAGTCAAAAGGGATCAAAGCACCATTAGGAAGAAAGAAATTATTTCCCTTCTGCTCTACTAATTTCTCCTCCCTGTCCTTCTGGATTTCAGGACATCTACCAGTACCATGGCCTTCCCTATGAAAGTAATAGCAGACTAAGGTGGATTTAGGAACAAATTAGCAGGTTTAGGGGTAGCTAAAGAGGATATTTTCTGATCTATTTTATTCTTAAATTCCTAAAGTAGCTTAGTAATCTCATCTATGGTAGCACTATCCTTATTGGCCTGGGGGCTTGATTTAGGTCTGCAATTTGCTTGCATCTTGTTCATGATTTTGTTGGATTCTTGGAAGGAAGGAGCATGGACTCGTTCAGTGATCCTGGGCTTTTCAAAAGTTAACGCCGTTTGAACTTTCATGACTTTGTCCACCACATTCCTAAGGACCAGAAAGATAGGGAGTTTGAATTGATTATCGCTAGTAGTGATCATGGATCCAGACTTGACCAATTCATCCCTAATCCTTTCCTGCACTCCTGGCAAAAAAGATTGGAAAAATCAAACTCTAATTTTTTCCACAGTGTCAATGTGATTGTTCCTGACAAGATAAGACTGAATAGGATCCCAAGACTTTCTGAAAGACTGATAATCAGAGGCTGAAGAGACACCACCATTGGAGATCCATTGAGAAACCAGAGCATCCAAGTCCTGTAAGGTAAACCTAGCCACATCTATTTTCCCCCAATAAGCCAACATATCCTCCTTCAAGATCCTCCAGTTATGAGTTTTGAATCCATCAAACAATTTGATCACTTCCATAACTTCATCAGAGGAGATAAAAAAATTGTAATTGATAGGCCATATCATGTTCACTGGCACCATCAACTTCAGCAGCCATTTCATAGGAGTCCAAAAATTGTTCCACGTTTGTTCCGTTTAAGCCTAGGTTCTTTTTCTGGGGTTTGATCTTGACCATCTTGGCCCAAACAGTGGGGAGGGAACAGATTTCATTTTGAAGACAGAGTTCCTAAGGGGATCCAAAAAGCAGAGTTCCAAGGTGGCTCACAAGCGTGGCAAGGGTAGAGTTTCACAAAAAAAACAAGAATCCTGCCCAGATGGTGCACAATTGGGAGGACTTACTTCTGAAACAAGTTGCCTCCACTGATCAGATCTGGATGATGACAGAAAAAAGAAAAAAAAGAAGAGGATAGGATTGTCTTTCAGAATTGATTCTTAAAGTTGGGACTGTATATCCCAAGGTTGCTGGTTTGATCCCGGCCCGGGGGACCAAATTTAAGACTCCAAACGGTGCTAGGACGTGGCAGTTCTGTGGAGGGGAAAGGTGCTGTTTAGGCTGCCCTCCTGAGTGGTACAAAAATATTTAAATGTAACCAAGATCAAGGTCCAGAACCTGGTAAATGAGAAATCAAGTAGTAGAGGATAAAGATGATAGTAGTTTGGAAGCAATGGAACAGCACTATCTTAGCCAAGATTATGTGGGAAAAACGTGGAAAAAACAAGCTCAAGTTTCTTTAAATTTCAAAGAACAAAGATTTTGTATGTAAAAAATGCCCACAAGCTAATAACTCTGGTTGTCAGCAGAAGATTGAGGATGATCAACTCAAACCCAACCAAACTCCAGGTTCTCAATGAACCTGCCCAACTCTCCGCAATCAAGCGCTTGAAGGGTACCAGATAACTGAGGGTGGCTGTACAAGACAAAGCACTATTTTTAAGAAGCTCTAAAAGCAAACCGTACAATGATTTGAAGCAAGGATAACATCAACACTTCTCAAGGAACTCAAGAGTAAGATGGAAGAATGCAACTCCAAAAAAAGAAATAAGGGAGGTATAACACTCCAGGTCTTAAGCTTAATAAGACCTCTTCAATAAATTGTGATTGGCTCCAGAAAGATGATCAAAGAGGGATCAAGACCAGTATGGTCAGAGAAAGGGATCAAGGAGTGGTATAACACACTCAAGAATTCAAACAGACAGAATTCTCTGCAACCAGAAAGGCTATTGGTTGGTGATAAGGATCAGGCCACAGAGGGGAAAAGACTCAGGATTAATGGATCAGGCGGCAATCATAGATATACCCAGGATGAGGATCAAGATTTGATTTCAATGATCAAGGGGGGGACATAAGCACACACTCCCATGGATGTTTGGAAAAGGCAGGAGAGAGCCCCTCCTTTTATAGACCATGGGTCCCTGTAGACTATTTACAACAGAGATTTACAAATAGAGCCAATTTTTTTTTTTTTTTTTTTTTTAGAATTGTCATGAGAAAATAAAAGGAAAAAAGAAACAAAGAAAACACTCAAAAAAAACATGAATTGGATCAAAAATGACAGGAATGGGAAGACCCCGTCCTGTGCCAAGGATGGGCACGGGCAAGAGAGTAGCTAGTGAGATGCCCACGGACATGCTGAAGGGCCTGGGCAACAGTTGAGACCCGCGCGGGAAACAGACAAGCCGCGCAGGAGACTGGTGAGCTGGAGGTGGATTGAAGGATGAGTTGAAAGGAATCAATCCTTGGGAGGTTCAATGAGGTTGGTCTGGATCAATTGTGGTTGACTTGAGCAATGATTGGGTTTGAATCAAGAGGGGTTGAGATCAAGTTAGGGGGAGGAGGAGG
Source organism: Puccinia polysora (assembly GCA_025617555.3). Lineage (NCBI taxonomy): Eukaryota > Fungi > Basidiomycota > Pucciniomycetes > Pucciniales > Pucciniaceae > Puccinia > Puccinia polysora. The sequence goes on from CM062617.1 coordinate 13,478,993, forward strand.
TGTTGAGATCAATGGATAGGTTAGGATGATGGTTGAGAATGGTTGGATTGAGATGATGAAGATGGTTGATGAAGGCATTGGAACTGTTGGAGTGATGACTATTTTGAGAAATGGAACTAGTACTAAGATGAGCCCTGAGGTGATGATCAGTTGTCTGTAGTTCTACCAGTTGACAAGATGATCTTGGTTTGATGAGGTAGGATGATGGGGTGTGATGATGATGGAGATGATGAGATGAGGAGTGAATAGGATGATCCAAGTGAGAGTGGTGAGGATTGAGATGATGAAGATGATTGTTGATGTTGTTGGTGTTGATAGGGCTGTTGGTGTCAGCCTGCTACTTAGCACAGAGCAACCTGACAAAGCAACAACAATAATAATATTACCAAAATTAAAAGGAACAAAGATAAATGAATAAATAAAATTATTATAAAATGAAGGAGTAGGAAATTCATAAATATTATTGCAGAAATGGATTCCCCACCCAAAATAAAGTAGGGTCACTCACTGAACCCACCCTTGAATTCTTACTCCTTGCATTTTTTTTAATTAATTTAATAGAAAATGGTAAATGACCACGGCACCAGTATGGCACCTTTTGGCCATTTTAATATTTCACATCATATAGGTTTCACACCTAAATTTCAGTCAAAATCCAGGTTTTGTGTGTAGTTTAGGAGTTACACGGGAAATTGTGTTTTGTCACAATTCCCGCACGCAGCCCCGCATCCCTACCGCGCTGGTCTCCCCCGTACGCAAACTCCCGCACACAGCCCCGCGTCCCTACAGCGTTGGAATCACGCGTACGCCAACTCCCGCACGCAGCCCCGCATCCCTGCAGCGCTGGACTCCCGCGCAACTGAACTCCCGCGCAGGTGATCCCGTGACCTAGTCACGGGCGCAGCGGTACAGTCCCCCGCGCGCATCTGAGCAGGGGATCAGTCCCTGCGCGCATTTGAATGGACTGATCCCCGCGCCTCCTGCCGTGATCAGTTTGACATTCAGGTACTGCTCAGAGGAGCTACAATATAGTAGAATCTAAAATACATATGTAAAGCTACCACACAAGCATGGATTATAGTTCAAAAACCTTAAAAATCAATTAAAATTAGTTATTAACCAATTTTTAGTATTTTTTATTACTTAAATAAAGATCCAGACTTACCACAAAATGAGTTGATCAGAACCTTCAAAGACCAAAAACCTACATAAGGAGTGGTTGTAAAAATTATTAAAAATTACATACAGGATAAGCAGAGGATGGAGAATCAATGAACATCCACGTCTGCTCACTTTGGACCAGTACTGACAGTAAAAATTGAGGATCGGTGCAGGATCAGCAAAATGACTAATCTATTGATTAACAGATCCTGCAGCTAAAAAGGAGCTGTTCCTCGACAGATCTAAGGCCAGCAGGCTAACAGCACCTTGAGGACGTGCCAATCTTGCCCTGACTGCCCCCCTAGCCTCAGCCCATGGCTAGTACCCCTTCTAGAGGCTCTCAAGCACCCAAAAAAGGATATTTAACCAGGCACTTTTTGCCCTTCTGTTCCCAATCAGTTATCAGTTATCAGGAATTATTTATTACCAATCAGAAAAGGTGTCATTTTTAACCAAGTGCTTATATGAAGATAAGCAAGTGATTTATGACTTAGTCTGTAGTAGTATTATTTACCTTTATTAACCAATCAACCATTGAAGTTTAGTCAAGCAATCTACCCCATCTGCTCTGAAACCCTTCCAATTATTCCAGGATTTTCGTGGTCAAGTGCTCAGAGTGAGTGTTTCCCTTCCTGTCTAGGCCACTTGTGCTGTTAAGCCCGGCCATTAGTGGAATAAGTCCTTTCTAAGGCACCCATATTTATTCCAAGGTTCTTAAACTGCCTAAGGAGGCCCCTTGAAGAGAGGTTGCTAGTCTGTAAAGATCCCCAGTAGTATAATACTGTGGCCCCTCTTTTATACTATATTCAACACCATCTATTACCAAACCAATTAAACCTTGCAACTGCTCTTATTATATCATTTATTTCAGCTTCTAAGTGTTTATTATTGGAATAAAAATTATTATTATTATTCCAGCATTTTTATCACTCTCTGTAGCTAAAGGACTGCAAGGTTCCTGGTATCAGAGAGCTGACAACTGGGGGTCTGGCCGGGAATATCCTTAATAATTAATTGTTTAATTAATTATCTCCTGGACCAGTTATTTATATTTAAAAAATCATATATATAAGTAGAAATACTTATTATTCATCTTTATCTCTTGATTTATCCAGTGGATTTAAAAACCAACGGAGAATTGATCAATTATTATTTGAATCTTCTTAAACAAAAAAAAGAAGAAAAATTACGTAACTTTGTGCCTGTTGTTGTAACTCCTGAACAAAAACAAGAGAGACTTCTTTATTATAAACAACAAATATTAAAAGAAAAGGAACAAGAGTTAGAAAGAATTATTAATATTAACTCCTTGTTAAGACATCACAAAGAGTGGAAAATCTATCAAAGAAAGCTTTCTGCTTTTAAGAGACCGTATCCAAATTATAAAAGTGAGCTTTGATCTCATTTTTATTATTTTTTATATAAAAAATCACAAAAAACTCGAAAATTATAAAAATATTATTATAAAAATAAATAAATATATGACTTATATTTTTTATTATTTTATCCTTTCTAGTGGACTTTGTCTTTGGTGATCTTATTGACCAAGACCTCTTAGAGGACGTCCCAGACTGTGGACCCTTGGATTTGTCCCAAGATTTGATTGGAACCCACTCAGATCCCGTTGGAATACCCTCCAAGAACGGTCCTGACCCCAACAAGGACTTAGTACCTTTAAACCTTCATATAAGTAAGACATATATTTTTTTTTTAAAAAAAAAATATAAAACCCAAAACTACTTGAAAAAAATTATTTTTTTTGATTTTTTTTTACAAAGTTTTGAACAAAAACTTACATAATCTTTAACATGCATCAAAACAGACGCAACACCCGCACCAGTGGACGCGCCCCGTCATATGGATCTCTGCCTGGAGGAACCCGTGCGCGCAAGGATTCCAGTTGCGAACGCAATGCGGATCAAGCCAGTGATTGCTCCAATCCAAGCAACCATGACAACAACCGCGGCCGCCGACTCGACCAACTCACCGTTGGAGAGCCGCCCCTTGTCCAACTTGATATCCCAGGAGGATACCATTCCACCTACGCCACCCCAGCCAGACTCCTCCAAGGAGGACAAAAAAAAGGTATTGGTGAAAGAACACGTGGGTCATTGGGAACTGTTCAAACAGGCTCAGACCCAGGAAGACCAGCAAGGTATGAGAAAATCCATATCTTTGGCAAAGAAGACTCAAATAACTCTCCAAAAATTTATTCCCAAGAGAGAAGTAGAAGGTTACGTGCAGAATTGGAATCCTTGGGACCAATTAGTTTCCTTAAGAGGAAACAACAGCAACAGGAAGAAGAGATCTCTAGCCCATCAGAAATTAAAGAGTCCCAAAGAATGGGACAATATAATATCTTTGGCAAGAAAATGGAAGAAAGTGTACCACAATTAGATGTAGAAACTTTCAACTTTTTTTCTGTAAATGTTTCTCATAACTTTGATATCATTGGTAAATGTTTTGAAAAAATATATGAGCAATTGGATAAAGTAAATACCAATTTTGGTAAAGTCATGCAATCCCAATCCAACTTGATCAAAATCAATGAGTTAGAGGTAAAACAAATAAGAGACAGCATCAGCTTGAGTTAGGGAGAACTAATGAATTACCTAGAAAACAATACTTCAGCTATCCAAGAAGAAATCCTTCTATCTATTGAACAAATCACAGAAGGTATTAATAAGACAGACCACACTTCACCTACTCATATTATTAATAAAATTGATTCATTAAGTAACAAACTTGTCCTGGAATTAGGTATGATTAAGAATGATCTCAGAGATCTAAAGATAAACTTATCTCAACCCATTGCAGACTCTGATGAAATCAGACCTTCCAAGTACCACAGTACTCCCCAACTACCTTCTAGACCAAGACTAACCAGGCATGAATCTTTCAGGCCTAGTCCCACTCCTGAAGTAGAACAAGCATTAAAATTACTTCCCCCTATCACTGAGTGGCCTAAATTCTCAGGAGAAGGAGAATAAAATCATGTCAGTTTTATTAAGTTTATTGACTATACTCTGGCCTCTTATGAACTTCCTGATAACATAGCCGTAGTAAGACTACCTAGACTGTTTGAAGGAGTAGCCCTTGACTGGTTCATCAATAAGAGAGAAGAGGTAGGATCTTTGTCATGGAATTTGTGGAAAGACTTGATTAAGGAACAATTTGGTACCAGAATTTGGAAAAGAAAAATGATGAAGACTTTCAAAACTTCTTTGTTTGATCCATCTAAGGACAAACCTCACCAATGGTGCCTTGACCAGAAGAGAAGACTAGACTGCTTCTACCCAAATGCTGATAAAGAAGAAGTCAATGAAAGACTCCTCAACCTATGTCCAGGACAACTTAACCATAGCGTAAGATGCAGAATGCCCATGAACTTTGACCTTTCCACTCTCATAGGAGTATTAGAAGAAACTATTGACATGAATGGCTTAGACAAAAGGCTTAATAAACCCAGAGAACCAACTACTAGGAATAAGGAAGAATATAATAACAAGAATAAAGAACCTCTACCTATCAACTCAGAAGCCAAGAATACTTTGGTAACCAAAGAAAAGACATGTTGGAATTGCAACCAAACAGGGCATGTAATACCTGACTTTCCTTTACCCAGGAGGAAGATTAATCCTATTGAAGGAGAAGAAGATGACACTAATCCTGACACCCAACTAGATGACACTGATGGTTCCATCTATGAGTGTGACTTAATGATCACTAATCCCATTAATGTCATCAAAGGTAACATAGAATCTTCCCTAGATATTAACCCTGTTAATGAAGATAGCAATTTGCCTCAAAAATGGACACCCAACATGAAAATCCAACATGTTTCTGAAGCCAAGACCTTAACCCTTAAACCTTCTATTGGAAAAGGTTACACCAGTGGTAAAACTTGTTATGCCACTGGCTTGATACAAGGTTCCCCCGTAAAATTACTTCTAGACAGTGGAGCCTTCTGCTCTTGTGTTGGAATTGACTACTTAGATAAACAGGATTCCGACTGGAAGAAAAACTTCCTACATGTACCTCGAGCTGAGTGTTTCCCTTCCTGTCTAGGCCACTTGTGCTGTTAAGCCCGGCCATTAGTGGAATAAGTCCTTTCTAAGGCACCCATATTTATTCCAAGGTTCTTAAACTGCCTAAGGAGGCCCCTTGAAGAGAGGTTGCTAGTCTGTAAAGATCCCCAGTAGTATAATACTGTGGCCCCTCTTTTATACTATATTCAACACCATCTATTACCAAACCAATTAAACCTTGCAACTGCTCTTATTATATCATTTATTTGAGCTTCTAAGTGTTTATTATTGGAATAATAATTATTATTATCATTCCAGCATTTTTATCACTCTCTGTAGCTAAAGGACTTCAAGGTTCCTGGTATCAGAGAGCTGACAGTTGGTGTTATTGATTATGAGAGATAATGGGTTGATAGGATGAGAGGATGAGGGTGTCAGATAGGAGCCCGCAAGCCAAGCCTGTCTTCATCCCCACGTTTGCCAAAAAGGGTAAATAGAAGAACAAAGCAAGGGCAAATTGAATATAGGACTGGCCGCTAGGCACCCAAGAGATCTTCCTAGACAAATAGGAGAAGGGAAGGCTGGGAACTGGGAACTAAACTGAGAATTCATTCCAAAAAAAAGTTTTTTTTTTGGATCTAAATGGAGGCTATAGAAAAGTTCATAAAACTTTTACTTTTCCCATAATGGTCCACAGGTGTCCCAGATTGGGCACCACAACGGCAAGTTTGGTTGTTTGATGGGTGAAGTGGCATGCAGTGAACTTCTACCTTTGGGATGAGCAATTACGGTGGCAGAAAGCTCCCCTGACTCTTGTGGTTGCAACATCAAGGCCAGAGCAAGAAGTGATCCTTAGGGGTTTGCACCATGACCTTGGTCATAAAGGCAAAGTTGAGAACCAGAGGAGGTTGAAGGCGGGGTTTTGGTGGCCGGGGGTTGTGTGTGCAGTACAGGATTGGCTGAAATTGTGTAAAGCCTTTCAGGGGCGGATCTCAAGGTTTCCCAAGGAGGTTGGTCACCCCATGGGAGTTTAAATGCTGTTTAGACAGGTTTTCCTTGATGTGGTGCACATTAAAGCAGGGAAGTTTGCATAACTACTTGTTATGAGCAAAAACCTGTCAGGAAGGCTTGAGGCATGCCCTCTGGTAAAATTGTTGGAGGAAAAGTTTTATCAGTTCTTGGAGGAAAACTGGTTTGTGCGCTATGGATTGCTTTGTCTGGTCACAGTAGAGGGGGCGTGGAGTTTTGAGGATGATTGATGAGGTTGGTGCAGAGTTGCGGGGCAGAGTTTGGTCTACTGAAGGGATACTATCTGGAGGGCGCAGGGATAATCAAAAGGGGATATCAACCCATCAAGGACGCTCTGGTGAAGATGTGCGGCAAGCATGGAAAAAGGTGGAAGGAAATGCTTCCAGTGGTTCTCTTTGCAGATTAGATCTCCATGAAGCAATTGATGGGATACTTTCCCTATGAGCTGCTCTTCAGACAGCCTCCTGTGCTTCTGGTAGAAATCAAGTTGGACAAATTGTTGGGAGCGGACTTGTGGAAGGTCAAGACCTCCATGGATCTTGTTGAGAGATGCGCCAAACAACTTATAAGGTACAAGGCAACTTGGAAAAGGCCGTGGAGCAATTGAAGAAGACCCAAACAGCATCCATCCGCTACTGGGACAAGTGCTGTTCCCACTGTCTCTGAGATCCGTTGCGGAATGGGTATTTGGTGCTTCTGTACAACAGTAGTCTGGAACCTCAGTGGTGAGGGCTTTTTGCTAACCAACGGAACAGTTCTTATTTTGTGGCTTCCAAGTTCATGGGACACAGCTATAAGCTCAAGGAATTGAACAGGATGCCTCTTAAAGGGAAGGCCATGGCTTTTCATGTGAAGTGCTTCTTTGCGCATGGATCCACCTTGTTTGAAAAGACAGCGGGGGATGGTGCTGACTCTGGTGAAAAAGGTGCAGGTCTGGGCTCTTATTCTAATGAGGAGTCCACAGGAAATTTGCTGCTTTGGCAGAGTAGGATACTGCAAACTGCTGGGGACAGCTGCAAAGCTGGGGGGGGGGGTGGTAGTGCTAAAAGGAAAGGGGAAGCTTGATTTGGTGAGGGGGTGCTCTAGTTGGTTCACAGCTGGAATAACTAGAAACCCCAGAATGTTTGTTTCCTTATTTCCTGGATTGGATTGGGGGTTTGGATTGGTACTGGCTTTGGTTTATAATTTTTTCCAGAATGTGGGCGCAGCGCAATGCAGGGTCTGTAATTGCAAGGACAAGCCCCACAAATGGAAGGTGGGACAAGGAGTGCTGCAAAAAAAAACTTTTTCTTTCTTTCTTTTTCCTTTTTTCTAGGTGTGTTTCTCTTTGTTATCTTTTTCTTTCCTTGCAGACAGGCGTGACAGGATTGGATGGTTATACGGGTGGATCATGCACAGGAAAAGGTTACTTTGGTGAGGGGGTGATCTAGCGGGTTTGCAGCTGGAAGAACTAGGCACCCCAGAATTTTTGCTTCCTATCATCTATCTCTCTTTCTGGTTGTGTGTGCATGCTGGCAACTTGGTTTTTGTTTTTTTAAGAAAGTTTTTGTGTAACTTTGAGGCAGTTTTTCTGGGGTGTTTCAGGTACCTTTTTGGAACTCTTAACAACTTACAAAGGCACAGTGGACTCAAGGCACGTTGGCGGGAATTTTCAAGTGCACAATTGCGTGCGGGGAAAGTCAATACTCATTTTTTCTCTCACTCACTCACTCAAGGGTGCAGGGTTGTTCTTACAGGACTACTCAAATTGATAAGAAAAGCGCAAAAACATGTATTTCTCTTAAATTCAAGGAATGGTTCAGATACAAAGTGGAAATCAGGAAAGAGTAGAGAGAAGGGAAGGGGGGAGATGCACCTAAGCCATCTTCATGATCTCCTCCATTTCCACCCGCAATGAGGCCAGCAGGGACCAGAATGATGCCAAGAGCTTGCGTTGGGATTCTGAGGATTGTGCCCCAGGGGCTGCAAGGAAGGCCCGTAGTATCAAGATCAACTGTTTGGAAAAATTCTCAAAGTTGGCCCCCAATAGGGCCATCACAATTGGGATCCCCAGGATTCCAGGCAGGATTTGTGGAGGAGAGGCCGGTGGCAAAGAGGGGGCCTCCAGAGGACCACTCTGGGGGGCTTCGCCCAGGCAGAGGCAACAATGCAATAATGATTGGGGATGGCATTGTCAGAGGCATGGCAGGAGGGGTTGGGGGCCTCTTGTCTGAGTCTGGAAAGTACCTTGAGTTGTAATTTGGGGCCAGGGCAGGAGTGGCCCAGGGGTTTGAAGGAGGTGGCGGAGGGGGAGCCGTGCGTTTTCCAAACAACTCCTTGATGCATGGGTCCCTTGTGCCTTGGTTGACCCAGACACAATTAGCCCAGTATTGTATCCCGGCCTGGTAAGACGCAAAGTCGGGGAAGTCCTCCTTCTGGGTAGGGCCCATGCGGTCTAGGGGAAAGGTGGAGTCACGGTCCACACTCTGAGGTTCCAGAGGAGGAGCGCAAGGAGGAGGGGATCCCAGCAGAGTCCCCAAATCCTCCAATATGGTGTCGTTGTCCAAAACTACAAATGGATTGGGGAAAGCCCTCTTGCGCAGCCTAGGGTGAGGGCAGGACTGGGGGGGGCCAAGGCATTCCATCACTGAGGGAGCAGCAAGGGTGGCCACAGCTGCAGGCAGTGCACGTGGGGCAGCCAGGGATCAGCAAGAACTTGTACCCGTTTTGAGCACAGAAGTCACAAGGCAGCATGACAGCAATGGACAATGGGTTTGGGCGGTGTAGAGTGGAAAGGGTGGGGGAAGGGTGGTATAGGGGAGGGGCAAGGTATGGTCAAGGAAGGCATGGGAAGAACTATGGGGACAGAACTCAAGTTGGGGTGGTGTCATTATATAGCCTCAGAACAGGAACTGTGTTGCAGCCTGCGCTCTCAGTATTAGCTGGTAGGTCAGGCTCAGCAGCAGCCGCTGCGGGGCTCAGAACACCAGCTACGGGTCAGGCTTTATCAAAGAGCTGTGGGTTGCAACCCACTCAGAAATTATGGACCTAGGAATGGAGCAAGCCCAACCATGTTTGCAGGTGGTTAGTTTGGGGAGGTAAGAGCAGGGTGATTGCAGGGTTATGTGCATGGGCAGACGCGTGCAAGCGCAGGCCAACCCATGGGACCAGGGAAATAAAAACAGTGTGTTGGGCGGATATGGACAAGCAGGGGGGCTCCAAGTAGGGCACAGCGGAGGGCTGCGTCATGAGAAGGAAACACTGGATGTGTGTAATGGCAGGCAGGCTTGAGGGATTGTGGGGGTACAGGTATGGGTTAGGGTTAGGCTAGGGTTCTGTTTCTAGGTTTCTCTTCTCATTTTTTTTTGGGCTGTAATTGCGCTTGTACCTGGGTTAGGGTTGAGAGGGAGGATATAAATTCTGCTCCCTCAGCCCAGTTTGAGGGGAAGCATCATGCCACCATGGATCACAGGTTTGGGAAAAGGAATTCATCTCTTTGTCTCTCAACTTAAAGGGCCCATCCCAGACTTCACAGATGCTGTAAGACTCCAAATGGTGCTGAGCCGCAGGCATTTTTATTGAGGGAAAAAAGGTTCTGTTTAGGCTGCCCTCCTGAGTTCTACAAAAATATTTAAATGTGACCAGAATCAAGATCCAGAACCTTGTAAATAAGGAATCAATGGAAAGGGTGAATTCTGATAGTAGATGGTAGCAATGGAAAAATCCTATGTGAGGCAAGATGGTTCAGGAAAAGAATTGAAAAAACTAAGTTAAATTTTGTTCAGATTTCAATAGAACAAGGCAGTTGTAATTAACAACACCCAAAAGCTAATAGCTCTGATCTTCAGCAGAAGTTTAGGAAAGATCAACTCAATCCCAACCAAACTACAGGTTCTCAATGAAACTTCCCAACTATCTGCAATAAAGTGCTTTAAGGGTTCCAGATAAATTAGGGTGGCTGTAAAAAACAAAGAAATTTGTTTTATGAAGCTCTAGAAGCAAAGCAGTAACAGATTAAAACAAGAATAACCAAGCACTTCTCAAAGGACTCAAGAAAAGTGTGGAATAATTCAATTTCAAATAAATAAAGGGAGTTTTAACACTCCAGGCTTCAAGCTTAAAGAAAACTCTCAGTCAAACGTGAATGGTTCCAGAAAGAAAATTGAATGAATGATCAAGACCAAAGTGGTTGAAGAAAGGGATCAAAGGAGTGGTTTAAAACACCCAAGAATTCAACCAAATGAATTCTTCTTCAACCAGCAAGGCTATTGGTTGGTGATAATGTATAAGACTACAGAGGGATGGATCAAAGATTTGAGTATGGAGGCTCAAGAATCAGGGGGCAATCATAGATATACCCAGCTTAAAAGATGGAGGATTAATTCCCCGGATTATGGATCAGAATTGATTGACTCAGATGACAATGATGATACCCAATAGGTTTATGATGATATGATAGCTGAATGATGGCTCCATCATGGGGCAAAAAGGCAGGGGAGATTCCCTCCTTTTATGGGAAAGAGGCCATGTAGACTACTTACAAACAATACTACAGATGAGATTAGATTTTTTTTTTAAAAAAAATAAATAGTAAAAATGAAATTTGAAAACAAAGAAACAGGGCAGGGGTGATGAGCAGATGCTCTCAGTTGCTGAACGGTGTCTGAAAATTTGAAAATGGCCACAAAGACTTTCACAACCAATGACGCAAGGTGGTGGTCCCTTCATTGGAGTGTAGGGTGATGGTGGTGATGGTTGCTGGCAGGTTGGAGGATGACGGCTTGCAATGGCCACAAGAAATACTGGAAGTGCAAGAAAATGGACTGGTTGCTGGTGATTAGAACTGTCAGCCTACTAGATGCCAAGGACCTAGCTTCTTCTAGCTACTAGAGGTGAGAACATTTAGAGCAAAAATGTCAAAAAATGCCAGAGATATATTTTGGCTGAAAGGTTTAAATTTATTTATATATATATAAAAATAAATTTAAAAGGAGGGGCCAAGAACCACTCAATGGGGTTGTTGAGCCCTCCAGAACACAGGTATATGTCTGTTAAGGACAATATAGATGCAATTTTGGTGCCTGTGGGGTTTACAAGGACTCCTTTCAAGAAGGTTGTGTGTAATTTCCTTGGGGTTTGGGTTATGCAGAACCTAAAAAAAGGGATATAAGTCAGCAGGATCACTTACTAGGCCTAGATCCGGACTTATCCTTGATGGATGGGTCAATATGCAGGGATTAAGGGTGCTGGAAGCTGATGCTGGGGCAGGCTGAATGGCTGGATGCTGATTTTGGCCAAAAATAAGGATTCAAGAGTTTTGTCTATACTTTTATCAGAAAGTGGTCCAGGATCACACACTTATTTCTTATAAGGTTTTGATGGCTTGAGGAAGAAAATATCTGAATTAATCATGACTATATAACTGGATGAATAAGTCAGAAATGGCTGGGGGAGGAGCCTTTATTTATATCATTTTGGGTCCCCTCATGGTGCAGTCTTTTTACCAACCAAAGGAGGGTGACCCAGGCTAGCACTGAGGCCAGGGAGCCATCAGTGTGTTTGTGTAGACCTACCCTGGTCACTAAAGAGGTACAGGAAGCCCTATGTTATCATGCTTGGGGCTTGATACACGTTTCTGTACCCTGAATGACCTCACTGTATCAGCCAAAGAAGTAGTATTCAATTAATAAAATATAATGAAAAAGGCTAATGCTGAGGCTAAGGGACCATTGGTGTGTTGGTGTGAACCTGCTATAGCCTCTACAGAAGTATGGAGAGCCTTATGTCATCATACTTGGGGCTTGATACATGTTTCTGTACCCTTAATGATCTCACTGTATCAGCCAAAGAGGTTGTATTCAATTAATATTTTTAAATATAAGCCATGGTCTCCTGAGGCCAGGGGCTCAAACACATGCTCAGGAGACTTCTTTCTGAGGGCTGATTTCAAGTATGAGGCTCTTCTTGCCACATTTGCTTTATTGGGGTTTCTTTAATTGAGTAGTGAGCCCCTGGTTGTGACTAGTTACATACAGTCTACATTGTACAGGGTACAGGGGAGGTTGTATGGGTTCCTGGTATATTGTGAGCAAGTTAGAACAAAGCTAATATACTGTTTATCCCCATTGCACACTCTCAGGGTGCTACAGTAACTAATATTAGTCTCATTAAATCTACATAATTGGGTATTAAGCCAGTGGTTGTGACTAGTTATTTTCAGTCTTCCTTGTATAGGGTACAGAGGAGGTTGTATAGGTTTCAGGTGTCTTGGGGGCTATTCAGCACAAAGCTCGACCTCTGTGTATCCTCAGTGTACCCTCTCAGGATTCTACTGTACCTATTGTTTACTCTTTTGGGCCCAAACCTTCTGTACAGGTCCCATTACAGGGGACCCTGACAACCTTTGATACAGCTCTCAAAAGGATGCAGGGCCCAATTTTTCCAAACTTTCTGTTTGTTTGGGAAGTCTCATGCTTTTTGATACCTTTTGGTGGTGCTCTTTGGGCCCCATGTGGTGTGGAACAAGGCTGTGGGGTGTATGTGAGGTACAGTACACAGGGGTGTCACGGTTCTACCTGAAGGAGCAGGAACTGGGGGGTGGTGCCAGTGGGTGACCCTACCTAATTTGGCACCAGGAATCCATTACTGCAATAATATTCCTACTTTTCTTACTAATTAAGGTTTTTTTATCTCATTTTTGTTTTGAAGTTATCATTTCCGTATTTTTGTATTCATTATTATTATTCATTCATTTTTATTTCTGGGGTCTTTAGTCAGTTGGTTCTGAATAGTAGCCAGCTGAAAAGCGCAGGGATGGGAGTGGGTTGATTGGATGGGCTAAAGATATGAGTTGAGAGATCAAGGGTTCCAATGGCCCCAAGCAACAGCTTGCGGGAATCAGAGAGGGCTTGGAGTGATTGGAAGGGGGAGAGAGTAAAGTGAATTTGATAGGTGTCAATTGAGAGGTAGGTGTGGAGGAGGATGAACAATTGATGGAACAGGGCTTGAGAGGATGATTGGCTAGTTGTAATTGGACGGGCAACAGATTGGTGGGAGGATGCCAAGTAGATAGTGGGATTGATGAGTTCAGTGATCAAGCTCATGGGTTTGAATATGCCAGTGATGGGGCTTTAGGATGGTTGAGAGGACCTCAAGGGAGATCACGTAGGGAGCAAATTGCCTTCAAGACGTCCTCAATGGCATGAAGCCCCCTGTTATGATTGCAAGTATTGAGACAAAAATTGATGACTTGGGCAGCCAATTTAGTTGCAATGACGCTGTTGGAGAGTGAGCTGTATGATGTGCTGGTAGCCAAGTTATGCTCCAAGGAAGAGATCCCAACCGCTCGTTGCATTATGGATGGATGAATTGGAGAGAATGATGAAATCAGACTGGATTTTGAAATGGTTGGTGTTGATGAATTCAGGCGGAGGATAGAGTCAATCAGGAGATGGTGGTGGTTGTCTGCGCGGGTGCTTAGTCAAAAAAGTCAGGCAGCAGGCGCAGCAAGAAGGAGTTGAATGGAGGATAAGGGGGTTTGAGTTCCTGGAGAGGCCTTCTTAGTCCGCTAAGACAGGAAGAATTTGGGGGAAAGGAAAATAGAAGGGTTTCAATGCCCATAACAGAACTTTCTTTTTTTTTTTTTTTTTAAAAAAAAAAATCCCCTTTTATTGAGGTGTACCAAATTGGTCACCACAAATCTAGAGTCAATAACTTCCAAAAACTAGGAAAATTTGGGAGTTCCTCTCTGTTATTTACACAAATTTTGTAATTGCTTTTACTTGTGAAAACCCTGATTTTGGAAATAAAAAAACCTCTTGGGTTGAAGGTGCCCATGCTACTCTCATATTATTCCTTGCAAATTTTTTGGGAAACATGTTGGATGATTGACAAAACCTAGAGGGGAAAGTTTCCAATCAAATTGAATTGGTTCAGGCTGCCCCTTTGAAACTCTCAAATAAATATTGGAATAGTTCTTCCCACTGAACTGTTACAATTGGGATACAAGGTTTCTTTACAGGCAATCAAACTTGTTGTGGATCAATCAGAGAGATTAAAGAAGAACCATGATGGGGAAGTGTACACCAAGTCATACTCAATGAATATGGGTTTGCCCTGTTCCCACCAAATAGGTGACCTACTAGCATCAAGAGTATCCTTTGTGCCTGAGGATGTTCATCCTCAATGAAGGTTGGATTATGACCCTTTCAGGTATAGTTCTGTAAGTTGTTTTGAGTTTGATTTTTGAATTGTTCAAATCACTTTGTGATTAATGCTTTTTGAATGATGATTACTACTTGACTAATATCTGATATTTTTGATTTTTGAAAGGTTGATGTGGATGAAATGCTCAGCAATTCTCAGTTACATGAGAAGCTCAATGCAATGATCTTGGCTCATCCTGAACCAGATTATTGCGGGATTTTGAAGCACTTGATGAACAAGATGGAAAATTATCAATAAAACCCAAGACTAGAACCTACAGTCTTGCAATCAAGCAGAGGATTTCCACAATTGACAGATACCCGGAGAGATCCTTCTTGGTTTGAACAAATTGAAAAGGAACTTGAGCGGGAAAAGAGAATTATAAGGGCACCAAAAAAGAAACGAAAAAAGATTGTAAGTCTATTCTTTTGTGAAAGGTTCATTTTTTGGGTTTAATGAACTGATTGAGAAATGGCCATAGTACAAGTCAGGCTCTTCATACAAATTTTATAGGTCAGAGGAAGAGACTGAAAGTTAATTGGTGTCCATGGCGTTGGAATCAGATTCCTTTTCAAAGTATGAAGACCAAGAAATGGAGGATTCAAACAGAAGCTCATCTTTGGTGAGTTTTGATTCCTTTAAGTAGATTAGAATGGTGTCTAACTAATTTTTGTTTGTAGGAAGTGAATTAACTCAATCAAATACCTGAGAGCTTACATAGGTTCTTGAGTTGGTTTTGGGATCCTGTTGGTGATGAAAATTGTGGATTTAGAGTGTTTCTAAATCACTTGGGTATGATGAGCCTGGATGGTTTCAAGTAAGAAAAGAAATGCTTAAAACATTGAGGAAAAATAAGGGGTGCTATTTCAAGTTCCTTGGGGGCATTAAAGAAGTTGAAAAGATAGAAAAAAGACTTGATGTTAATGACATCAATGAAAATATTCCCTCTTCAAAATGGTTTCAAAGCTTGAGATGGGTCAAATAATAGCTGATAATTATGGAATACCAATATTTTTAATTTCATCAGATTCACATTGTACTTATACAGAAAATGGGTGTAAAAGAAAAAACAGAAAATGGGTGTAAAAGAAAAATCAGATCTTATGTTCATTTGCTTTGTTAACAATAACCATTGGGTCTAGCTGGTACTTGATAGAGATGTCATTCCAATCCTGCCTATAGTTTCCAAAACTTTTTCCATGATTTCTAAAAAAAAGCTTGTCGGGCTGATCACCTTGAAGATCAACTTGAGTTGTATTCTAACTTATAGATTAATTTCATCATTTGGGTTTGGGTTCTGATGCTGATATTGTAATTCTATTAATATAAAGGGTGATCACATTTTGAAAATTATTATGTTGAGTTTTTTGAGTTAACAGCATTATGATGAGTGTTTTGAATGAGATCTTAATGGTAAGTCAGTTCAACTTGTGTTGGGCTGATCCCATCATAAGGAATATTTTTACTTCTTGTGATGGGATCAGCTTAACACAAGTGGAACTTGTTTTTTTTTTTGGTTTTTTTACTCTAGGGCTGGCCATAAAACTTTTGTATTTTTGGAAATTTTACTTTAGGGCCGGCCAAAAGACTTGTGTATTTTTTGGCACTTTTACTTTAGGGCTATTCAATTTGGACTTGTATTTTCTTTGGTGTTTTTGTTTTAGGGCTAGCCAAGTTGAACTTGAATTTTTTTTGGTTGGTTGTCTTCAGTTTTTTTTTTTTGTTTTTATTTATTTATTTCTAATTTTTATTTATTTATTTCTACTTTTTATTTATTTATTTCTACTTTTTATTTTTATTTCTTATTTTTTTGTTTTATTTTAAAGCAAAAAATCAACCTTTTTTGATCTTTTGGTTGATTTCTGTTTTTTTGTATTTTTATTTATTTTATTTTATTTTTTGGCCCACAAGACTTGTAGTTGTGTGGCACGTCTACAAAACAACATTTGAGCCGTGTAGAGCCCCACACAACCCAAATATGGTTGGGCTGGTTGTGTGGCACCGCAGCATGACTACATTCAAGCCATGTAGGGCCCCCCACAAGTCAAATGTAGTCATGCGGCCTCCACATGGTGGTCTGGTGCTATGTGGCCTACAGCCCAACTACATTCAAGCTGTGTGGGGCTCTACACAGCTTGAATTGAGTCATTTAGCCGTGCCAAACAACTGCATTCAAGTCCTGTACACAACTACGTTTGAGTCCTGTACACAACTCATTTGAGTTGTGAATTTAACATTGCCCTATCTATATATATAAAAAGATTTAAAAACCTCACACGCCTCAGCTGGAGTTGAGGTACTTGGGTTAGTATTCATTTATTTAAATTGTTTTGTATGAAACTCTTGCAACCAGTTCAGTCCTCTTTTTTTGGGTTCTGCTTTTTTTAGCCACCTTTTCTTTTCTCTGTCCAATATTTTTCACTCATTATTCTTTTCTATGTATACTTTTTTTTCTGCCTAATTTTTTTTTTTCAAGGATTCTTTTTTCAAAAAGAATTCACACACAAACTTATGTGTGTGAATGGCTTGTAAGTTTTAATACTTTTCAACTACCTCCTTGTATGTATTTGGGGTTTTTTTGATTTATGTACATATTAAAGGTGTTTGTTTATTGCTTTTTAATAATTTTCAACTACCTCTTTGTACGTATATATTAGGTTTATTTTGTACTTTCACGCACAGGGCCAATGCATGTAACATGACCATCAAATGTAACAAGGAGAGGAATATAACAGGGCCAATGAATGTAATAAGGGCACAAGGATTTTAACAAAGGGCATTAAAAACACATGTAAAGAGAATTATTCAAACCCAATATTCAAGGATACAAAATTGCTGGGTGATATCTGGGGTGAAACTTTTCCAGAAGAAAAAAGGCAACTGAGCTACCTTTATGGCCCAGCTCCCATGAATATGTGGATGATGACTTTCCATGCCATGTTTTCCTTCTGAATGGAACATATAAGTGTCTGGTGGTTCTTTTTTCTTCTTTAATTCCTTGAAATTATCTTCCTCTGAATTCCCCTCCCACTCCAAATTCCAAAACTTTTCCTATTTTCTTCATTCTTTTAGAAGAATCCAAAAATATAGTCACATTCAAGTTCATTTCTGATCATTGGAAAGCTCCAAAGTTAATTCCACTTTGGAAAATCTTTGTGACAAAGAATTCAAAATATTGGAAAACCATTTTTCAGAGAAATTTGGATCTTGGTAATGAGGTTTTTTTCCCTCCACAAAAATCAAGTAAAAAAATAAAACCAATCATACTTGGATAAATTTCAATATTTGTATCCATATTTTTTCTTTATTTTTAATTTTTTGAATGAAGCTTGTAAGGTGTATGCAAGAAAGCAGATGATCTTTAAATATTATTAAAGGACTGTATTTTTATTTCTTAACATTTTGAAATCTTGAATCACCCAAAAAAATCAATTATAGAGGCTAACAAAAGGATTCAAAAATCCAGTGAGAAAAGTGAATTTTTGGATTTTTTTCCTTTTTTGATGGAATTTTTGAAGGTCAAAAATGACATCCAAAAATTCTGAAAAATATTTCGAAAAGATCTTTAATAGTTTTTATAAATTTATAAAATCTTGAAACACCCAAAAAAATTAATCAAAAAGGCAAACAAAAAGATCCAAAAGCCCAATGAGTAAATTGAATTTTTCAAATTGTTTGCTTTTTCAAAGGAATTTTTAAAGGTAAATGATACATCCAAAAAATCTGAAAAAAATTAATTATCCTTAACTTTTATTTCAAATTTTTGATAGCTTGAATTACTCCAAAAATTGAAGTAAAAAGGGAAAAAAAAGTACTCAAATGTCCAAAGAGAAATTTGATTTTTTTGATTTTTTGTGTTTCTTGAAGGAATTTTTTACGGTGAAAGGATACATACAAAAAATATGTAAAAAAATATTTGAAAGATCTTTGAATGATAGTTGAAATTCATGGCAGCTGAAATAACCAAAAAAAAAACAATTCAAATAGCCAAAATAAGGATCCAAAAACCCCTGCAAAAATTTGTTTTTATGGAATTTTTTCATTTTCTGATTGCGTTTTTGAAGGGGTTCTAATGGCTCTAGAATTACCCAACACTTTTTTTAGGGTTTTAAGAGCCGCTGCTACAATTCTGTGGAGTAATATTCAAAAAAAATGAATTCTTTAAACGTGGGTGAAATAAAGTTTTTTTTCATGAAATACCAAAGGGGCGGGACCGCGCAACAACACCCAAATGCATAAAATAAAGGATTGGATGAGTGAGAAAAATAATGCCCATTATTTAAATTTATTTTAATTTATTTGATTTTTAATGTTTTTTCTTGTTCTTTTTCTTTATTTTTGCACACCAGGAACAGGTTATGGTTGGCTGTTCAGAACTAAAATGGGTTGTGAGGGGCCATTCATGAATGAGATTGGTTGCAAGAGTTGTAAGACTCCAAGTGGTGCTGAGCCGTAGGCAGTTCTGCGGAGGGGAAAAGATGCTGTTTAAGCTGAACTCCTGAGTGTTACAAAAATATTCAAATTTGACCAGAATCAAGATCCAGAACCAAGTTAAATAAGGAATTAATGGAAAGGATGAATTTCGATGGTAGTTGTCAGCAATGAAACAAAACTATCTGAGGCAAGATGGTGTGGGAAAAGACTTGAGAAAAATAAATTAATGTGTGTTCAGAGTTTAATAGAACAAGGCAGTTGTAAGTAAAAATTCCCAAAAGCTAATAAATCTGGTTGTCAGCAGAAGATTAGGAAAGATCAACTCAATCCCAACCAACCTCCAGGTTCTCAATGAACCTGCCCAACCTTCCACAATCAAGTGCTTGAAGGGTACCAGATAACTGTGGGTGGCTGTACAGAACAAAGAAATTTGTTTTATGAATCTCTAGAAGCAAAGCAGTAACAGATTCAAACAAGAATAACCCAGCACTTCTCAAGGGACTCAAGAATATTGTGACAGAATTCAACTTCAAAGAAATGAAGGGAAGTTTAACACTCCAGTTTTCAAGCTTAAAGAAACCTCTTGGTTAAACTTGACTGGTTCCAGAAAGAAAATCAAATGAATAATGAAGACCAAAGTGGTTGGAGAAAGGGATCAAAGGAGTGGTTTAAAGCACTCAAGAATTCAACCAAATGAATTCTTCTTTTTCAACCAGAAAGGCTATTGGTTGGTGATCATGGATAAGTCCACAGAGGGAGGGATCAAAGATTTGAGTATGGAGGCTCAAGGATCAGGGGGCAATCATAGATATACCCAGCTTAAAAGATGGAGAATGAATTCCCTGGAAGATGGATCAGATTTGATTGAATTGGATGTGGATGATGATACCAAAATAGATGGACAATGGGGAAAAAAGGTAGGGGAGAGCCCCTCCTTTTATGGGAAAGAGACCCTGTAGATTATTTAAAAGAGGATGACTAAAAATGAGAGTGTTTTTTTTTTTTTTTTTTTTTTTTTTTTTTTTTTTTTTTTTTTTTTTTTTTAAAAAAAACAATGATTGAAACAACAAAAAAATATGGCAACAGGATGGACATGAAATGAAAAAAAGAGATGAGACATCAAGGCAACTAGCCCACATCAAGGATGACAGAGGAGGAGGATGAGCAACGGCAACATGGTAGAAGTGGATGATTGATCAGGATGGGATGGCAGCAAGCCACACGGACAACAGCAAACTTCCCGGACAAAAGGATGGTTGATGGCAACTGTTGTGGGAGAGTCAAGTAGTTCTCTCAACTTATAAAATGCACATTCATGAAAAAAATAGCTTTATAAACCTTCTTACACTTGTTGAAATGCATATTCCATTGTGCACAACCAAAACAGGTTATGAGCCCTCCTTTCTCATGTTCCCCACTCATTTCCCATGTGCCATACTGGAAACTTGAAAATTGCCAAAAAATTGCTGGTGTGATTAGCTATAACTACGTAACTACATCCATAAACGGCTTTCTATATCTTGAAATTTGTCAAAAGTTGCAGATTTGATCACATCAATTGGCTATTTATCTAGTTCAACAGCCTAGATATAAATTTCTGTTTTTACCATTCTAGATCACCCTTTTGCCGGACCCTGTTCCTCTAGTGGTCTTGCCCCAGTGAAAACTAGCTACTCACATTAGTGAAGGTTGTAAGAATCAAAACAGTGCTAGACCATGGCAGTTCTGTGGAGGGTAAAGGTTCTGTTTAGGCTTCCCTCCCGAGTGTTACAATAATATTTAAATTTAACCAAGATCAAGGTTGAGAAATTTTAAGTGCAGAATCAAGTAGTAAGGATAAAGTTTGAGAATAGTTGGTAGCAATGGAACAGCACTATCTGAGGGAAGATTATGAGGGAGATGTTTGATCAAAAGAAGTTAAACTTTTTTTTAAAGTTCAAAAGAACAAAGTGTTTGTATGTAAAAAATTCCCAGAATCTAATAACTTTAGTTTTCAGAAGAAGATTGGGGATGATAAACTCAAACCCCAACCACCCTCCAGGTTCTCAATGAACCAGCTCAACTCTCCGCAATAAAGCGCTTGAAGGGTACAATATAACTGAGGGTGGCTGTACAAGACAAGCACAATGTTTTGAGAAGCTCTAAAAGCAAAGAATAACTGATTTGAACAGGGATAACCTCAACAATTCTGAAGGAACTCAAGAGTAGGCTGGAAGAATGCAACTTTGAAAAATAACAGAGGTATAGCACTCAAGGTTTTAAGCTTAATGAAACCTCTTCAATCAAACATGATTGGCTCCATAAAGGTGATCCAGAAAAGATAAAGACCAGTATGGTCAGAGGTAGGATTCAAAGAGTGGTGTAACACACTCTAGAATTCCAAAAGACAGAATTCTCTTCAACCAGGAAGGCTATTGGTTGGTGATAAGGATCAGGCCTCAAAGGGGAAAAGATAAAGGATGAAATGGATCAGGGTGAAATCAAAGATATACCCAGGATAATGATTATAAATTAAAATGATAACAGGGTGAACAGATGCACACACTCCCATGGATGAGTTTCAAAAAGGTAGGGGAGAGCCCCTCCTTTTATGGTCCATGGGTTGCTATAGACTATTTACAAATGATGACACAGATAGAGCGGAAAAACAACAATTGATTTTTTTTTAAAAAAAAATAGGCATGAGAAAAAAGAAAAAGGGAAACTGATGGGAAAAAACAAACAACAACAAAACAATTGAAATAATTGAAAAATCTTGGACGGAGGGATGGAGAAACACAAGCCCGTGCCAGTAATGGGAATGGGCAGGAGACCCGCAGGCAAAGAATTGCGCAGACAGACTGAAAAGCCTGCGGATGGTCAGGCAAGACCGAATGGAGGGGAGAAATTGGGTCAGATGATTGGACAGCCGCTGGAGGCAGTCAAGATGGACGTGGTAGCGGGGGGTGATGATTTGAGGAGGATGCTTGGAAAGATTGTTGGGCTGTTGGTTGGATGACCGGTGTAAGACTCCAAACAGTGCTAAGCCGTGGCAGTTCTGTGGAGGGGAAAGGTGCTGTTTAGGCTGCCCTCCTAGGAGTTAAAATAATATTTAAATGTAACCGGAATCAAGGTCCAGAACCTTATGGATGAGAAATCAAAGTAAGGGAAGAGGATAAGAGTTGTCGGTAGCAATGGAAACAACACTATCTGAGGCAAGATGGTGCAGGTAAAGACTTGAAAAAATAAGTCAAGGTTTGTTCAGAGTTCAATAGAACAAGGCAGTTGTAAGTAACAACGCCCACAAGCTAATAACTCTGGTCGTCAGCAGCTGATTAGGAAAGATCAACTCAATCCCAACCAACCTCCAGGTTCTCAATGAACCTGCCCAACTCTCCGCAATCAAGCGCTTGAAGGGTACCAGATAACTGTGGGAGGCTGAACAAAACAAAAGCAATTTGTTTATGAAGCTCTAGAAGCAAATCAATAACGAATTTGAGCAAGAATATCCAACACTTCTCAAGGGACTCAAGAATAGCGTGGCAAAATTCAACCTTAAAGAAGAAGGGAGGTATAACACTCCAGGTTTTAAGCTTAATAAAACCTCTTCAATCAAACGTGATTGGCTCCAGAAAGATGATCAAGGAGAGATCAAGACCAGTATGGTCGGAAAAAAGGATCAGAGTGGTATAACACACTCAAGAATTCAGAAAGACAGGAATTCTTCTTCAACCAGCAAGGCTATTGGTTGGTGATAAGGATCAAGTTCACAAGGGACAGAGTTTGAGTATGGAGGCTCAAAGGATCAAGGGGCAATCATAGATATACCCGGATAAATTGCTCAGATAAGTGGGGAAGGATGCCCACGGATAAATTGCTTATGATGATGGTCTCATTGGATGCTAGGATGATGATGATAGGATCCTCTGATGCTGGGCCAAAAGGCAGGGGAGAGCCCCTCCTTTTATAGACATGAGGCCCTGTATACTATGTACAAGAGAGATTTACAAATAGAGCAGAAAAAAGATTTTTTTTTCTTTCTTTTTTTTTTTTTTTTGAGGATGATTGACATGAGAAAACAAAAGAAAAAAAAAGAAACAAACAAACACTCAGAAAAAAAAGAAGAGTTTAATCAAGACCTTGGCCCGTGTCAATGGTGGGCACGTGCAGGAGAGTAGCTATTGAGGGGCCCGCGGACAGGCTGATTGGCCCGGGAGACAGCTGAGACCCGCGCGGGCAACAGACAAGCCGGGTGGGAGACCAGCCAGCTGGAGGTTGTGAGTAGGAGGATCCGATCCAACCGGTTGGTAGGAGAGTGAGGGAGCCCGCATACGTTGGCTAGGTACGGGTAGAGGGAGGGGATGATGATTGGGTGATGAGCAAGCCGGTGAGATGGTGTAGAGGACGGTTGTTGGGGCGAGTCTGATGGGCACGTTGTGGGTGCTTATTGGAAGGGATCACCGTTGTTCATGGGTGGATTGATCTCTAGCAACGGGGGGGCAGGCTGAGGTTTTGACAATTGTCTTCCAAAACCGAGTACATCCCTGGATTGACGAGAGGCTTCATATTGCCAGTACTGGAAAGGATCCTTGCTGCTGATACTATGACCGCTCAAGTAGTGAGCCAAGGGTTGGTTGGTCTCACTGAGTTCGGATTTGGTTGAGACGGAGCTGAGCCAGGTCTGGCGACCTTGAAGAGGAGTAGGGTTGAGAGGATCGTGGGAGTTGATGGTCGAGGAGGTGGATGATGATCTGGGAGGGTGATGGTGATGGAGATGGTGGAGATGAGAGAGTTGATGGAGTGATTGGATGGAGTGACAATGATCTGAGCCAAGGATGATTTCTTGGTCGGCGTAGACGCTGAGGATGCGGGAGCTGGGGACTTGGGCGGTGGCCTGGGAGCTGGGTACCCAACCGGTCAAAGGTCTGCGGTGGGGGACTATGCTCAAGATCAAGGAGGAGGAGGAGGAGGAGGAGATGGACTGGGGTTGACAATTGCTTGCGTCGCCAAAAGTCAGGGCCGCAAGCGCGACAAGTGGGAGTTGAATATAGGAAGAGAGGATCGAAGCGGAGAGACAGGAAAGAGGCCTGTCCTAGACCGCTAGGACAGGGAGAAGTTGAGAGATGGGGGGAAATGAAGGTACCCATAGGGGTACAACAAAAATTTTTTTTTTTTTTTTTTTTTTTGTGGTGTCCCGGATTGGTCACCACATTGGCCAAGGTGGCAGATAGGGGTGCAAGAGTGCAAGTCCAGTTGTGGGAAAAATGAGAGGTTCCGGGGAGATGACCACTGAATGTCCATTGCCATTGATGTTGACAACAATTCTGGCACCAGCAAGGGTTGAGCCAAGCCAAGCCGGTCTTCACCCGCGCAATTTGGAAAAACAAGGACCAAAGCAGGGAGAAAAAGAATTGAACAGAAAAACTGGGGAGTTAGACAACCCAGGGACCCATCCCTAAACCACTGGGAGATGGGGAAGCTGGATGATCTGGAGGCTGAAGGGATCTGATTCTGAAAAGAGAAATTCAATTTTTTTTTTTATGAAAGGTAGCTAAAAAAATCATAAAAAATTTTATAATTTTCTGCACTGGTCCTGAGGTGTCCAGTTTTGGTCACCAGATCCCTCCCCAAATTACAGACTTTCCCTAGTCTGCATATGATTTTGATGACATTAAAAGGAAAAAAGCAAGCAAAGAAATTGAAGCAACAAAAAAATGGCCATTTCTTGATCTTGAGAGTGATTGAAGAATTGAAAAAAAATCTTTATCCATCCAAAAATAGCGCTAGAAGCAGCAGAGGTAAAGCAAAGGGCGTCCCAGGTGCTCATGTATGTGGCATAAAGTAGAGTTTCACAACAAAACGCAGCAGATGACCATGGCGGCGCACAATTGGGAGGGCTTACTTTTGAGATAAGTTTCCTCCATGAAAAAAATACTTCTTGACTTGATCAGAAGAGAACCTTCTAGCCAACTGAGTACCATCCAGCTCTTCCAAAACATAAGATCCACCCCTGACTTGACGGACCACCCAATAAGGACCATTCCAGAAATTAGAGAAAAGATTCCCCCACTGAGTTTCCAAGGATTGATTATAAGCTAAAAAAAGATCACCAGGACTCAAAGAGTCCCTGATCTGATTCAAATGGTTATCTTCCCAATACTGAACCAATTTTTCTCTGGATTACATCATTTTCTGATAAGCTTCACTACAAACATCCTTGCTCCGCTCCAGTTTCTGAGATTGGGCAACTAATAGATCAGTGTTATAGGAAACCTGTTCCCAAGAAATACCTAAGAAAGATTCCATTTCCAGATCAAGAGGAAGGAAAGCCCTTTGAACCAAGAAAATTTTGTAGGGTGAGTAGCCAGTGGTTTGTTTGGTTGAAATTTCATCAGAGAAAAGGACCAGAGGAAGGAATTTGCAACAATTCTTCCCATTTTCACCATCCATATTGAGAATTGCAGCCTTCAAAGTAGCATGGCCTCTTTCCACCATGCGTTGGCCTTCAGGATGATAAGGAGTGGTCACCCTATGTTGGCCAGGAAGAAATGGGATCATTTTGGCCAGTTTGCCCCCAAACAGCCACCATCACTTGAATAAGATTGGTCCAAGGCATAGCCCATTGTCCAAGTCCCATAGAGAAAAGCTGCTACTGATTCAGAGCTGAGGTTCCTAAGGAATTTTGCTTCAAACCATTCATGAAAATTATCTCTAGCCAGAATGAGGTACTTAGCTCCACCAGCCTTAAGATGAACCACATCCATAGCAATCCTCCCAAAGACAGTGGACTCCCCAGTTGGATGGCAAATTTCAGCTGGGAGCCTAACATGACCTTTCTGACAGACCTCACAAATCTTGCACCACTGAGAGACAGATTTCTTTAAAGATGGCCACCAGAACCATTTGGATATTTGTCACCTTTCTGATACCAGGAACCTTGCAGTCCTTTAGCTACAGAGAGTGATAAACAGGCTTTAATGATAATAATAATTATTTTTCCAATAATAAACACTTAGAAGCTCAAATAAATGATATAATAAGAGCAGTTGCAAGGTTTCATTGGTTTGGTAATAAATGGTTTTCAATATAATGTAAAAGAGGGGCCACAGTATTATACTACTGGGGATCTTTACAGACTAGCAACCTCTCTTCAAGGGGCCTCCTTAGGCAGTTTAAGAACCTTGGAATTAAGATGGGTGCCTTAGAAAGGACTTATTCCACTAATAGCCGGGCTTAACAGCACAAATGGCCAAGACAGGAAGGTTAACACTCACTCTGAGCATTTTACCACGAAAATCCTGGAATAATTGGAAGGTTTTCAGAGCAGATGGGTAGATTGATTGACTAAACTTCAATGGTTGATTGGTTAATAAGGGTAGATAATACTGTTGGAATGTTGTTAGAATCTCATGGTCCTTGGTGTCTTTTTCTTTTCTGTTCTTTAATTTCTGTTTCTATATTTATTTTCTGGTTCCTATCTGTTCCTCTTCATCTTATCCACTTCTTCTGGTCTCATCCACGCGCATCACCAAATTCATTGCGCGTGTACCATCATTCAGTCAACTTGCGCGTGCAACATCGGATAGGGCCATATGCATATTCATTTTAGTCTAGAATCCGCTCCTACTACATACTACGCTCAGAGCCAGTCCTTATCCTCCTTCTCCTTGCCGGACTTTCTTTCTCATCTTCTTTGAACGTATCCTTAATATCCATTAACTCAAGTAAATCAACAAGGACCGTTATGATCAGAAGGTCTCAGGCCATTGTGGACAACATATGGTAATTCGGTGCGATGACTAGAAACACTCTCTGTAGCGTGATTCATTCTAACCTTCTCATCTCTACTATTCTAATTCATCTTTTCTTCTCAAAGTCAATAGCATCTTTCCTGGGTCGTATATCTATGGTGGTTATCTCCTGATTTTTTTATCTCAACTGGCTTAGAGCTCTCTCATCTACATCTGCTTGGGTATGGATCCTCTCAACGTGATTGCTCTATTTTATCTTGTCAGATTGTTTCTCTAACTATGTTGTTTAGATTTCTGGTTTTAAAATAATCAATCTTCTGAGAAAATTTAAGGTCTCAATTTCACAAATACTACTACAGACTAAGTCATAAATCACTTGCTTATCTTCATATAAGCACTTGATCAACAATGACACGGTGTCTGATTGATAATAAATAATTCCTGGTAAATGATCATGGAATCATGGATCAAAAGAGGTCTGTATAAATACCTTTTTGGGGTGATTTTGATCTTCTCAGGGCACATAGAGAGGGTTCTTCTCGTGGGCTGAGGCTGGCAAGCCAGTCAGGGCAACATGAGCACGTCCACTTGGTGCTGTCAATCAGATGTCCTTAGATCTGCTTGATTTCTGTACTATTTTAGCCACAGGATCTGTTAATCTGTTATGGCGTAAATTTAATCATTCTGTACTCATCCTTTATTTTTACTATTGATATTGCTTTGAAGCTTGCAGATGTGGATGTTTACTAATTTTCAATCATCTTTGGATCATGTAGAGGGCGTGGGTCTCTAGTATGCGTGAATCTGCTGCTACTAGTACGTAGGGATATGTAATGATTCAGGGCTGCACGCGGGAATTGTGAAATAACACATTTCCTCCTGTAACTCCTAAAATATACACAACACCTCAATTCTGAGTGAATTTTAGGTGTAAACCCTATAAGTTACAATAAATGTGAAATATTGGAACGGCCAAAAGTGCCATACTGGTGTTGTAATTTTTAGTAATTTTATTTTAAATTATTTTAAAAATATAAGGACTTGGAATTCAAGGGTGGGGTCAGTGAGTGAGCCTACCTATTTTGGGTAAGGAATCCATTCCTGTAATAATATATATGGATTTATCACTCCTTTTTTATTTTAATTGAGATATTCTTATTTTTCATAGTTTTGTGTTACTATTTGACAGTTTTGCTCTGTACATAGTAGCAACCTGACATTTCCTTGCTCCAAGATATGTCTATATCTGAAAAAAATTTGGGTTAATGCCTCCTGTTGGCTCTTTAGTTTCTCAGGTGTATAGGTCCGTCAGGGATATTATTTTCAGGAAACCATTCATCTTTATCAGCTGATTCTCCCTTGTATCTAACCAGGTAGAGTCTGACATCTTTTCCATTCATCCTATCTTTTTTATTCTTAAGGATCTTGCTAATTTTTACTTTGTCCTTTTCAGGTTCTTCTGTAACAGGTATTGCAGGTGAAGGAGTATGTTCTCCATTCCTTGGGTGGTAGTGTTTGATGAGGCTTACTGGGAAGACTGGATGTTTCCTAGAAACCTCATCACTGAGGATTACTTCCACAGCATTTTTACCATGAAGTTTATTAATGGTGAAAGGTCCAACAAAAGCTGGTCTAAGCTTTCTATTTCCACCCAATTTGGTAAAGTGAGTGGTAGAGATCAAGACTTGATCACCAATCTTGAAATCAGGTTCCTTATGGGTTTTATCCCACCTTTACTGGTTATACTCCACAGCTTCCTGGACAAACTTAACAGCATTTTTTTTGGCTAAATCTATCATTTTTTTGAAATCAAGTGATTTAGGGTGAATATTGGTTAGCTAGTAGTCAAGGTTATCCTTGGGTAATCTAGGAATCCATCCTCTTTCCAGTATGTAAGGTGCTTCCTTAGTGGTAGAGTGCTTGCTAGTGTTGTAGGCCATCTCCAGTGCAGGTAAAAGGCTAACCCAATTGTCGCAATAACCGTCAGAATTCTTGTATTCTAGTCCAAAGCCACAGAATCTCCTGAGCATGTCTTCCAGGGTCTGAATAATCCTTTCAGCTAATCCATCCGTCTGAGGGTGATAAGCCTTAGAGAAAGCTAAGGTGGTTCCAAGCATATCATGATGATTCCTCCAGGACTCAGAGGTGGATTTAGGATCTCTGTCACTGATACTAATCTTGGTAACTCCAAAATCAGCAATGAGTCTGTTCCAAAATAATAGGGCAACTTCCATAGCAGTGTCTCCTTTGTGATTAGGTAGGAACTTTGCTTTCTTGGAGAACCTATCCACAATGACTAAGACTTAGTTGTATGAATAGGCTCCTCCTGGTGTTAGTCCAGTTGCAAAGTCCATATTGATGATCTCCCATCTTTTCTTGGGTTCCACAATCTTTTTCAGTAGACCAAACGGTTTCCCAGTAGTCCTGTTGGACTTCTGACAAGTTTTACAACTGATAACATACTGTATAGTGGAGTCTCTCCAATTAACCCACCAAGCAGTTTTTTTAACCTTATCCAAGATTCCATCAGCAGATAAATGACTGGATGAGCAGTTATCATGACATTCAGCCAGAACATGTTTGATATGGTCATCCTTACTTAAGACTATAACACTTGAATGTTGATGCATATAGTATAAAAGACCATCCCATATGGTAAACCTTCTGGCTTTGTATGGTTTCAGAAGAGGTTCAGGTAGGCTATTGATCAATCCAGAAGGAGGAGAAGTACTTTCCATAATATTGATCAGAGTCTTTATGCCAGAACTGTAAGATTCTTTGATTGAGTTGAACAATGATTCATTCAGTTCACAAATGTGGATTCCCATTATAGGAGCTTCAATGTTTAACCTGTTAATTTTAAGGATAGGGAAGATATCATTATCCTCTGGATCATAAGCAGGGATACTTGGGTCATTGGTTAACACATTCCTGCTTAGACTATCAGCATTCTGGTGTTTGGTCCCAGCTTGATGAACTATGGTCATCTGACCTCTGTACTGTTGTATAGCTATCTTCCATCTTAACATGTGCCTACTAGGGGTCTTCATTTTGATCAATGTCCTTACAGCTTTGCAGTCAGTAATCACAGTGAAATTGGTGCCTTCTAGGTAATAATCAAGTTTCTCTAGAGCCCATACTAAGGCAAGACATTCCAGTTGACTTGCACCGTACCTTTTCTCAGTGTTTTTAATTTGTCTGGAAATGAAGAGTATAGGTTTTTCCACTGGTTTTTCATCCTCTATTACTTCTTGGTGTAAAGCAGCTCCTAGCCCTTCCATGCTGGCATCTATGTAGAGTTTGAAAGGTTAAGAATAATCTGGCTGGATCAGTACTGGAGCTGAAGTCATTGCCATTTTGAGTTCCTCATAGTTCTTGACTCTTTTATGAGTCATTTCAAACATGGTGGTGTTGTTGCAGATCTCATACAGACATTTGGTTAGAAGAGCAAAATTTGGTAAATAATTCCTATAGTAGCTGCAGAAGCTGAAAAAGGATAGGAGTTCAGTTTTATTCTGAGGCATAGGCCTATTCATTACTGCTGCTATCTTGTTTTGGTCAGCAGCTAAGGCTAGTCCAGAGACAATGTGTCCTAAGGCTTTGAGTTCTCCGTAGCCAAAGTTACACTTTTTCATTGATACTTTCAATCCCACAGCGTAGATGGTTTTGAGGAATAGCCTTTATTTCTCCATGTGAGTATCCCAATGATCGGAGTAAATGATAACATCATCAATGTATACCATCATCCATCCCTGTCTGATGAATAATCCTACGACAATATCCATCATCCTTTGAAAATGAGAAGGAGCATTTTTAATACCAAAAGGCATCCTAAGATACACATAAATTCCCAAATGACAGAGAATTCTCATGAATTTCCGGCTATCAGGGCTGATAGGTATTTGGTGAAAACCTTTCAGAAAGTCCATGGTAGTGATGTACTTAGCCTTGGACAGCTTATGCAGAGCATTGTCAATTCTTGGAATTGGATAATAATAAGCTTGGGTGTAGTTGTTAAGAATTCTAAAATATCCAACCATTCTTGATTTATCATTGTGCCAAGCTATAATTACTAGGGTAGTAATATCCACTTGTTCATTATGGCCTACTTTCCTTAATACTTTCAAGTCAACCAACTCTTGAATTTGGGTTTCCAGAGCAGCTCTGGATTTTAGACTAGAAGGGTAAGCAGGTCTCCTGAGGTTAGGTGGGTAAGGAGGCTAAATAGTTAGAGTTAGGATCATATCATGTCCTTTGATGTTACCAATGGGGTGATCCTTGGTACAGAAAGCATTCTGATTCTCAAAAAATACTTGTAGGAAATCCCGTTTTTGATCTTCATTGAGAAGGGAATTCAAAGCAGCTTGAGAGAAGTATTCCTGATTGAACTTCTCTAAGTATTTTTAATAAGTTGAATCAGAAGTTTGAGCATTGACATGGCATATTTGGAACTTCTTATTCCAGTCTCCACCTATAGTGAAGTATCTACCCTTGCTTTGGAATACATCTATACCATATAAGGAAAGAGAATCATTTCCAAGGATAAAATAATCACATACTCCGTTTTGGAGAACTACAAATTCAATGTTCAGTTTGAGTGATCCTTTAGAGTGAGGGAGTATGATATCAAAAAACCATACTCCAAGAACATTGAGAGCAGAATTAAAACTGCCAAACTTAGCCTAAGGTACTGGTAGTAGGTTCAGCTTCCAGTTTGGGTCTTGTTTCTCCAGATAAGTTGAACCAACGCAAGAGCAAAAGGCTCCACTGTCTAGAAGTAACTTAACAGGGGAACCTTGGATTAAACCAGTAGCATAGCATGTTTTGCCTGAAGTGTAACTTTTACCGGCAGAAGGTTTTAGAGTCAACCCCTTAGCCTCAGAAATGTGGTGAATCTTCATGTTGGGATTCCATTTTTGAGGTAAGTTAGAATCCTCATTGACGGAATTTATGTCCAGAGAAGACTCAATAACATTGATGGGGTTAGTGATCATGAGATCACAATCAGAGAGTGATCCATCAGTATCATCAAGGTGAGGGTCAGGATTGTCATACTCTTCTCCTTCAATAAGATTAATCCTTTTCCTAGGTAGAGGACCATCAGGTTTTACGTGTACTGTTTGGTTAAAGTTCCAAATTACTTTCTCTTTTGATTCTGGAGTCTTCTTGACTTCCAAGGTAGATGGATTAGTAGCATGGGATTCTTTAGTTTTGGAAGTATATTCTTCCCTGTTCCTAGTATTTTGTCCCCTGGGGGGTCTATTGACCCTTTCATCAAGACCATTCATATCAATAGTCTCTTCCAATACACCTATTAAGGTGGAAAGATCTGAATCCATAGGCATTCTGCACCTTACACTGTGGTTGATTTGTCCAGGACATAAGTTGAGGAGTATTTCATTGACTTCTTCTTTATCAGAATCAGGGTAGAAGCAGTATAACCTCTTTTTCTGGTCTAAGCACCACTTATGAGGTTTGTCCTTGGATGGATCAAACTGGGAAGTTTCAAAGTTTTCATTATCTTTCTTTTCCAAATCCTGGTACCAAATTGTTGTTTGATCAATTATTTCCAAGAACTCCAGGATAAAGATCCAACTTCTTCTCTTTTATTGAAAAACCAATCAAGAGCTACTCCTTCAAATAATCTGGGAAATCTTACCACAGCTATTGCATCAGGGAGCTCATAAGAAGAAAGAGTATAGTCAATAAATTTAATGAAACTGATGTGGTTTTATTCTCCTTCTCCATAGAATTTAGGCCATTCAGTTATGGGGGGAAGTAACTTCAAAGCCTGCTCCATTTCAGGAGTGGGACTGGGTCTGAAAGACTCATTCCTAGTTATCATGGTTCTGGGAGGAACACTAGGAGTACTTTTGAACCTGGCAGGCCTAGTTTCTTCTAGGTCAATGACCAGAGAGTTAGTAGAATCGATTGTAGGATCTCTGTGATCATTCTTAATCATACCTAACTCCAAATCAAGTTTGTTGCTTAATAAGTCAATTTTGTTAGTCAGATGAGCTGAAGGAGTAGGACTAGTTTTCTTAACTTCTTCCTTAAGCTGGTCTATGGTTGCAAGAATATCTTCCTGAAGAATTGATTGGTTATCATCAATATGTTTCATCAGGTCCAACTTACTAGCTCTTATACTATCCGTGATTTTGTTGTATTTTCAACTCATAAATTCTTATAATCTGAGACTGAGTGTCAATCAATCTGAAAAAACTTGAACTAAATTTGTCCAATTGTTGATAAACTTTGTCAAAGCATTGGCTAATAATAGTAAAATTGTGAGACACATTTAAAGAAAAGATATTAAGAGCTTCTAAATCTAATTGTGGTACATCTTTTTCCACTTCTGGGCTAAGGATATTATGCTGTCCCAATCCTTTGGGTTCCTTAACTTCTGATGGGCTGCAGAACTCTTCTTTTTGGGGTCCTTTCCATTTAAGGAAGCTAACTGATCCCAAGAATTCCAGTTCTGCACGTAGCCTTCTACTTCTTTCCTTGGGATCAACCTTTGCAGAGAAATCTGAGATTTATTTGCTTGAGAAATGGCTTTTCTCATACCTGGTTGATCCTCCTGGGTCTGAGCCAACCTGAATTGTTCCCAATAGCTCATGTGCTCTTTCACTAATACTTTGACTCTTTCCTCCTTGGTTGAGTCCAGCTGGGGTGGCGTAGGAGGATCTGTACCCTCCTGGGATAAAATGGTGTGCAACAGATGGTTCTCCAATGGTCTGTTGGTCGAGTTGGCGGCCGCGGTTGTCGCCGTTGTTTTCCCGCGTGACGCTATGGTCACGGGTTTGAGTCCCCTTGTTGCGCTTGCGACTGGAGTCCTTGCGCTCACAGGTTCCTCCCGGCAGAGATCCATATGAAGGGGCTCTACCTGATGCATGGGGTTTGCGCCTATTTTGATACATAGCACCAAAAAAATGAGTAAGTCTTTTTGTTGAAACTTTGAAAAAAGACTTTAAAAATATAAAAATAATATTTTTCATGTGTTTTATATTTTTAATAATTTTTTTTATATATTTTAACTTAATTAGAGTTAAATTAAAGGGTACCCACACTTGGTTGGGATCTCAACTATATTTGGAGGGTATTCCAACAGGGTCTGAGTGAGTTCCAATCAGATCCTGGGATAAATCCAGAGGTAAGTCTAATGGTACATTATCTAGGACGTCCTCTGGGAGGTCCTGGTAAATGAGATCACCATAACCAGAATCCACTGAGATGGATAAAGACAAAAAAAATATAACTTTAATATTTTTTGTATTTTTACGTGTTAAAATGATGTTTTTAGAAAAAATAATCACTTTTATTATTTTTGAATTTTTCTTTATCTTCAGGTTTATTTAGTTTAAAAATATAAAGCTTCCTTTGATAAATCTTTCACTCCTTATTTTGCCTAAATAAAGAATTGAAATTGATAATTCTTTCAAGCTCAAGTTCTTTGTCCTTTATAACCTGCTGTTTATAATAAAGCAATTTGTCCTGTTGTTGCTCAGGAAAGATAATAACAGGGACAAAGTTATGGAGTTTTTCTTATTTTTTCTTTTTAAGAAGGTTCAAATAATAATTTATCAATTCTCCGTTGGTCTTAAGATCCACTACAGAAACAAATGATCAAAAATATATGTTATAAGTATGTTGACTTATTTTTTTAAAAATAAATAGACTGGTCCAAGGAATAAATAATTAAGAATTAATTATTGAAGGATGTTTCCCGGCCAGACCCCCATTTGTCAGCTCTCGGATACCAGGAACCTTGCAGTCCTTTAGCTACAGAGAGTGATAAAAATGGTGGAATGATAATAATAATTATTATTCCAATAATAAACACTTAGAAGCTCAAATAAATGATATAATAAGAGCAGTTGTAAGGTTTAATTGGTTTGGTAATAAATTGCTTTCAATATAATATTAAAGAGGGGCCACAGTATTATACTACTGGGGATCTTTACAGACTAGCAACCTCTCTTCAAGGGGCCTCCTTAGGCAGTTTAAGAACCTTGGAATAAAGATGGGTGCCTTAGAAACAAATTATTCCACTAATGGCCTGGCTTAACAGCACAAATGGTCAAGACAGGAAGGTTAACACTCACTCTGAGCACTTTACCACAAAAATCCTGGAATAATTGGAAGGGTTTCAGAGCAGATGGGGTAGATTGCCTGACGAAAATTCAATTGTTGATTGGTTAATAAGGGTAAATCATACTAATACATACTAAGTCATAAATCACTTGCTTATCTTCATATAAGCACTTGATCAACAATGACACGGTTTTGGATTGATAAAAAATAATTCCTGGTAACTGATGATGAAATAATGGATCCAAAGAGGTCTGTATAAATACCTTTTGGGGGTGATTTTGATCTTCTCAGGCCATGTAGAGAGGGTTCTGCTAGTGGGATGAGGCTGGCAAGCCAGTCAGGGGAAGATTAGCACGTCCACTTGGTTTTGTAAATCAGCTGTCCTTAGATCTGCTGGATTTCTGTACTATTTTAGCCACAGGATCTGTTAATCTTTTATGGCGTAAATTTGATCATTCTGTACTCATCCTTCATTTGTACTATTGATATTTGTTTAAAGCATGCATATGTGGATGTTTACTGATTCTCCTTCATATTTTGATCATGTAGATAATTTCCAATAATTTTTATGAACACTCCTTGTAGTGTTTTGTGGCCTTCAAAGATCAGGATCAGTGATTTACATGATAATCCTTGATCTTTGATTTATTATTAAAAAAATGTTTCAAACTTGATTTTCATTAATTTTAATTAAGTTTTGATCTTTTTAGATCATTAGTAATGCATATGTCAGTGTTTTACATATACTAGGCAACCCTAACTAGGTTTTAGATCTTCTGAGCGGTACCTGGTTGTCAGATTAGTCACGACGGATCCAGACGCCGGGATCAGTTAGTACAGATGCGCGTGGGGTAGGATCCGCTGCGTGCATGGCAGAATAAGCTGCGCCTGGGTCTCTAGTACGCGGGAATCTACTGCTACTAGTATTTAGGGATATGTAATGATGCGGGGATTCGTGCGGGAATTGTGACATAACACATTTCCGCGTGTAACTCTTAAAATATACACAACACCTCAATTCTTAGTGAATTTTATATGTAAACCCTATAGGTTGTAAGACTCTAAAGGGTGCTAGGCCGTGGAAGTTCTGTGGAGGGGAAAGGTGCTGTTTAGGCTGACCTCCTGAGTGTTACAAAAATATTTAAATGTAACCAAGATCAAGGTCCAGAACCTGGTAAACAAGGAATCAAGGAGTTGAGGATAAGGATGAAAATAGTTTGGGGGTGATGGAACAGCACTATCTGAGACAAGATTAGGCAGGGAAAAACTTGAACAAAAGAAGTTAAAGTCTGCTTAGAGTTCAAGGAACAAAAAGCTGTTGTATGTAACAACGCCCACAAGCTAATAACTCTGGTCTTCAGCAGAAGATTGGGGATGAACAACTCAAACCCAAGCAACCTCCAGGTTCTCAATGAACCTGCCCAAATCTCCGCAATCAAGCGCTTGAAGGGTACCAGATAACTGAGGGTGGCTGTACAAGACAAAGCACAATGTTTAAGAAGCTCCAAAGCAAACAGTAACTGATTTTGAAGCAAGGATAACCTCAACACTTCTCAAGGAACTCAAGAATAGGCTGGCAGAATGCAACTCCAAAGAAAATAAAGGGAGGTATAACACTCAATGATGGGGACACAGGCACCCACCCCTATGGATCAATTTCTATGATGATGATATGATGTATGATCTCCAGAAAAAGCAGGGGAGAGCCCCTCCTTTTATAGACCAGAGGCCTTTAGACTATTCACAAGAGAGATTTACATATGGGAGCGGAATTTTTTTTTTTTCAAGGATCAAGATCATGAGAAAACAAAAGAAAAAAAAGAAAACAACAGGTACTCGGAGAAAAAGGAATCCAAAGAGGGATGCCTGTGGGCATCCTGATGGGCCTGGCCGACTGCAGAGGCCGCGGATGACCGCCAGCAGGTGTCCGACCGGCACCAGCAACGGAAGAGACCCGCAGACGACCAGCAAGTGGTCGTCTGCGGGTTGCCGGTTGAGGTAGAACGAGGAGTGGGGCAAGGGTGAAGGCCATGAGGAAGACACCGGAGACAAGGACGTGCTGGATGGCGATGGCAGGAGTGGGGAATCGGAAGAGGACAGGTAGGAAGCTCAGTAAATCACAAGCGTTGGTTGGACAAGGATCCTTGGCCAATTGATGGACCCCACCAACCAAATCCAAGGCCTAAAAAACGATTGAGACCAAGAGGGACTTGAGGGTGGAGGCAATATAACGGTTGGAATTGCTAATTGGGGGTAGATAGCCGCACAGTTTGACGAGGCTTGAGAGGAGTAGGTCAATGAGGAGGGAGTATAGGTTTTGGGGCAATGGATTGATGGAATTGCGTTGCAGGGATTGAGGACCTGGTAGCAATGAGGATGGCAATGTCGATGGTTTTTTTTTTCTTTTGAAATGATACCTATGAATGATGATAAGGAAAAAATTAAAATCTCTGCACTGGCCAGGGTGTCCAGGATGGGGCACCACATCTCACCCCAACTTACAGACTGCCCCTAGTCTGCTCCCAAGTTTGATGCCATCAAAAGAGAAAGGAAAGAAAGATGATTGAAACCAAGGAATGGCCATTTTGATCTTGAGAGTGAAAAAAATATGTCAATCCATCCAAAGGGAAATCCTAGAAGTGGCCGAGATGAAATGAAGAAGGCGTCCCAGGTGCTCACATGCGTGGCCTGAAGTAGAGTTTTGAAAATGACAGTAGTAGAAGCCCCTGGTGGTGCACAATTGGGAGGACTTTTTTTTGGAACAAGTTGCCCCCAAAAGAATAAAATTTCTCAACCTGATCAGCAGAGAACCTTCTGGCCATCTGGGTACCATTCAGTTCCTCCAAAACATATTATCCACCTCTAACTTGACGGACCACTTGGTAAGGACCATTCCAGCGGTTAGAGAAAGGTTTTCCCCACTGAGTTTCCAAGGAACAATTATAAGCCAATACCTGATCACCAGGGTTTAAAGGGTCCCTGATTTGATTTAGGTGTTTATCTTCCCAATACTGAACTGATTTTGCTCTTGATTCCATCATCTTCTGATAAGCTTTGTTAAGAATATCTTCACTCCGCTCCAGTTGCTTTGATCTGGCAACTAATAGGTCAGTAGTTGAGGAAAATTGTTCCCAAGAGATGCCCAAGAAAGACTCCATTTCAAGATCAAGAGGAAGAACAGCCCTCAGACAAAAGATGATTTCATAGGGAGAGTAACCAGTGGTTTGCTTGGTGGAAATTTGATCAGAGAAGAGGACCAAGGGGAGAAACTTCCAAAAATTCTTGCCACTTTCACCAGCCAATTTAACCAGAGCAGCCTTCAAGGGCGCATGGCCTCTTTTTACCATTCCTTGTCCTTCAGGATAATAGGGAGTAGTAACTCTATGTTGTCCAGGGAGCGATTGGATCATTTCAGCAAGTTTTCCACCAAATTACGAGCCACCATCTGTAGAATAAGATTGAGCCAAGCCATAACACATTGTCCCAGTCTCATGACGGAAAGCTGCTACTGATTCAGAGCTGAGGTTCTTAAGAAACTTTGCTTTAACCCATCCAGAAAAATCATCTCTAGCTACAATGAGCTACTTAGCTCCACCAGCCTTAATGTGAACCACATCCATAGCAATCCTCCCAAAGACAGTGGACTCTCCAGTGGGGTAACAAATTTTGGCTGGGCGCCTAAGATCAGGTTTCTGGCACACTTCACAAAGCCTGCACCATTGAGCGATGGATTTCTTCAGGGATGGCCACCAAAATTGTTTGGATATTTGTTGAAAAGTTTTGGTTTCCCCACAATGACCAAGGCCTTCATGGAGATTTTCCAGGATGGAATCTTGCTTAGAAGGGATAGCGACCACAACAAGTGCATAAGGAGTTGCTCTTTTAATAAGCCTAGAACCTTGGACAAAAAAGTTTGAGGACTTCCTTTTAAGGGACCAAAATTCTTTGGAAGAGAGATCAGGGGGTCTTTGGAGAGTTGAAAGGTACTGCTCTAACTTAAGCCAGAAACCTTGCTGGAAACCAGAGTAATTTTGGGAGGAGAAGGAAAATACAGGGAGGACCAAGGGTTCTTCCTCATCAAAATCCATTCCAACCTAAGATTCATTGTCTCCAATAGGGCGTCAAGATAAACCATCAGGCATGGTGAAAGATTTACCAGGCCTGTGAACAATATCAAAAGAGAACAACTGGATGAAAGCCAACCAACAAGTCATTGGAGCATTTGGGAGGCTGGGGGCGTTGATAATTTCAATAATGGATTGTGCATTGACTTGTAATTCAAAATGTTGACCCCAAACAACAGTCTGGAGCTTCATCAGCATTCAGGCCACACCGCAAAGTTCCAGTTTTGGCTGGTAGTACCTGGATTCCACATCTGAGAAAAGAAGAGATTAATACAGAGCAGGACAATCCAAACCATTATCATCTTCCTGGGTAAGGAAAGCCCCAACAGATTGATAACTTGAGTCCACTGCCAGCTTGATCTTGCCGGCTCCGGGTCCATAAGTGATCTTTTTCAAAACAATGTCTTTCCAAACAATTGTTTTGAGCAACTGAAATGATTGTTTGCAGTCTTGGATCCAAATCCATTCAGCATCCTTCCTGGTTAAGCAACCCAAGGGAGCACCGATTTTGGATAGTGAGGGAATGAAGATCCTGACATAAGTTATGACACCTAGGAAACCTATAACTTCCGTTGGATTTATTAGGGTAGGCAAGGAGATGATTTTGTTGATTTTAGAGGGTGCCATCCTTCTTCCTTCCTTGCAGACTATATGAACAAAAATTTACCAGGCAGGGAAACAAGCGGCAAGTTTTGATCCAGAGACAGTAAGGCCAGATTCCTCGATTCAAAACAAAATTCTTTCCAAGATAGTAGCATACTCCCAGATAAATCGTTGGATTCCTGAGTTCCAAGGTAAGAGCTCATTATCATAGTCAGAAACAAGACCTTAAATCCCACCATCATCAATAAAGATACCCGCATGATCTGGGATTTTTTCCTGGAGGATCCACATCATCTGAGCCTGATAGACTGCAACCAAGTTGGTGGCACCTTGAGGCAATTGAGTCAGCTGAAATTGACCAAGGGGAGTATAAAAAGTAGTGAGGGGAAGAGAAATAGGATGCAAGGATTGTTTGTCATAGCCACCCATAATGTCACCTAGACCATAGCAAGCTCTCCCAGAGAAGGATTCAACAAATTCTTCAGTGGCAGGAGGCAGGCCAGAGTCTTTAATAGTAACTTTATTAAGAGGTTGAAGATCATGAACTACTCTAAGTTTACTGTTACTCTTTAGAACACAGAAAACAGGACTGGAATAGCTAGAGGTCAATTTTTTGTATAAACCGGTTTGGACTTGTTTGCGGACCAACTTGATGAATTTGTTGACTTTAGTTGCAGCACGGATTGGGATCTTTTTCTTTTGCCAAGGGTCATGTTCAACTGCAGGGATGATGTAAGGTAGACCATAGGATTTTTTCAAGAGACCTCTCTCTTCTTCACAGAATGAAATAGATTTTTCCCTTAGAGACAAGATATTTTTGAAAAAATTTAACTCATCAGGAAGAAGCCATCCATCTGGAACAAAGTTGACTACTTTCAGATGTTCTCCAGTGACCCAACCAGAGGGAACAAATGGACCAGTGAGGGATTGGGATAGACCACAGTAAGGATTGTGGGGTAGAGGAGGACACATAAGAGGAGGATTGAGGTTAAGAGGCATTGGTTGGTTGACTGGCTGGACCTTCTTTGCAACTGGTTTGTACTTGGTGGCAAAGGAGAGGAATCCTTGCTTCCTCCAAGCATTGAAAAGTGAGACCTGACTACGAAAACTGAGGCCATATTCCAACATCTTCCAAGTTTGATGTTCTGCTGCGTCCTTGAAAGGTGCCTTCTCCATAAAAGAGGATCCAAAAGATAACACATTGCTCACATGTGTGGCACAGGGTAGAGTTTTGAAAACAACAGTAGTAGAAGCCCTTGGTGGTGCACAATTGGGAGGACTTACTTCTACCCCAAATTGCCTCCACCTAAGACCATACTCCTTCATACCAAAGCCACCAAGAAAAGAATTGAGATTGATATCTACTTTAGACTCATTTCCAAGATTCAAAACCGGAATAGAGGATGAGTGATCAGGCTGAAAAGAAAAAGAAAAAGAAGAAACAACAGATCCAGACAGAGAAGAAATATTTTTGGATTTTTTGGATTTTTCATGTGTTTGGGTTTTGATCTTATTTGGATGAGAAGGAAATGATGAGGAAAAAAAAAGATATGCCTCTGAGGTGGGAGTTGGTCCATGAGTTGAAACCTGAGGCTGAGAAGAACTACAACTATCAGTAGGGCCAACTATTCTGCTAAAAAATGAGGATGAGAGGAATGAGGGTTTTCTTCCTGCTTTCCTTTCAGGACAGATTTGGGAGGATGACCAGGGAAGTCTCTTTCCAAACAACCAGAATCCAGAGAACAAAGAGGAACTTCAATCTTTCTGCCATCAGCATCAGGGAGGAGAATTCTCTCCCCAACTTGATCAGAAAACATCAGGGTAGCACAAAAGTCCATTTAGAAAGGCCTTCCCAAGATCATGGGACCATCCAGACGAGTGATCCAGAACTGACAGGTGCCAACAATATTTCAACCAATTCAAACAGGGATATACTCAGCAATACCAACCAGCTCACAGGACTGATTCCCAATTCCATAAACCGCAGATTTGAAACTGACCCTTGGGCTAAGTTTGAGCTCGCAAGCCATGGAGTCCAAAATCAAGTTGAGGTGAGAACCCAAATCCACAAGGAGAGAAACCGTTTTAGTTGAATCACCAAGATAACATGGAAGAAAACCAAGAGGAAAGGAATACAGGTGGGATCTGAAGAGGGATCTGTTCCACCAGAATCCTCCATCAGAGCACCAGAGGAGACCTTTAATTTTTCCGGACCAATCTCCACATGTCAACGAGAAACCCATTTCTTCATCCCTTCAGCCAAGGATGGAGAGATCAACAGGAGTTCAGATAAAGAGAGATCAGGAATTTTAAGATCAGAAATTTTATTTAATACTGCTTCCACAGCATTAGGGTAGTTCTTGGAGATGCCCCTCTCAAATCAAACTTTGGGCTGTGTGGAGGGTGGAAGATCAGGTGAAATAGGCAATTGAAGAGAATCTGAGGGTTGGACAGGTTGAAGAGGGGGAAGATCAGAGTTTACCTGGAACCTTTCCATAAGTGGTTCCCTTTCTACTTCCATGTCTTCCACATCAGAGGAAGGAGGCTCAGGTGAAGATCAATGTTTAACGGGTTTACACAGAATTGAGGATGGAACAGGAGGAGCCTCATGAGGTTTTGGTTCCTCATGGCATTTCCTAGCTGGATCAGATTGATAGGTGCCAGGGAAGCTGGAAGAAGTGATAGCTGGAGGATACCAAGGTTGCAGAGTTCCACAGGACAACCAAAAATCCACAGAGACCAAGGATGCCTTCTTAGGGGTTGGTGGTTTTTATGAGGCTACCACATGACGGATTGGACGAGACAAATCAAAAGGGATCAAAGCACCATTAGGAAGGAAGAAATTATTTCCCTTCTGCTCTACTAACTTCTCCTCGTTGTCCTTCTGGAGTTCAGGACATCTACCGGTACCATTTCCCTTATGGCAATAATAACAGACTATAGTAGATTTAGGAACAGTGTTAGCAGGTTTATGAGTGGCTAAGGAGGATATTTTCTGATCTATTTTATTCTCAAATGCCTGAAGTAATTTAGTGATCTCATCTATAGTAGGTGTCTCCCGGTGGGTCTGAGGATTGGGTTTAGGTCTGCAATTGGCTTCCATCTTATTCATGATTTTGTTAGATGCTTGGCAAAGAGGGGGCAAGGACTGTTTCAGTGATTTTAGGTTTTTCAAAGGTGAGAGCTGTTTGACCTTTCATCACTTTATCCACAGTATTCCTAAGGACCATGAAAGCAGGGAGCTTGAACCAATTGTCTCTTGTTGTGATCATGGATCCAGATTTCACCAATTCATCCTTAATTCTTTCCTGCACTCCTGGAGAGAAAGACTGAAAAAATTGCACTTGAATTTCTTCCAACGTATCAATGTGATTGTTCCAGATAAGATAGGACTGAATAGGGTCCCAAAATTTTCTGAAAGTCTCATAGTTGCAGGCTGAGGAGATACCACCATTGGAGATCCATTGAGAAACCAGGGCATCCAAGTCTTGCAAAGTAAATCTGGCTACATCTATTTTTCCCCAATAGTCCAACATAGCCTCCTTCAGGAGCCTCCAGTTGTGAGTTTTGAATCCCTCAAATGATTTGATAACCTCCATAACTTTGTCAGAAGAGATAAAA
Organism: Puccinia polysora; assembly: GCA_025617555.3. NCBI lineage: Eukaryota > Fungi > Basidiomycota > Pucciniomycetes > Pucciniales > Pucciniaceae > Puccinia > Puccinia polysora. The sequence goes on from CM062617.1 coordinate 13,522,001, forward strand.
AATTGTAACTGATAAGCCATATCATATTCACTGGCACCATCCACTTCTGAAGCCATCTCATAGGAGTCCAGGAATTGTTTGACATTGGTCCCATTGAAGCCTAAATTTTTGTTCTGAGGTTTGATTTTGACCATCTTGGCCCAAAAAGATAAAGAGGAGCCAGCAGAGTCCATGTTGAAGGGTTCCTAAGAGATCCAAACAAGCAGAGTTCCAACGTGGCTCACAAGTGTGGCAAGAGTAGAGTTTCACAAAAAAACAACAAGGATCTTGCCCAGATGGTGCACAATTGGGAGGACTTAATTCTGGACCAAGTTTCCTCCATGGATCAGATCTGAAAAAAGAACAAACAGAAAAAGAAAGAAAAAGAAAAAAATCGGATTGTATTTTGGAGTTGATTCTTCCAGTTGGGACTGTAAATACCAAGGTTTCTGGCTCAATCCTGGCCCGGGGGACCAAATGTAAGACTCCAAACGGTGCTAGGCCGTGGAAGTTCTGTGGAGGGGAAAGGTGCTGTTTAGGCTGCCCTCCTGAGTGTTACAAAAATATTTAAATGTAACCAAGATCAAGGTCCAGAACCTGGTAAATGAGGAATCAAGGAGTTGAGGATAAGGATGACAATAGTTTGGTAGCAATGGAACAGCAATATCTGAGACAAGATTTTGCAGGGAAAAACTTGAACAAAAGAAGTTAAAGTCTGCTTAGAGTTCAAGGAACAAAAAGCTTTTGTATGTAACAACGCCCACAAGCTAATCACTCTGGTCGTCAGCAGAAGATTGAGGATGATCAACTCAAACCCAAGCAACCTCCAGGTTCTCAATGAACCTGCCCAACTCTCCGCAATCAAGCGCTTGAAGGGTACCAGATAACTGAGGGTGGCTGTACAAGACAAAGCACAATGTTTAAGAAGCTCCAAAGCAAACAGTAACTGATTTTGAAGCAAGGATAACCTCAACACTTCTCAAGGGACTCAAGAGTAGGCTGGCAGAATGCAACTCCAAAGAAAATAAAGGGAGGTATAACACTCCAGGTCTTAAGCTTAATAAGACCTCTTCAATCAATTGTGATTGGCTCCAGAAAGGTGATCAGGGACCAGGACCAGTATGGTCAGAGAAAGGGATCAAGGAGTGGTATAACACACTCACACACTCAAAAATTCCAACAGAAAGAATTTTTCTTCAACCAGCAAGGCTATTGGTTGGTGATAAGGATCAGGCCACAGAGGGGCAAAGACTTAGGGTCAAAAATGGATCAGGGGGAATCAAAGATTTACCCAGGATAAGGATCAGGATTAAATTTCACAATGATGGGGACACAGGCACCCACCCCTATGGATCAATTTCTATGATGATGATATGATGTATGATCTCCAGAAAAAGCAGGGGAGAGCCCCTCCTTTTATAGACCAGAGGCCTGTAGACTATTTAAAAGAGAGATTTACAAATGGGAGCAGAATTTTTTTTTTTTTTTTTTTCAAGGATCAAGATCTTGAGAAAACAAAAGAAAAAAAAAGAAACAAACAGGTACTCGGAGAAAAAGAAATCCAAAGAGGGAAGCCTGCAGGCATACTGATGGGCCCAGGCGACTGCAGAGGCCACGGATGACCGCCGGAAGGTGTCCGACGGGCATGGGCCCAGGGACGACCGCCCGCAGGTGTCCGACGGGCACCGGCAAGGTAAGAGACCCGTGGACAACCAGCAAGCTAGGAGGGGAGGAAGAGAGAGGTTTGACGGCTGCTTGAGAAGGCCGGTGGAGGTAGAACAAGGAGTGGGGCAAGGGTGAAGGCCATGAGGAAGACACTGGAGACAAGGACGTGCTGGATGTCAATGGCGGGAGTGGGGAATCGGAAGAGGGCAGGTAGGGAGCTCATTCAATCACAAGCGTTGGTTGGACAAGGATCTTTGGCCAATTGATGGACCCCACCAAACAAATCCAAGGGCTAAAAAAGGATTGAGACCAAGAGGGACTTGAGGGTGGAGGCAATCAAACAGGTGGAATTGCTAATTGGGGGTAGATAGCCGCACAGTTCCACGAGGCTTGAGAGGAGTAGGTCCATGGGGAGGGAGTATAGGTTGTGGGGCAATAGATTGATGGAAGTGCGTTGCAGGGATTGAGGACCTGGTAGCAATGAGGATGGCAATGGCAATGGTTTTTTTTTTTCTTTTGATAATAATACCTATGAATGATGATAAGGAAAAAATTAAAATCTCCGCACTGGCCAGGGTTTCCAGGATGGGGCACCACAACTTGAAAATAAGTGTGAAATATTAGAATTGCCAAAATTGCCATACTGGTGTTTTAATTTTTAGTACTTTTCTTTTTAATTATTTTAAAAATATAAGGACTTGGAATTCAAGGGTGGGGTCAGTGAGTGACCCTACCTAATTTTGGGTGAGGAATCCATTTCTGTAATAATATATATGGATTTCTCACTCCTTATCTTTTTAATTGAGATATCCTTATTTTTCATAGTTTTGTGTTACTATTTGACAGTTTTGCTCTGTACATAGTAGCAAGCTGAAAATATTTGTCAATAATTTCCCATTTCTCCACAATGACAAAGTAATTCATGAAGACTTTCCAAGATCAAATCTTGCTTAGCCAGGATAGTGATAACAATAAGGGCACAAGGATTGCCTCTTTTCATAAGCCTAGTACCTTTTACAAAGAAGTTGGAGGACTTTCTTTTAAGGTATCAAAAATCTTTAGCTGAGAGATAAGGGAGTCTTGGGAGAGTGGAAATTTACTGCTCTGGTTTAAGCCAGAACCCTTTCTGGAAGACAGAATAATTTTGAGAGTAAAAGCTGAAGACAGGTCAAATAAAGGGTTCCTCCTTGTCAAAATCCACTCCAACATCCAATTCTTCATCTCCAATGGTACACCAAGATAACCTGTCAGGAATGGTGAAAGACTTTTCAGGCCTATGAACAATATAAAAAGAAAACAACTGGATGAAAGCCACCCAACAAGTTGTGGGAGCATTTGGAAGGCTGTGGGCATTGATCATTGTGATGATGGATTGCACTTCAACTTTTAACTCAAAGTTTGACCCCAGAGGATAGTTTGGAGCTTCTTCAACATTTGGGACACACCACAAAGTTCCAGTTTTGGCTGGGAGTACCTAGATTCCATATCTGAAAAGAGGAGAGATTCATACAGAGCAGGATGGTGCAAACCATTTTTATCTTTCTGGGGAATGACAGCCCCAACAGATTGATAACTCAAATCAACAGCCAGCTTAATCTTGCCAGCCTCAGGGCAATAAGTGATCTTAATCAAGAAAATGTCTTTTCCAAAAATTGTTTTGAGCTTCTGAAATGATTGTTCACACGCTTGGGTCCAAAGCCATTCAGCATCCTTCCTGGTTAAGCAATGCAAGGCAATAAAGATTTCAGATAGAGAAGGGATGAATATCAAAACATAAATGACAACACCTAAGAAACCTCTGAATTCAGTGGGATTGATTGGAGTGGGCCAAGAGAGAATTTTGTTGACTTTGGATGGAGCCATCCTTCTTCCTTCCTTGCAGACCACATGACCACCAATTTCCAGGGCAGGGACACAGGCAGTCAATTTGGACCCAGAGACAGTGGGACCAGATTCCTTGATTCAAAACAAGATCTTTTCCAAAGTGGTTGCATATTCCCAGATAAATCAATGGATTCCTGAGTGCCAAGGTAAGAGCTCATTGTTATAGTCAGAAGCTGGAACTTTAATTCTGCAATCATCAATCAAGATACCAGGATGATCAGGGATTTCATCCTGGAGGATCCAAACCATCTGAGACTGATAGACTTCAAACAAATTGGTGGCACCCTGGGGAAAACAAGTAAGTTTGAATCAACCAAGAGGAGTATAGAAAGTAGTGAGAGGATGAGAAATTGGATGTAAGGATTGTTTTTCATAGCCACCCAAAATATCACCTAGACCATAGCAAGCTCTCCCAGAGAAATATTTGAAAAATTCCTTGTTAGCAGGGGGGATACCAGAGTCTTTAATATTAAACTTATTTAGATGCTGGAGATCATTAAATATTCTAATTTTACCATTACTTTTGAGGACACAGAAGCCGGGACTGGAATAGATGGAAGTTGACTGCTCATATAAACCAGTACAGACTTGTTTATGGATCCACTTGATGAAATTGTTGACCTTAGCAGCAGGGATAGAGATCTTTTTATTTTTCCAGGGATCATGTTCTAATACAGGAATGATATAAGGTAGGAAATTGGATTCTTTCAAGAGACCTCTCTCTTCTTTGCAGACAGCAATAGATTTTTCTCTAAGAGCTAAGAAATTTTTGATCAAATTTAACTCATCAGGAAGAAGCCATCCATCAGGACCAAAGTTGACCAACTTCATACTTTCTTCAGTAAAACAACCACAGGGAAAAAAGGGAGCAGTGAGAGATCAAGATAAACCACAGTAAGGATCATGGGATAGAGGAGGACGCATAAGAGGAGGGTTGAGGTTGGAAGGCATTGGTTGGTTGACTGGTTGAAAATTTTTTGAAACTGGCTTATACTTAGTGGAAAAAGAGAGAAATCTTTTCTTCCTCCAAGCATTGACCAGCAAGACCTGACTACAAAAGCTGAGGCCAAGTTCCAACATCTTCCAAGTTTAATGTTCCGCAACTTCCTTGAAAGGTGCCTTTTCCATAAAAGAGGATCCAAAAGATGACACATTTCTCACATGTGAGGCACAGGGTAGGGTTTTGAAAATGAAAGTAGTAGAAGCCGTTGATGGTGCACAATTGGGAGGACTTACTTCTACCCCAAATTGCCTCCACCTAAGGCCATACTCCTTCATACCAAAACTACCAAGAAGAGAATTGAGATTGGAATCTAGTTTAGACTCATTGCAGAGTTTTGAAACTGGAATAGGAGAAGGATGATCAGACTGAAAATAAAAAGGAAAATAAGAGACAACAGATACAGAGAGAGAAGAAATATTTTTAGGATTTTTGGATTTTTGGATTTTTCATGTTTTTGAATTTTAGTTTTATTTGGATGAGAAGGAAATGATGAGAAAAAAGAATGATATGCCTCTGAGACAGAAGTTGATCCTTGAGTTGAAGCCTGAGGCTGGGAAGGACTACAACTATTAGTAGGACAAACTAGTCTAAAAAATGAGAGGAAGAAGAGGTGTCCTTCTTTTTCCCTTTCAGAACCAATTTAGAAGGGTGACCAGGAAAATCTGGTTCCCAATGACCAGAGTCCAAGGAGCAAAGGGAAACTTCAATTTTCCTTCCATCACCATCAGGGAGAAGAATTCTCTCCACAACTTGATCAGAAAACATTAGGGTTGCACCAAAATCCATTAAGAGAGGTCTTACCAATATCATAGGTCCATCCAAACAAGTAATCCAGAAATGAAAAGTGCCAAAAATATTTTTTTCAATTCAAACCAGGACATCCTCAGAAATGCCAACTAATTTGCATGATTGATTTCCTATACCATACACAGCAGAGTTAAAGCTTACCCTTGGGCTGAGTTTGAGTTTATAGGCCATGACACCCAAAATTAAGTTGAGCTGGAAACCATAATCCACCAGAAGAGAAATTTTTTAGAAGATTCACCAAGATAGTTGAAGAGGAAACCAAAAGGACAGGAATACAAGTTGGCATCTGAAGGAGGATCTGTTCCACCAGAGTCCTCCATCAAAGTACCAGAAGATGTTAGAATTATGGCCAGCAATTAGCTTAGGCAAATGAGCAGTATTTAAAGCAAAAGAAATTCTGGACACTGGGTGTCAATATTGCCTAATGGGGCTCTCACAATGGGGCAATATCTTGGATGAATTTGATTGGAATGATGAATGAATGGGTGGAAAACAGCAGGGAGAAGAGCTCCTTAAGTACAAAAGATTTGCCTCTTGTGAGCCCATGATACAACAAGCCAAATGGGCCATTTTCCACCCCAAAAGAGCTCTAAAGGCTCTACTGGCCTTGTTACTTGGTTTGGACTACATCAGCCCACATGGCATCAGTCCCTGTACCATTACAACCAGCCTATTCCAGTCATTTCTGGTGTTTCCACCTCAATGGGGCTCAACCAGCCCCTTAACTGTTCAATCCCCTTGACTGGTTGTCATTTACAACCAGCCATGATGACCTTTATTGCCTTGTTTACAGGCTGGTTGCCTCATTCAGCCAGCCACTGGCCCCTCAAATGGGCCAGGTGGGACCCAGGGCACACCTGGGTCCGGTCTCAGACTCACATGGGGGGGTGTGACCAGCGGACATGCTGTCCCCCCCCTCTTTCTCTCAAATCCCTGGTGGGGGCGGTCAAATCCCCTCACCAGGGGCCCTGGGGGTCAATACCCCCCAGGGCGTCGTCATGTAAATTGGCCTGGGAGGTGATCAGGTCCCCCCAGGCCCATTGCTCCTCCCCCTTGGTAAAGGGGGGGGGAGAGCGCCCCTATCCTGTTTGGTTGCCTCAACCAATTGATGGTGGGGGGGGGGTGATGAACTCCCCCCCACCTGCTGGTTGCTCAGCTTGCGGCCGGCGCTGCCACCTCCTTGGGCAAGGGGGTGGTCAGGTCCCCCCTGCCCTGACCAACCGCGCTGTCACGGTTGTTTGCTGGCTGGTTCAACCCAGCCAGCTTTCCCCCATCCCCCTCACAACAGCAAGCAAGGGGAGGGGGAGCAAGCCAGGGCCGCAAGCCCCGGCTCTTTGGTGCTGGTTGCCTAGCGCGGGATCCCTCGGTCGCGCAACAGCCCCGCGTGGGACGTACCTAGAAACACAAGCGGACCTGAACGGGCTGAAACGCAGGCAGGGGCCCCAAGCGGGCCATGACAGGGGAGGGGGCCCCCATGGGCCGCCCCAAGCCCGAATCGTGAGAATTACATACTTTGGCTGGCCAAGTATGTCCATAATAAAGCTTGGGCCCTTTTATGACCAAATAAGCTCATCTGGATTGGGTGGCCCATCCACCCTGGAGGGCCCAATGTGGTGCCCCATCCTGAACACCCTGGCAAGTGCGGAGATTTTAAATTTTTTTTTATTATGATTTTTCCTTATCATCATTCATAGGCATCATGATCCAAAAAAAAAAAAGAGAGAAATCTTTGATCTGGAATAGCGTTCCATTTGGTTCCCAGCTTTCCAAATCCTCATTTGTTCAGTTGGCAAGGATTATCTCTGGGTGGTCGTATCCCCGCTCTTGTGTTCAAATCCCTGCCACTCCGCTATTCAGCTTTACAATTTGTTTTGCCGAGCGCGCGGCCAAAAGACCGCCGGGCTTGATTCCACCCTACCATCCATCACCGGCACCCCCAAATGCTCATCATCACCCTACCTCTGATCCATCATCTCCTGCCTTGGCTCTTCATCAACCAATCCTGCAATCCATCATCTCCATATTCAATCCGATCTATCACTCCTTCTCACCCAACAACCTCAAATCCTTCAAGTCTCAATCAATTGCTTGTTCCATCTTCCTCCTATCCATCCTACCCTTGATTGTTGCCCAGCAACCCAAGATCCCCTACCATCCAATTTGCACTTGATCAATTCCAACAGCTCATCTCCTTGATCCATCCCACCCAATCCGATTGATCCATCACCCTGATCATCAGCCTCCTGCACTTTGTTTTATCCATCACCCATCAGACTTACCCCAACAACCATCCTGGAAAACAATCATCATCCCCTCCCTCTACCCATACCTAGCCAACGTAGGCGGACTCCCTCACTCTCCTACAGACCGGTTGGATTGGATCCTGCAACTCACAACCTCCAGCTTGCTGGTCTCCCACGCAGATTGTCTGTTGCCCGCGCAAGTCTCAACTGTCTCCTGGGCCCATCAGCATGTCCGCGGGCCCCTCAATAGCTACTCTCCTGCCCGTGCCCATCATTTTACATGGGCCAGGGTCTTGATTCAGATCTTCTGTTTTTTTTTTCTGAGTGTTTGTTTGTTTCTTTTTTTCTTTTGTTTTCTCATGACAATGATCCATTAAAAAAAAAACCTTTTCCGCTCTATTTTTAGTATCTCTTGTAAATAGTTTACAGGGACCCATGGCCCATAAAAGGAGGGGCTCTCCCCAGCCTTTTCCAATCATACATGGGAGTGTGTGCCTATGTCCCCCCATTATCATGAAATTTGATCCTGATCCTTATCCTGGGTATATCTCTGATTGCCCCTTGATCCATTTTTTTTGACCCTTAAGTCTTTGCCCCTCTGTGGCCTGATCCTTATCACCAACCAAAAGCCTTGCTAGTTGAAAAAAATTCAGTCTGTTGGAATTTTTGAGTGTCTTACACCACTCCTTGATCCCTTTCTCTGACCATACTGGTCCTGGTCCCTGATCACCTTTCTGGAGCCAATCACAATTGATTGAAGAGGTCTTATTAAGCTTAAGACCTGGAGTGTTATACCTCCCTTTATTTTCTTTGGAGTTGCATTCTTCCAGCCTACTCTTGAGTCCCTTGAGAAGTGTTGAGGTTATCCTTGCTTCAAATCAGTTACTGTTTGCTTTTAGAGCTTCTTAAAAATAGTGCTTTCTCTTGTACAGCCAACCTCAGTTATCTGGTACCGTTCAAGTGCTTGATTGCGGAGAGTTGGGCAGGTTCATTGTGAACCTGGAGGTTGGTTGGGTTTGAGTTGATCATCCCCAATCTTCTGCTGACAACCAGAGTTATTAGGTTGTGGGCATTGTTTACATACAACAGCTTTTGTTCCTTGAACTCTAAAGCAGACTTTAACTTCTTTTGTTCAAGTTTTTCCCTGCATAATCTTGTCTCAGATAGTGCTGTTCCATTGCTACCAAACTATTATCATCTTTATCCTCTACTCCTTGATTCCTCATTTACCAGGTTCTGGACCTTGATCTTGGTAACATCTAAATATTATTGTAACACTCAGGAGGGCAGCCTAAACAGCACCTTTCCCCTCCACAGAACTGCCATGGCCTAGCACCGTTTGAAGTCTTACACCATGAGGTCCCATGTCCCAAAAGACCATAAAAACGTGTTTTGGCGCCCAAATGCCCAAAACCAATAACAACCACATAGGCCCACGTGGCCCACGTGATGTCCAATTGGCCGTGGAGGCCCATTTTTGCATCCCATTTGGATTAAACAGTCCTATGCACATTACCTGAGTGCATCTGCATTTTAACAGAAGAAACTTTTAATTTTTCGGGACCAATCTCTATGTCGTACAGAGAAACCTGCCAATAGCAACACAAAACTATGAAAAATAAGAATATCTCAATTAAAAAAATAAGGAGTGAGAAATCAATAAATATTATTACAGAAATAGATTCCTCACCCAAAATCAGGTAGGATCACTCACTGACCCACCCTTGAATTCAAAGTCCTTACATTTTTAAAATAATTAAAAAGAAAAGTACTAAAAGTACAACACCAGTATGGCACTTTTTGGCCATTCTAATATTTCACACTTGTTGTAAAGTATAGGGTTTACACCTAAAATTCACTCAGAATTGAGGTGTTGTGTATATTTTAGGAGTTACATGCCGAAAGGTGTTATTTCACAATTCCCGCATGCAGCCCTGAATCATTACATATCCCTACGTACTTGTAGTAGCAGATTCCAGCATACTAGAGACCCGCCCGCAGCTGATTCTGCCACGCACGCAACAGATCCTACCCTGTGCGCATCTGTACTAACTGATCCGGGCGTCTGGATCAGTCGTGACTAATCTGACAACCAGGTACCGCTCAGAAGAGCTACAACCTAGTTTGAGTTGCCTAGTATATGTAACAAACTGAAATATGCAATACTAATGATCTAAAAAGATCAAAAATTAAATAAAATTAATGAAAATTAAGTTTAAAACATTTTTTTAATAATAAATAAAAGATCAAGTATTACCACGTAAATCACTGACCCTGATCTTTGAAGACCACAAAACACTAAAAGGAGTGTTCATAAAAATTATTGAAAATTATCTACATGATCAGCAGATGATGGAAAAACAGTAAACATCCACATCTGCACGCTTTGAAGCAATATCAATAGTACAAATGAAGGATGAGTACAGAATGATCAAATTCACGCCATAACAGATTAACAGATCCTGTGGCTAAAATAGTACAGAAATACAGAAGATCTAAGGACAGATGATTGACAGAACCAAGTGGAAGTGTCAATTGTGCCCTGACTGGCTTTCAAGCCTCAGCCCACAAGCAGAACCCTCTGTACGTGCCCTGAGAAGCTCAAAATCACCCCAAAAGGTATTTATACAGACCTCTTTTGATCCATTATTCAACAATCAGTTTCCCAGGAATTATTTATTATCAATCAGATACAGTGTCATTAATGATCAAGTGCTTATATGAAGATAAGCAAGTGATTTATTACTTAGTCTGTAGTAGTATTATTTTATCCTTATTAACCAATCAACCATTGAAGTTTAGTCAAGCAATCTACCCCACCTGATCTGAAACCCTTTGAATTATTCCAGGATTCTTGTGGTAAAGTGCTCAGAGTGAGTGTTACCCTTCCTGTCTTGGCCATTTGTGCTGTTAAGCCCGGCCATTAGTGGAATAAGTTTTTTCAAAGGCACCCACCTTTATTCCAAGGTTCTTAAACTGCGTAAGGAGGCCCCTTGAAGAGAGGTTGCTAGTCTGTAAAGATCCCCAGTAGTATAATACTGTTGCCCCTCTTTTATATTATATTGAATACCATTTATTAACAAACCACTTAAACCTTGAAAGTGCTCTTACTATATCATTTATTTGAGCTTCTAAGTGTTTATTATTGGAATAATAATTATTAATATTATTCCAGCATTTTCATCACTCTCTGTAGCTAAAGGACTGAAAGTTTCCTGGTATCAGGAGCTGACACTCTACTTGTCAACAAGAAAACCATTCCTTCATCACTTCAGCCACAGATGGAGCAATGGACAGTAGTTCAGCCACAGACAGATCAGGAATTTTTAGATCAGAAATTTTCCTTAATACTCCTTCCAAAGCATTGGGGTGATCCTCGGAAATTCCCCTCTCAAATCAAACTTTGGGCTGGGTGGAGGGAGGATGGTCAGGTTGAGAAGTTACTGGATCAGGATCAGAAGTTTTGAATTGATTTATTTGATTGAACAGGAGGAGAATCAGAGTGGTCCTGGAACCTTTACATAAGTGGTTCCCTTTCCACTTCCATGTCTTCTACATCAGAGGAAGGGGGCTCAGGTGAGGATTGACGTTTGATGGGTATTCAAAGGATTGAAGATGGAACTGGAGGAGACTTGTGAGGGTTTGGTTCCTCATGGCGTTTTGCAGCTGAATCAGACTGATAAGTGCCAGAGAAGTTGGAAGAAGTGACCGCTGGAGGATACCAAGTTTGTAAATTGCCACAGGATTATTGAAAATCCAAGGAGGCCCAAGATGCCTTCTTGGGAGTTGGTGGTTGATAAGAGGCTACCACGTGATGGATTGGACAAGAAAAATCAAAAGGGATCAAAGAACAATTAGGAAGAAAGAGATTTTTCCCTTCTGCTCCACCAATTTTTCCTCCTTGTCCTTCTGGAGTTCAGGAAATCTCCCAGTACCATAGCCTTCCCTATGACATCAATAGCAGAGTAGAGTGGTTTTAGGAACATAGTTAGAAGGTTTAGGAGTAGCTAAAGAATAAATTTTCTGATCAATTTTGTTTTCAAAGGCCTGAATTAATTTAGTGATCTCATCTATGGTAGCAGTTTCCTTATTGGCCTGGGGATTTGGTTTAGGTCTACAATTTGCTTCCATCTTCTTCATTATTTCATTAGACTCTTTAAAGGAAGGAGCATGTACTGGTTCAATGACTCTATTTTGTTCAAAAGTAAGAGCTGTTTGACCTTTCATCAATTTATCCACTAAACTCTTTAAGACCAGAAAAGCAGGGATATTGAACCAATTATCTGTATTAGTAATCATATATCTTGATTTGACTAATTCATCTCTAATCCTTTCCTGCACTCCTGGAGAAAAAGATTGGAAAAACCAAACTCAAATTTTTTCCACTATGTCAATGTGATCATTTCTGGTGAGATAAGACTGAATAGGATCCCAAGATTTGCTAAAAGATTGATAATCAGAGGCTGAAGAGACACCACCATTGGAGCTCTATTGGGAAACCAGAGAATCCAAGTCCTGTAGGGTAAACCTAGCCACACCTAATTTTCCGCAATAAGCCAACATAGCCTCCTTCAGAAGCCTCCAGTCACAATTTTTGAATCCATGAAAGAATTTGATCACTTCCATAACTTCATCAGAGGAGATAAAAAATTGTAACTGATAAGCCATATCATGTTTACTTGCACCATCCACTTCAGCAGCTATCTCATAGGAGTCCAAGAATGGTTTGACATTTGTTCCATTGAAGCCCAATTTCTTGTTTTGAGGCTTGATTTTGACCATCTTGACGCAAACAGAGGAGGAGGAGGTACCAATAAATTCCATTTTGAAGAGCAGAGTTCCTAAGAGACCCAAAGAGCAGAATTCCAATGTGGCTCACAGGTGTGGCAAGAGTATAGTTTTCAAAAAAAGGCAACAAGAATCTTTCCCAGATGGTGCACAATTGGGAGGAATTACTTTTGGAACAAGTTTCCTCCACAGATCAGATCTGGATGATAATAAAAAAAAAGAGAGAAAAAAAGGAAGAAAAATTGGATTGGATTTCAAAGTTGATTCTTCAATTTTGGGACTAAATCACAAGGTTTCTGGTTTGATCCCAGCCCAGGGAACCAAATGTAAGACTCCAAAAATTGCTAGGTTCTGGCATTTCTGTGGAGGGGAAAATTTCTGTTTAGGCTGCCCTCCTGAGAGTTACAAAAAAATTCAAATGTAACCAAGATCAAAGTCCAGAACTTTTAAGTGACAAATCAAGCAGTAAGGATAAAGTTTGAGAATATTTGGTAGCAATGGAAAAGCACTATCTGAGGCAAGATTATGTGGGAGATATTTGATCAAAAGAAGTTAAAGTTTGTTTAAAGTTCAAAAGAACAAAGCGGTTGTATGTAAACAACACCCACAAGTCAATAACTCTGGTTTTCAGCAGAAGATTGGGGATGATCAACTCAAACTCCAACCAACCTTGAGTTTCTCAATGAAACAGCCCAAATCTCCACAATCAAGCGCTTGAAGGGTACCAGATAAATGAGGGTGGCTGTAAAAGACAAGCACAATGTTTTGAGAAACTCTGAAAGCAAGCAATAACTGATTTGAACAGGGATAAACTCAACACTTCTCAAGGAACCAAGCTGGCAGAATGCAACTTTGAAAAATAACAGAGGTATAACACTCCAGGTTTTAAGATTAATAAAACCTCTTCAATCGAATGTGATTGGCTCTGGAAAGTTAATCAAAAAAAGATCAAGACCAGTAGGGTCAGAGGAAGGGATCAAAGATTGGTGTAACACACTCTAGAATTCCAACAGACGGAATTCTCTTCAACCAGAAAGGCTATTGTTTGGTGATAAGGATCAGGCCTCAATGAGGCAGAGATTCAAGATGAAATGGATCAGGGTGCAATCAAAGATATACCCAGGATAATTATTCTAAATTAAAATGATAATGGGGGGAACACATGTACACACTCCCATGGATGATTTTCAAAAAGGTAGGGGAGAGCCCCTCCTTTTATGGGCTATGGGTCCCTATAGACTATTTACAAATGATGACACAGGTAGAGCGGAAAAAAAAAATTGAATTCCTTTTTTTTAAAAAAAAATAGGCATGAGAAAAAAAGCAAAAGGGAAACTGATGGGAAAAAACAAAAAGCAACAAAAAAATTGAAATAATTAAAAAAATTTTGGACGGCGGGAATGGTGAGACACTGGCCTGTGCCAATAATGGGCAAGGGGAGGAGACCCACGCAGAAAGACTGATGGGCCCGCAGATGGTCCACAAGAGTGGCCGGAGGAGAGCAATTGGGTCAGATGATTGGAAAACCGCTGGAGGCAGTCAAGATGGACATGGTAGCGGGGGTGATTATTGGAGGAGGACGCTGTGGTGACCAAATCTGGACACCCTGGACCAGATGCGGAAAAATTGAAAATTTTTTACGGTTCTTTTATTTAGGTTTATTCAAAAAAAAAAATCGGAATTTCTTTTTCAGTATCACCTCTCCAATTTCCTCATCCTGTCAAAAATCCCTTTGTCCCATTTTTCGAGGACAGGCCTTTCACAACCTCACCATCTAGACACTGCGTTGAATTCCTTCTCTCGTTATTCTCTCCCCCTTCCTTTTGGCCAAACGCGCAGGCCTAGACCCTCTCGGCCCAAGACATCCCATTCCATCCATTGTTCCCCTCCCTCATCACCATGATTGCTCTATTGACCTCTTAAATTCCTCAACATCACTGGATAATCTCCTCAAAATCCTCATCAAGGTATCAGCCCCCGTTTCTTACTCCTAGGTTCAACCAGCTCCACCAGCAGTCTCATCAACGTTCTCACCCTCCAATGGGGTGTCATCCGTTTTTGTAAATTCTTTTCCCTTGGTTGATGTACCAAATCCTTACTCAGCATCGATCAAGTATTCTCACAATAGGCTTTTTTAAACGTCATATTGATCCTCTCACTCATCTATTTCCCCCCGGATGAAAAGAAGAAACATCATTGAAGGAAACCCATCAACAAACCTGGCTACAATCGGCAACCCTATCCTCCCACCGTCATCAATTGGTCAAGCGTCATCCAATAATTCACCTAAAGACCAAAATCACTCCCTCCTCCCCCTCCACCGACCAATCCAAGCGACTCCAATTGCTCAGCCACCAATCCAACAATAATTCCCACTCCCCCCCTCCATCTTTGAGTGAGGGTGGGAAAATGTTGTCTACCGCCCGCGGACCCCCGCGAGCGGCCTGATCCTTTTTTCCTTTCCCACCCCTTCCACCTTTGGCCAAGGGGTGGGTGTGATTCTGGTATTGTCTCTTGCCTCTGTCCATGGACAGACGCAGGATAGGTGAAGGGATGAAATAGCTCCCACCCCAGTCAGGCAGGCCGGATTTCCACTGGCCTGCGTGATCAAATTCTTCTGATCACCTAAAATCTGAAAATCAAAAAAAAAATTCTTTTTCCGCTCCATTTGTAGTATCCCTTGTACATAGTCTAACAGGGCCTCCTGCCCATACAAGGAAGGGCTGTCCCCTGCCTTTTGGAGGGGACCACTTCCCACCTGAGAGGAGCATCCTGAAGCCCACAAGCACCATAGTATCATCATTGTTTTTACCTTGAAATACATCATCCGTGGGGTCTTCATTCCCCTTTATCTGAGACAAAAATTTGGGTATATCTATGATTGCCCCTTGACCTTTGAGCCTCCATACTCAAACACTTGATCCTTGATCCTTATCACCAACCAATAGCTTTTCTGGTTGAAGAAGAATTTTACTAATTAAATTCTTGACTGTGTTACACCACTCCTGATCCCTTTATCCAACAATACTGGTCCTGCTCATTGTTTGATGATCTTTCTGGAACCAGTCATGTTTTGACTGAAGAGGTTTTATTAAGCTAAAAACCTGTAGTTTTAAACCTCCCTTCATCACTTTTGAAGTTGAATTCTGCCACGCTACTCTTGAGTCGCTTGAGAAGTGTTGGGTTATTCTTGTTTCAATCAGTTATTGTTTTGCTCCTAGAGCTTCTTCAAAAAATTAGCTTTGTCTTGTGCAGCCACCCACAGTTATCTGGTACCCTTCAAGTAATTTATTGCGGAGAGTTGGGCAGGTTCATTAAGAACATGGAGGTTGTTTGGGATTGAGTTGATCTTTCCTAAGCTTTTTCTGACAATCAGAGCTATTAGCTTGTGGGCGTTGTTACTTACAATTGCCTTGTCTTTTTGGACTCTGAAAAAAACTTGACTTCTTCTATTCAAGTTTTCCCCGGAACCATCTTGCCTCAGATAGTGTTGTTTCCCAGCTACCAACCACTATAATCTTTATCCTCTTAAATTTGGTCCCCTGTTTACCAGGTTCTGGAATTTGATATTGGTTACATTTAAATATTTTTGTAACACTCAGGAGGGCAGCCTAAACAGCACCTTTCCCCTCCACAGAACTGCCATGGCCTAGCACCGTTTGGAGTCTTACATTTGGTCCCCCGGGGGGGGGATCAAACCAGCAACCTTGGGATTTACAGTCCCATCATCAATTATCAACTTTGTAATCCAATCTCTTTCTTTTTTTTCTGTCATCATCTAGATCCGTGAAGGCAACTTGTTTTAGAAGTAAGTCCTCCCATTTGTGCACCACCTGGGCAAGATACTTGTCCTTTTTGAAGAAACCCTACTTTTGCCACATTTGTGAGCCACTTTGGAAATCCGTTCCTTGGATCTTTTAGGAAACCTTGTCAAAATGGAATCCACCAGCAACTCTTCTACTTGTCCTAAGATGGTTAAGATCAAGCCCCAGAACAAGAAATTAGGATTCAATGGGACAAACATGGAACGCTTCTTGGACTTGTACAAGATTGCTGCTTTGGTGGACGGGGCTAGCAAATTCAATATGGCCTGCAAGTTATGGTTTTTTATCTCCTCTGATGAAGTTATGGGAATCATCTAGTCCTTTGAAGGTTTTGAACGGCATAACTGGACCCTGCGGTGGGGATCAATGTTGGCTTATTGGGGAAAAATAGATGTAGCACAATTTACTTTGCAGGATCTAGATAAACTTGTCTCTTGGTGGGTCTCCAATGGTGGTTTGGCTTCAGCTTCCAATTATCAGGCTTTTAGGAAATCTTGGGATCCCATCCAATCCTACATTGTCCAAAAGGATCACATCAACACAGTGGACAAAATTCAAGTTCAATTTTTCCAATCTTTTTCTCTTGGATTGCAGGAAAGAATCAAGGACAAACTGGTTGAGTCTGGATCCATGATCACTACCAGGGATAATTGAGTCAAGCTCCCTGGTTTCCTTATCCTCAAGGGAGTGGTGGATAAAGTCATGAAAGGTCAAACAGCCCTCAATTTTCAAAATTCTAAAACCCCTGAACCAGTCCATTCACCCTCTTTCAAAGAGCCAAACAAGATCATGAATAAAATGGAATCCAATTGCAGGCCCAAGAACCCTCATCCTAACCAAGAAACTGCTACAATGGACAAGATTACTAAACTTCTCAAAGCCTTTGAAAACAAAATGAATCAAAAGATTTCCTCTCTTGCTGTTCCTAAACCTTCTAGTGCTGTTCCTAAAAATACTATAGTCTGCTATATTTGCCACAGGGAAGGCCATGAAACCAATCAATTTCTCAAGCTCCAGAAGGACAAAGACAAGGAATTAGTGGAGCAAAAAGGGCATAATTGTTTTCTTGCTAATGGTGCCCTGATCCCCTTTGATTTATCTTGCCCCATTTGTCATGTGATGGCCTCTTACCAGCCACCTCCTCCTATGAAGGCATCCTTGACTTCTGTGGATTTCCGATCTTCTTGTGGTAATCTTCAACCCTGGTATCCCCCAGCTATTTCCTTGTCTTCTCTGGTTGGTACTTACCAATCCAATCCAGCAAGGAAGCAACATGAGGAGCCAAAACCTCATAAAGCTCCTTCCCTGCCAACCTTGATCCTCCAAAAACCGCCCAAATGAAAATCCTCACCTGAGCCCTCTTCTGACGTAGAAGACATGGAGGTTGAGAAAGAACCACTCATGGAAAGGTCTCAAGATCACCCTGATCCCCCTTCCTCATCTATTAAAACTCATCAATCCCCTGATCCTGTTTCTGCTTCACCCAACCTCCCTCCCTCCACCCAGCCCAAGGTTTGGTTTGAGAGGGGAATTTCCAAAGATTACCCCAATGCTGTGGAAGGGGTTTTGAAGAAAATTTCTGATCTTAAAATTCCTGATCTATCTGTGGCTGAACTTCTATTGATCTCTCCATCTGTTGCTGAAGGAATGAAGAAATGTGTTTCTTGTTGCCGTGTGGAAATTGGCCCTGAGGAACTCAAGGTCTCCTCTGGAACTTTGATAGAGGATTCTGGTGGAAAAGATCCCTCTTCTGAGTCCAGTATTTACTCATTTCCTCTTATTTTTCTTCCCTGACATCTTGGTGAATCAGCTAAAACGGTCTTGCTCCTTGTCTACTCTGTCTCTCAGCTCATCTTGATCTTGGATTCTTTGGCCTGCAAACTGAAACTCAGCCCTAGGATCAGTTTCACCTCTTCAGTTTATGGAATAGGGAATCAGTCTTGCAAATTGGTTGGAATTGTTGAGGAAATACCAGTCCAGATTGGCCAAAACATTGTTGGAACTTGTCATTTCTGGATCACACGCTTGAATGGACCTATGATCTTGGGTCAACCTTTATTAATCAATTTTGGAGCAACTCTGATGTTTTCCAATCAAGTTGGGGAGAGAATCATCCTCCCCGATTCAGATGGTAGAAAAATTGAGGTTCCTCTTTGTTCTTTGGATTCTGGTTGCTGGGAAAGAGATTTCCCTGGTCATTTTCCTAAACAGAAGGATAATTCCAGTTCTTCTCATTTTTATGGGAGTAGTTGATCCTACTAATAGTTGTAGTACTTTTAAGCATCAACCTCCAACTGAAGGGTAGACCCTCAGCCCAGAGGCCTATTTCTCCTTCTTTTCAACGGTTTCCTCTGATCTCAAAAATATCAAAAATCAAAAACAAAACAAAATGTAAAAATCCAAAATTATTTCTTCTTCATCTATTGTTTCTTCTTTTTGCTGTACTCTTATTCCTAATCAACCTTCTTTCAGTTATGATGTGAATCTCCGCAATGAGTCTAAACTAGATCCCAATCTCAATCCTATTTTTGGTGGCTTTTTTGTGGAAGAATATGGGCTTCAGTGGAGGCAAATTGGGGTAGAATTAACTCCTCCCAATTGTGCACCACCGGAATATCCTACTACCATCATTTTAAAAAACCTACCTTTTGCCACACATGTGAGCAATGCATTATCCCCTGGGA
The DNA here is from genome assembly GCA_025617555.3 of Puccinia polysora. Lineage (NCBI taxonomy): Eukaryota > Fungi > Basidiomycota > Pucciniomycetes > Pucciniales > Pucciniaceae > Puccinia > Puccinia polysora. Next base: position 13,540,878 of record CM062617.1, read on the forward strand.
CTTCTTTTATGGAAAAGGCACTTTTTGAAAATGTTGCGGGACATCAAACTTGGAAGGCGTTAGAACTTGGTCTCAATCACCGTAGTCAGATCTCTCAGGTCAACTCTTGGAAAAAACATGAACCACTCTCTTTCACCTCCAAATATAAACCAGTTGCAAGGAAAATCCAACCAGTCAACCAGCCAATGCCTCTCAACCTCAATCCTCCTCTTAGACTTCATCCTTTATCCCGCAATCCTTACTGTGGTTTACCTTGATCTCTTGCTGGTCCATTCATCCCCTCTGGCTGTGTCACTGAAAAACTTCTGAGAGTAGTCAACCTTGGACCAGATGGATGGCTTCTACCTGATGAGTTGTATTTGATCAAGAATGTCTTGGCTCTTAGGGAAAAATCTATTGCTTTCTGTGAAGAAGAGAGAGTTCTCTTGAAAGAGTCCTATGGTCTGCCTTATATCATTCCTTTAGTAGAACATGATCCCTGGCAAAAGAAGAAGATACCAATCCCTGCTGCCAAAGTTGACGAGTTCATCAAGTTGGTCTGGGAACAAGTCCGAACAGGTTTATATGAACAGTCAACTTCTAGCTATTCCAGTCCTGTTTTCTGTGTCCTTAAAAGTAATGGTAAACTTAGAATAGTTCATGATCTCCAGCTGCTAAATAAGGTTACTATTAAACACTCTGGTATTCCCCCTGCTACTGAAGAGTTTTTTTAATCCTTCTCTGGGAGAGCTTGCTATGGTATAGGTGACATTATGGGTGGCTATGACAAATGGTTCTTACATCCAATTTCTTGCCCTCTCACCACATTCAATACTCCTCTTGGTCGCTTCCAGCTTACTTGACTGCCTCAAGGGGCCACCAACTCAGTTGCGGTCTATCAGGCTCAGATGGTTTGGCTCCTCCAGGATGAAATCCCCAATCATGCTGGTATCTTCATTGACAACGGTGGAATTAAAGGACCACTTTCTGACTATAACAAGGAGTTCTTACCCTGGCATTCAGGAATCTGTTGATTCATCTGGGAATATGCGACCACTTTGGAAAGGGTCCTGTTCCAAATCAAAGAATCTGGCCTCACTTTCTCTGGATCCAAATTGGCTGCCTGTGTCCCTGCCCTGGAAATTGTTGGTCATGTGGTCTGCAAGGAAGGAAGAAGGTTGGCTCCATCCAAGATCAACAAAATCCTCTCTTGGCCTACTCCCATCAACCCAACTGAAGTCAGGGGTTTTCTAGGTTTTGTCACTTATGTTTGAATTTTCATCCCATCTTTATCCAAAATCTGTGCTCCCCTACGTCGCCTGACCAGAAAAGATGCTGAGTGGATCTGGACCCAAGAGTGTGAACATTCTTTTCAGCGGCTTAAAATGATTGTTGGCAAGGACATATTCTTGAGGAAGACCGCTTACGGACCAGGAGCTGGGAAGATCAAATTGGCTGTTGATTCCAGTTATCAATCTGTTGGGGCTGTCCTCACCCAGGAAGATGAAAATGGTTGGGACCGTCCTTCTCTCTATGAATCCCTGTTATTTTCAGATTTAGACTACAGGTACTCCCAACCAAAACAGGAACTCTGTGGCCTGGCTCAAATGTTGAAGAAACTCCAAACTGTCCTCTGGGGTCAACACTTTGAGTTAAAAGTTGACGCATGATCCATCATCAAAATGATCAATGCCCCCAGCCTCCCAAATGCTTCTATGACACGTTGGGTGGCCTTTATCCACCTTTTCTTGTTTGATATTGTTCATAGGCCTGGCAAATCCTTCACCATGCCCAATTGTTTATCTTGACGCCCCCTTGGAGACAAAGAATTGGATGTTGGAGCGGACTTTGACAAGGAGGAGCCTTTAATTTGTCCAGTCTTCACCTTTTCCTCCCCAAATTACTCTGGATTCCAACAAGGTTTCTGGCTAAAATTAGAGCAGTACCTTTCCACTCTCCAAAGGCCTCCTGATCTCTCCGCTAAAGATTTTAGATTTCTCAAGAGGAAGTCTTCCAACTTCTTTTTGCAAGGTACTAGACTTATGAAAAGGGGCAATCCTTGTGCTCTAATTGTTGTCACGATCCCCTCCAAGCAAGATTCAATCCTCAACAGTCTCCATCAAGGTCTTGGGCATTGTGGGGAAACCAACACCTATCCATGTATACCCAAAAAATTCTGGTGGCCATCTTTGAAGAAATCAGTCTCTCAATGGTGCAAGAGTTGCAAAGTATGTCAGAAACGTGATCTTAGGCGCCCGGCTGAAATTTTTTATCCCACTGGGGAGTCCACTGTCTTTGGAAGGATTGCTATGGATGTGGTTCACATTAAGGCTGGTGGAGCTAAGTACCTCATTGTGGCTAGAGATGATTTTTCTGGTTTGTTTGAAGCAAAATTCCTTAAGAACCTCAGCTCTGAATTGGTAGCAGCTTTTCCTGACAAGACTTGGACAATGCTTTATGGCTTGGCTTGATCTTATTTGCCGATGGTGGCTCTGAGTTTGGTTGCAAACTGGTCAAAATGATCCAATCACTTCCTGGTCAACATAGGGTGACCACTCCTTATTATCCCAAAGGAAAAGGCATGGTGCAAAGAGGCCATGCCCCTTTGAAGACTGCTCTTTTCAAATTGGCTAGTGAAAGTGGAAAGAATTGTTGCAAATTTCTTCCCCTTGTCCTCTTCTCCAATAAAATCTCAACTAAAAAAACCACTGGCTACTCATCTTACAAAATTATCTTTGGACAAAGGGCTGTCCTTCCTCTTGATCTGGAAATGGAATCTTTCTTAGGTATTTCTTGGGGAAAGGTTTCTTCCACCACTGATCTATTGGTTGCAAGATCCAGGCAACTGGAGAAAAGTGAAGATGTTTGTGACAAAGCTTATCAGAAAATGATGGAGTCAAGTGAAAAATCAGTCCAGTATTGGGAGGATAAGCATTCCAATCAAGTAGGGGACCCCTTGAATGCTGGTGATCTAGTTTTAGCCTACAACTGATTCTTGGAAACTCAGTGGGGAAAGCTTTTTTCCAATTGCTGGAATGGTCCTTATCTAGTTGTCTGTCAAGTCAGAGGTGGATCATATCTTCTGGAGGAACTGTATGTTACTGAGATGGCCAGAAGTTTCTTTGCTGATCAGGTCAAGAAATTTCATTGTCGCAGAGGAAACTTTGATCAGAAGTAAGTCCTCCCAATTGTGCACCGCCAGGGTCATCTGCTGCATTTTTGTTGTGAAACTATACTTTATGCCACATACTTGCGCACCTGGGACACCTTCTTTATTTTATTGCAGTTGACTCTAAAAGATCTTCTTTGGATGGATCAAGATATCCTTTTCAATCACCCTCAAGATCAAATGGCCATTTCTTGTGTTTGATCATCTTTCCTTTCTTTTCTTATAAAATCACGCTCAGATGCAGACTAAGGACAGTCTGTAAGTTGGGGAGAGATGTGGTGACCAAATCTGGACACCCTGGACCAGATGCGGAAAAACTCAAAATTTTTTACGGTTCTTTTATTTAGGTTTATTAAAAAAAAAAATTGGAATTTCTTTTTCAGTATCACCTCTCCAATTTCCTCATCCTTTCAAACATCCCTTTGTCCCATTTGTCAAGGAAAGGCCTTTCGTGATGTAGAGACTCCTGTGGGATGATATAAATAAAAGTAGCAAATAGCTTGCTGGCAGTCCTTGAAGGGGAATTTAGTATTACTTCTATTCCTTTGGAGTATTAGTATATACTAAGAGTGGTTTTGAATTGCCTGCCCTTCTAGTACTCTAGTAATTCTGCACAATAATTTATTTAAATTAATGGCTGGTTTCTTTGAGACTTAATATAGGTCTCAGATCAGACCTAGATTAATTATTAACTGTGATATTGGTAGGATTTGTTGAAGAATAGACCAGATGTATTGGACTATTGGTTAATTTATTGATCAGATATGTCTGATCTTAACCAATACCCCAATATTAAAGGGTCCAAGGGTTTATCAAAGGGCTGGTTCAGGAGAGGACCCAAGGATGGGTTTACCCACAGGGGGCTGGGCAGAGGGAAGGTTTGTAGTTTCTTTTTGTTGTGCTCTCTTTCTTTATAAAGGGTTATTTATTAACTAATGGGTGGGGTTTCTTTAATATGGTGCTGAATATTTAGGTCACGGAAGAACCCTTATTCAAGCACCTGGTGGGTGGTTTAATTGGTTAAAGATGGGTAATAACTTGGTTTCTGATTTCTTGTTTTCCTTTTATAACTGATTCAATACTAATATTTTATCTGGGTAGGTACCACAGATAGATGGTGAGATGGGCCTGAGGGCCTGAGATGTGTGTGTGAGGGGATTGGTATGGATGGCATGAGGATAGAACTTGGATAGGGCAGAGAGGCCCTCCTTAAATAGACAATCTGGTCCTCAGGGGATGCTCAGGGCTGCCCCTGAGGGTGCCCTGGGGCTTCCCCTGTTACAGTGGGATACAGGTACATGAGAAATTTTAGCTGGTTGGAAAAAGACATTGCATGAAACTGAGGGAATTCTGCTGGTTGGACAAAAGATACTGCATGAAACTGAGGCAATTCTGCTGGTTGGAAAAAGCTGGTACAGGGGTTTCATGCATGCACAGCCCTGCACAAATTGCTGTGAAGTGCAGATACAATGTATTCCTGTGCAGTACTAATGGTTGGTCTGGTGCTACTTGATACTTCCTACATGTGTTGCTGTGCATCCACTGGTGGTTTGTTTGGTGCTACTTGCTTCTACCTTCATGTATTTCTTGTGCATTACTGGTGGTCTGTTTGTTGCTTCATTTTCTTGGCTGCCTGCATTTATTGCTGGGTAGCCCTGTGGTACTTGTACTGGTGGGATGTTTGGTATCACATGCTGCTGCCTACATAGATTGCTGTGAGGTGCTGAGTTTTTTTGGTACTTCATGGTTCTTGTTGAGACTGGATTCACTTCCTCCTGCCTATACTGTCCTGTATACTCCTGCATAGTCTTGTGTATGTGTATTTGCTTGCTTGTTTGGATCTGGTTGAGACTGGTTCCACTTCCTCCTTCCTATACTGTCCTGTATAATTCTGCATAGTCTTGTGTATGTGTATTTGCTTGTTTGTTTGGATCTGATTGAGACTGGTTCCACTTCCTCCTGCCTATTCTGTCCTGTATACTTCTGCATAGCCTTTTGTATGTGTATTTAAATTCATCCTGGGTGAGGTGACAGGAGCTGAACTAGTTGCACTGCCTCCTGTATCTGTATTGCTGTATTCTGGCTAAGGTGATAGGGTTGGTGTATGGTTCTGTTGTTGAGGGTAGGCTGTTACTAGTAGGTACTTGAGGGTTTGAAAGGTATGTCTTTATGCCTTCCACAGAGCTGTGCCACCTGGTTGGGTATGAGTTTGCCACAGTTGAAGGGTTCTTGGGCTGTATCTTCTAATCCATGAGAGATAGAGGGGTACTTTGGCTGAGTGACTATAAATTATTTGTGATGTACAATCCATCTCTGAGGTTTCTTTGAGGGCTGGAGCTGTTGTTACACTAGAAAATTGAGTCTGATGGCTATAGGACAGGTTTGTTCTGCATCCCCCCCAGACTTAAGCTGTCCACAGCATTCCTGTCCATAGACATCAGACTCCACATCCTATCTTCCTTCTTCTTATCCTTCTTCTTGTTGTTTTTCTTGATCTGAGAGACATAAATAAAAAAAAATACTAATAATCACAGTAGCATAAAACAAAAGTCCACAGAATCCTAGTGATCCAGTTGGTCCTTTTGAAATCTTGGTTGCTTATCTTGAGATCTTCTCCACTTAATTATTTCTTGATTGTTCCCATGTAGCAAGTAAAAGTATAATTAAATCCTTTCCATTCTTCTTGTTTGTTGAATTATACTAGGGTTCTTCTGGATAAAGAAAGGTTTTGGCATTTTTCTTTCTGTTCCTTCTGATTTGACTTTAAATCTTCTTTTCCCTTCTCCATATACTATGGTACTTCATGGCCAAAGAAGGATTCTCCTCTCATCACCCCTTCCTAAATTTCAATCTTCTTTTCCCTTCTCCATATACTATGGTCCTTCATGGCCAAAGACAGATCTTCTTCATTTTATTCCCCTTTTTTTTTCCTCTGAATCTTTTCTCTAGTTTCAGGCCTTGACACCCTGTTTGTATCTATTCAAACCTGATAGATAACTCTTTTCCTTTGAAACCCACTATAATGTCTTCAATCAGAGAGTCCTAGCTAAAGATTAATTGATCCCTTTTTCCTTGATACCTTGACGCATCTTGAAATATTTAATTGGGTCCAATTTTGAGTTAAGCCAATCTTGATGTATTCAGGTCCTTCGTTCTTCCCAGTTTTCCATGTTCTCTTTGGGTTGAAATCTATTTACAGTAATGACCTTCTTGATGAAATGTATATTTTCATTCATTCATCCTCTGATTATATATATATTTTTTTTAATTTAATTTAATTTTTAATTTTTTAATTTTGATTATTTTTCTTTTTCTTTTATTTATTCATTTATTTCATTTTTTTTATGTATTTTATTTATTTTATATTTTTTTTTGCAGTTTAGACTCATGCTTAGGAGTTCTGTTTGTCTGATTGATCTTTGTAATGATAGATTTAGCAGTTTAGGCTCTTGTTAGGAGCCTTTCTTCCTTTTATTGATGGATTTAGCAGTTTGGGCTCTTGCTTAGGAGCTTTTTTTATTTTATACACCCTCTTCCTTTTATTTTATCTTTATCTTTATTTTTATTTCTGTTATTATTTTATTATTATATATATTTTTTTTTTAAAAAAAAAATTAATTTTATTCATTTATTTTTGATGTATAGCCGTTTCTGGATCCAGTCTCAATGGCGGTTTGTCTTTCTTTTTGGGGATGTGTGCGGAATTCGGTTGCGGGCTGACGGAGGGAGGCTTTTGGCGGGTGGACAGGGGGGCGCGCAAGGTGCGCGGGAGGTTTGCTAACAAAGGGGTGACGGGGCGCGCAAGGTGGTCGTACGAGGATGGGAATTACTGCGCGCGGGAGTTTATTTTGCGGCTTAGATCTGCCTGTAATCCCCGCAACCAGATGATATTGATCTTTTGCAAGTATTCCAAACACGACAACGTACAGGGGCAAGGCCTTTGGATTTGAATACAGCCTTCAGGCTTTCATTGGTAGGTCCTTGTTTCTGTTTCTCCTTCACTGTATTTGTTCTCTTTGCTATGTTTATTCTGTATTGATTTTTCTCATGACTCAATGACCAACCAAATACTCTTGGTGATGTCACACTTGTGGCTTGATTTGATTTTTTTTTTATATGTATGTAGATCTTGAAAACAGCTCCTCTCCTTAATTCAATGCAGGCATTCAAAAAAATAGGGGCCCGGGGTCATTGCAAGCAATTTCTAGGAGTCCACTTTTGATCCTTGATTAATGTCAATCTTGCGGTCACCCAATGTTCAATTGTGATTGGTACAGCCGTGAGGTGTTTGACTGTTTGGTAAGTCACTAGTTCATTCTTTTATCCCTGTATTCTCCTTTCAACAACTGCTTGCATGGTCTGATTGAATTTTTTTTTTGTCTTTTAATTAATCTCTTTTTTTTTGTCCTTCCAATTGATGTGAGATCTGCAGGGCCCCAGGCGGCGCGGTGATGGGGACGTTGCATGCAAGGTGGTCGTAGAAGATGGAGCACGCGGCGATTGTTGAAGGCCAGGTTTGATAACCAATTGCCGCGGCTCCACTCAATGTCAATCTTCTTTGCAATCACCTGATGTTGGATTGCAATAGAAACAGCAATGAGGCATCTGATTATCCGGTAAGCCACCACTTGATTCTCCATTTTCTGTATTTTTTTTTGCTACGTTGATTTCTGTATTGATTTCCTCATGACTCAATGTCCAACCAAATACTCATGCTGACGCCACACTTGTGCCTTGATTTGTTTTCTACATATGTAGATCCTGACGGCAGTACTCCCCCCTCCTTAACTTGACACAGGTGTTCAAGGAATGGGGCCCGAGGTCATTGCGGGCGGTGAAAGTGTTCCGTTTTTTATTTGGCCAACAAAATATTATGTTTGGTTTCCTTTTTTTTATTAATCTCATTTTTTTTTTGATTGATGTAAGTTCCATCTAATTATGTATTTGCCTTGAGTCCTGACCAATTGCCGCGCTAATGCCAAAGTCTTCTCTTGCAGTATTTCTCAAGTATTCCAATTTTGGTGGTGCAATCTGATTGGACTCCAGCCAATACAATCTAGGGGCCCAGGGTGAGTATTCAATTTGATCAATCAATCAATTTGTTTGTTGGTTTTTGTGTATGCTTGTTTGTTCTTTTTTAGTTGATCTTGATCTTTTTTTTTTTTTGGTGTAGGTTTTGCTGCCGCAATCATCAATATTGCTGCTTGTATTTAATCAATCTCATCTTGTTTATTGGAAGATTCACGAGGTGTAAGTAGGTGTCACGTTGAACAATTGGTTGATTTTATTTTTTTGGACTAATTTATCTTGCTTTTCTATTTATTTATTCATTTAAAAAAACTTCTGATTGATGTAGGCTCAGCAGGGGTTGCAATCCTGCATGGTTTACAGACGGCCCTTTGTAACTTTGATTGCAACAACTCGCGCAATCCAATCTGAGGTAAGTTAACTTCCTTGTTTGTTTTGTTTTCTTCTCTGATTGGCGGGTCATTCTGCTGCCGCGATGAGCAATACCGCCACTCAGACCTTCCCCAGGTTTTTGGACTGTTGCGGTCAAGGCAGTTGGCGGTTGGGAGCAAGGTTCTCCCCTCCCCTCCATGTCTATTTAAAGGGGGCCAACCAGCAGCCACTTTCTCCCGTCCATCCAACAATGAATTCCTGATTTGTTGCCACCACCCTTGTTTTTTTGCTTTGGTGAGTTCCTTCTCCCTCTTTTTTTTTGCTAGGGCAGCTTCTGACCCTCTTTGTTGATGTTTAAAGATAAATGGGTGAATCGCGCCTTCCTTTCCGCAGCCGGTAGCTATTCCCTTTGTCTCAATCGCCGTGGGGCCGTTTTTTTTTGTATTTTGGGGGGGGCCAGTTGGGTTTTGTAGGCAGTGAGTCGTCCCCTTTTGTGCTTTCTTTTTATTTTACAAGAAATAATCACTAACAAAGGGTATTATTATTTTTTTTAGGGGGGTTTTTTTTATAGGGGTTGTTTTAGCAACCAAATTTATATGCGCATTTTGTATATTTATATATATTTTTTTGTATATAGCATACATATATATATCTATTTTTTTTGTAATGCTTTTTTTTTGTAATGAAGTAATAATACAGTGTTGCAGTGCCACCCTTTCCCTCAGAACCAGGGCTTTGGCATTAAGAAGAAAAAAATCAGCTATAAATATTTTTTTTTGTTATTATATATAGCGTATATATTATACTTAATGTTGGGAGGAAAAATTCATCAGTTGGACTTAACATCAGTGAGTTTTTTTTCTTTTTTTTTGCAGTGAAAGTAAGATGATTCATGAAAAAGTACTGAACCTCTTTTTTTTTGTTTTGCTTCCCTTTTCTTTTTAGATACCATATGTTGTACAGTGAGAATAAAAAAATGAAAATTGCCCACCCATTCCCTAGGATCTTCAAAGGAAACTGAAGGCTTAATGCTGCATCAATTAAGATCAAAACTACTTATCCATGTGGCCTGACCACCAGGCCTCAAATGGGGTGACCTTATACATATTGATCAGATTTGAAATCCATAAACTGGCCCATCCTTCTACATAATAGAGGCTAGTTCTAACTAGCCAAGGAATTTTTCCATAATGAGAAGGCCATTCCCCTTGGTCAAGTAAGATATTGGCCAACTTATTTTTGAGAAGCTCTATGAATTCAGAATTATCCAATCCTGCTCCAGGTAGTTCTTGCCAATTGGTTCCTTCCATATCTTCAAGGTTGGTCCAGAATCCTCCAAAAATCTCTCCAAATTTGGTGTAGGATTTCTGCTTGGCTTCTTTTGATTGGTAGTCTTCAGATTCAGGGTGCGGTGAGATTGGTGTGAGGATATTGTTAGTCCAAGGGTCTGATTATGCCTTGCCATTGGTTTGAGGAATGTCTTGTCCACTGATCCAAACTTGTTCTTCTGCAGGTGCTTTCCAGTTTTTATATACTAGTGTTTCCCTTGTGGCTTGGGATGTACAATTCTCCTCCAAACTTTGAGATGCCTCTGGTGATTCTTTTTTAATAACTTCAGGTGAAGTAATATCTGGGGTGTAGCTGTCACTGGTCTGTGGTATTGGTTCTGCTTGAGGCTGAGGTATTTCTGATTCCTTTTTATTCTTGGCTTTTAGAAATTTCAGCAAAAAATTGACTATGTGATCCATTGTTCTCAGAATAGCTATGTATCTGTCCTTCAAAGGTTTGTTTCTCTGAATTGATTGCAAGTAATTTTTAAGCTCTTGAATTAATTCAGTTTCCTTGGCCACGGTAGTCCCTAGATATTCCACCAGTGCTATGATGAAATCAGTGAGTTTTTCTTTCCCTGCTGAAACCTGGTTTTCCTCTAGTTGATACTAGAATCCACTGGTTGTTTTGGTTGTCTCTTGCAGTTCTTCCTCCATCCTTATTATTGAACCTTTTTTATTTTCTTCAATCCCTCTGAGTTGATCCTTGAGGTTTTCCATTATCTGGTATGGGTTTCTTCCTGCCTTCTGAATGTTGACTTAATTCTTGAGGCTAATATTACACCAATATTGTTTTAATAAGTAGTAAAATCTGAAGGAAACAGGCTACTTTTGGGACAACAATTGTAGAGACTCCTGTGTGATTATATAAATAAAAGTAGCAAATAGCTTGCTGGCAGTCCTTGAAGGGGAATTTAGTATTACTTCTACTCCTTTTGAGTATTAGTATATACTAAGAGTGGTTTTGAATTGCCTGCCCTTCTAGTACTATAGTAATTCTGCACAATAATTTATTTAAACTAATGGCTGGTTTCTTTGAGACTTAATATAGGTCTCAGATCAGACCTAGATTAATTATTAACTGTGATATTGGTAGGATTTGTTGAAGAATAGACCAGATGTATTGGACTATTGGTTAATTTATTGATCAGATATGTCTGATCTTAACCAATACCCCAATATTAAAGGGTTCAAGGGTTTATCAAAGGGATGGTTCAGGAGAGGAACCAAGGATGGGTTTACCCACAGGGGGCTGGGCAGAGGGAAGGTTTGTAGTTTCTTTTTTGTTGTTCTCTCTTTCTTTGTAAAGGGTTATTTATTAACTAATGGGTGGGGTTTCTTAAATATGGTGCTGAATATTTAGGTCACGGAAGAACCCTTATTCAAGCACCTGGTGGGTGGTTTAATTGGTTAAAGATGGGTAATAACTTGGTTTCTGATTTCTTGTTTTCCTTTTATAACTGATTCACTACGAATATTTTATCTGGGTAGGTACCACAGATAGATGGTGAGATGGGCCTGAGGGCCTGAGATGTGTGTTTGAGGGGATTGGTATGGATGGCATGAGGATATAACTTGGATAGGGCAGAGAGGCCCTCCTTAAATAGACAATCTGGTCCTCAGGGGATGCTCAGGGCTGCCCCTGAGGGTGCCCTGGGGCTTCCCCTGTTACAGTGGGATACAGGTACATGAGAAATTTTAGCTGGTTGGAAAAAGACATTGCATGAAACTGAGGGAATTCTGCTGGTTGGACAAAAGATACTGCATGAAACTGAGGCAATTCTGCTGGTTGGAAAAAGCTGGTACAGGGGTTTCATGCATGCACAGCCCTGCATAAATTGCTGTGAAGTGCAGATACAATGTATTCCTGTGCAGTACTAATGGTTGGTCTGGTGCTACTTTATACTTCCTACATGTGTTGCTGTGCATCCACTGGTGGTTTGTTTGGTGCTACTTGCTTCTACCTTCATTTATTTCTTGTGCATTACTGGTGGTCTGTTTGTTGATGCATGTTCTTGGCTGCCTGCATTTATTTCTGGGTAGCCCTGTGGTACTTGTACTGGTTGGTTGTTTGGTATCACATGCTGCTGCCTACATAGATTGCTGTGAGGTGCTGAGTTTGTTTGGTACTGCATGGTTCTGATTGAGACTGGATTCACTTCCTCCTGCCTATACTGTCCTTTATACTCCTGCATAGTCTTGTGTATGTGTATTTGCTTGCTTGTTTGGATCTGGTTGAGACTGGTTCCACTTCCTCCTTCCTATACTGTCCTGTATAATTCTGCATAGTATTGTGTATGTGTATTTGCTTGTTTGTTTGGATCTGGTTGAGACTGGTTTCACTTCCTCCTGCCTATACTGTCCTGTATACTCCTGAATAGTCTTGTGTATGTGTATTTGCTTGTTTGTTTGGATCTGATTGAGACTGGTTCAACTTCCTCCTGCCTATACTGTCCTGTATACTTCTGCATAGACTTGTGTATGTGTATTTGAATGCATCCTGGGTGAGGTGACATGAGCTGAACTAGTTGCACTGCCTCCTGTATCTGTATTGCTGTATTCCCGCTAAGGTGACAGGGTTGGTGTATGGTTCTGCTGTTGAGGGTAGGCTGTAACTAGTATGTACTTGGAGGTTTGAAAGGTATGTCTTTATGCCTTCCACAGAGCTGTGAAACCTTTTTGGGTATGAGTTTGCCACAGTTGAAGGGTTCTTGGGCTGCATCTTCTAATCCATGAGAGATAGAGGGGTACTTTGGCTGAGTGACTATAGGTCATTTGTGATGTAGAATCCATTTCTGAGGTTGCTTTGAGGGTTTGAGCTGTTGTTACACTAGAAAAGTGAGTCTGATGGCTTTAGGACAGGTTTGGTCTACCACAACAACCTCACCATCTAGACACTGCATTCAATTCCTTCTCTCTTCATTCTCTCCCCCTTTCTTTTGGCCAAACGCGCAGGCCTAGACCCGCTTGGCCCAAGACATCCCATTCCATCCATTGTTCCCCTCCCTCATCACCATTATTGCTCTATTGATCTCTTACCTTCCTCAACATCACCGGATGATCTCCTCAAAATCCTCATCAAGGTATCAGCCCCCAGTTCTTACTCCTAGGTTTAACCAGCTCCACCAGCATTCTCATCAAAGTTCTCACTCTCCAATGGGGTGTTTTTGTAGAGCCTCCTGTGGGATTATATAAATACAAGTAGCTAATAGCTTGCTGGCAGTCCTTGAAGGGGAATTTAGTATTACTTCTACTCCTTTGGAGTATTAGTATATACTGAGAGTGGTTTTGAATTGCCTGCCCTTCTAGTACTATAGTAAGTCTCCACAATAATTTATTTAAATTAATGGATGGTTTCTTTGAGACTTTATATAGGTCTCAGATCAGACCTAGATTAATTATTATCTGTGATAATTGTAGGATTTGTTGAAGAGTAGACCACATGTATTGGACTATTGGTTAATTTTTTGATCAGATATGTTTGATCTTAACAAATAACCCAATATTAAAGGGTTCAAGGGTTTATCAAAGGGCTGGTTCAGGTGGGGACCCAAGGATGGGTTTACCCACAGGGGGCTGGGTAGAGGAAAGGTTGGTATTTTCTTTTTGTTGTGCTCTCTCTTTCTTTGTAAGGGTATTTATTAACTAATGGGTGGGGTTACTTTAATATGGTGTTGAATATTTAGGTCACAGAAGAACCCTTATTCAAGCACCTGGTGGGTGATTCAATTGGTTAAAGATGGGTAATAACTTTGTTTCTGATTTCTTGTTTCCTTTTATAACTGATTCACTACTAATATTTTATCTTGGTAGGTACCACAGATAGATGGGTTGATGGGGTGAGTAGGGGATGAGTTGGGTGAGTAGGGGATGATTTGGGTGAGTAGGGGATGGTGATAATATGGGTCATACAACTTGGATAGGGCAGAGAGGCCCTCCTTAAATAGAAAATCCTGCCCCCAGGGGTGCTCAAGGCTGCCCCTGAGGGTTCTCCCTGTTCTGGTGAGGAACAGTGAGCTACAATTTCATGAGACATTTTAGCTGGTTGGAAAAGGCTTGTACAGTTACATGAGGCATTTCTTCTGGTTGGGAAAAGCTGGTACAGGGGTTTCATGCATGCACAGCCCTGCATAAACTGCTGTGAAGTTCAGATACATAGAATTCCTGTGCAGTACTGATGGTTGGTCTGGTGCTACTTGATTCTCCCTACATGTTCTGCTGTTTATTCACTGGTGATTTGTTTGGTGCTGCATGGTCTTGACTGCCTGCATATATTTCTGTGTAGTGCTGTGGGTTGTTGTTACTGGTGGCTTTTTTGGAATTACATGCTTCTGACTACATAAATTCCCGTGAGGTGCTGTGGTGGGTTGATACTGCATGGTTCTGGTAGTTTTTTTGGTATCACATTCTTCTGACTGCATAAATTTCTGTGTGGTGCTGAGGTTGTTTGGTACTGCATGGCTCTGGTAGTTTGTTTGGTATCACATGCTTCTTGCTGCATAGATTGCTGTGTGGTGCTGAGGGTTGTTGGTACTGGTACTTTGTTTGTATCACATGCTTCTGGCTGCATAGATTGCTGTGTGGTGCTGAGGGTTGTTGATACTGGTACTTTGTTTGTATCACATTCTCCTGGCTGCATAAATTGCTGTGTGGTGCTGAGGTTGTTTGGTACTGCATGGTTATGGTTGAGCCTGCTTCCACTTCCTCCTGCATGTATTGCTCCTGTATACTTCTGCACATCCTTCTGTATGTATGTTTGCTTATTTGTTTGGTCCTGGTTGAGACTGGTTACACTTCCTCCTGCCTGAACTTTTCCTGTACACTTCTGCACAGCCTCCTGTATGTATATTTGCTTGCTTTCTGGGTGAGGTGATAGGAGCTGAACTAGCTGTACTTCCTCCTGTATCTGTATTGCTGTATTCTGGTTGGGGTTACAGGGTTGGTGTATGGTCCTGGTATTGAGGGTAAGCTGTTACTGGCATGTATTTGAGATTTTACAAGTTATTTCTTGTGTCTTCTACAGAGATGTGACACCAGCTTGGGTATGAGTTTGCCACAGTTGGCGGTTTGTTGGAATGTATCTTCTAATCCCTGAGAGGTAGTGGGGTACTTTGGCTGAGTCACTATGGTTTATTTGTGATGTAGAATCTAATTCTAAGGTTAATTTGCGGGATTGAGCTGTTTTTACACTAGAAAAGTGAGTCTGATGGCTATAGGACAGGTTTTGTCTACCACATTGTCTGTTGTTATAAATTCTTGTCCCTCGGTTGATGTACCAAATCCTTACTTGGCATGAATCAAGTCTTCTCACAATAGGCTTGTTTCAACGTCATATTGATCTTCTCACTCATCTATTTTCTGCCCCAGGATGAAAAGAAGAAACATTTTCAAAGGAATCCTGTCAACAAAACTGGCTAGGATTGCCAACCCTATCCTCCCACCATCATCAATTGGTCAAGTGTCATCCAATCATTCACCTTGAGACCAAACTCACTCCCTCCACCCCCTCCGCAAACTGCTCTGAGCAACTCCAATTGCTCAGCCACCAATCCAACAATAATTCCCACTCCCCCCCTCCATCTTTGGGTGAGGGTGGGAAAATGTTGTCTACCGCCCGCGGACACCCGCGGGCGTCCTGATCTGTTTTTCCTTTCCCACTTCTTCTGCCTTTGGCCAAAGGGTGGGTGTGATTCTGGTATTGTTGCGCGCTTCCGTCCACAGACAGACGCAGGATAGGTGAAGGGATTAAATAGATCCCACCCTGGTCGGGAAGGCTGGATTTCCACTGGCCTGCGTGATCAAATTCTTCTGATCACCTAAAATCTGAAAATCAAAAAAAATCTTTTTCTGCTCCATTTGTAGTATCCCTTGTACATAGTCTAACAGGGCCTTCTGCCCATATAAGGAGGGGCTCTCCCCTGCCTTTTTGAGGGGACCACTTCCCACCTGAGAGGAGCATCCTGGAACCCACAAGCACCATAGTATCATCATTGTTTTTACCTTGCAATACATCATCCTTGGTGTCTTCATTCCCCTTTATCTGAGACAAAAATTTGGGTATATCTTTGATTTCCCCTTGATCTTTGAGCCTCCATACTCAAACACTTGATCCTTTATCCTTATCACCAACCAATAGCTTTTCTGGTTGAAGAAGAATTTGACTAATTGAATTCTTGAGTGTGTTACACAACTCCTGATCCCTTTATCCAACCATACTGGTCCTGATCATTCTTTGATTTTCTTTCTGGATTCAGTCACATTTTGACTGAAGAAGTTTTATTAAGCTTAAAGCCTGGAGTGTTAGACCTCCCTTCATCACTTTTGAAGTTGAATTCTGCCACACTCCTCTTGAGTCCCTTGAGAAGTGTTGGGTTATTCTTGTTTGGAACAGTTATTGTTTTGCTCCTAGAGCTTCTTCAAACAATTAGCTTTGTCTTTTGCAGCCACCCACAGTTATCTGGTACCCTTCAATTAATTTATTGCGGAGAGTTGGGCAGGTTCATTGAGAACCTGGAGGCTGTTTGGGATTGAGTTGATCTTTCCTAAGCTTCTCCTGACGACCAGAGCTATTAGCTTGTGGGCATTGTTACTTACAATTGCCTTTTCTTTTTGGACTCTGAACAAACCTTGACTTCTTCTATTCATGTTTTCCCCGGCACCTTCTTGCCTCAGATAGTGTTGTTTCCCAGCTACCAACCACTATAATCTTTACCCTCTTACATTGGGTCCCCCTTTTACCAGGTTCTGGACTTTGATCTTGGTTACATTTAAATATTTTTGTAACACTCAGGAGGGCAGCCTAAACAGCACCTTTCACCTCCACAGGACTACCACGGCCTAGCACCTTTTGGAGTCTTACAACGCTTGGCAAGATTGTTGGTCTGTTGGTTGGATGACCCGCCAAGGTGGGAGATAGGGGTGCAAGAGCATGAGACTGGTTGTGGGAACAACAAGGGGTGGGGGGGAGATGACCAATGAATGTTGACCTTGATGTCAAAAAAAAATGCCGGTGCAGGCAACAGTCAAGCCAAGCCAAGCCGGTCTTCACTGGCGCAATTTGGCAAAACAAGGTCCAAAGCAAGGAGGACAAGAATTGAACACAAGAACTGGGAAGTTTCAAACCCCAGGGAGACATCCCTAAACCACTGGGAGATGGGAAAGCTGGTGGATCTGCAGGCCGAAGGGATCTGATTCAAGAAAGAGAAATTCAATTTTTTGTTTGATTATGAAAGATAGCTAAAAAAAATCATAAAAAATTCTAAACTTTTCAGCACTGGTACTGAGGTGTCCAGTTTTGGTCACCACACTTTGACAACTGTCTGAGGGCAAATGCTCCAAGGATACAGTCTTGTGGAAGGGTCTCCCTTTTCTTTTCTTTTCTTTTCCTTTTTATCTATCTTTCCTCCTGCCACACTCATGTCCTCCCCGCACAAAAAACCTCCAATTCCATCCACCTGCAAGGAAAAACATTGTCTCAGGCATATTTCCTCCTTGGGATATGGAATTCCAGCAGCAGTCACTGCAACATTGGAGTTACTCACTAAAAAGGCTTGACAATACACTGTCCCAGATGAAATCACCCCTTGGGCCAACATCATTGCCAAGCTTGAAGAATGGGAGTCTCAGATTGATGCCAAAGCCCATACGTTGGAAGATAAAATCAGACAGACATTATCCACCCATTCAGTGCTGGCACCCAAGGCGTTGATTCAACTAGATTGGGATGCTGATTTGGATGCCCGTAATTTGGCTTCCACATCACACTTGATCATCAACTCTATTTCCAACCACAATTGCTTGGAATTCAACATGACAAACCAGTCCATTTGGGTGGACAACAGAAAGGAGCTGATGCGGCTGTCCATGGACAGCTCCAACTATCTAGAAATCCCTTCCTATAACAAGTACCACAAGCATGTTTTCCAACCTATAATTCTAGGTTTGGTGGCCACAACGCTGAAGCATATGCTCCAGAAGTGCACCTCAAAACTTGCAATGTTCAAGACACTGGCCCGTCATTTCCACACCAACAGCCAAGCCTCAAAAATGAAGGTATTCCGTCAAATCTGCACCTATAAAGTCAATCCCTAAATGGCAACAGGCAATTTGCATTCAATCAAGGACTTAGTGGACAAGTTTGAGCCTGTAGGTGGCAAACCTAGCAGCAACGCCTTTGCCGGTTTTGGGTGGGATTGGATCCCACCAGTGAGATCTATTGTGATCTTGAGGGACGTATTGATTGCAAGATGGCCAGAGGTGCTGTCCTGTCTGTGCTGACTTTTATTAAGATACTGGAATTATATGAAATCTCTCAACAGCATTTGACTGCTATGGTCAGCGTAAGGCCGCCATCCCTGTTTCCCTCCCTTCACAGCTTATCAGCACACGTTGCAATCCCAGACCCAGTTTTTTAAACCTCATCCAAGCCGGCTGATGTGCTGTCTTCCAATACCGTGGAGAACAAGCCAGAATTTTTTGCCTTGGCCCCTTTTGCCTGCTGGAACTGCGGCTCTGCGGAGCACAGAAAAAACTAGTGTCAATTTCCTCTTGTGGATCAATGTAGGATCCCAACCAGGGGCACTGGCTGGGGGCTGCCTTTTACGCCGAAAGCCTTGCAGCGTACTAACCTTCCTACTCAGGGTTTCCAACCCTTCTACCCTATACTGGCTCCGGTTGGTATGGATGCAACCTACCTGTCTGTGCAACCCACCTCATACCACCCATACTCCTCCCAGCAGAGCACTGTTGCTCAGCCTGCCAGGAACCCCAGAAACCGCCCTGCAGATCTCTATTAGCCGCGCTATTATGCCGGGGGGTGGTTCCTTGACTTCTTTTTCTTCCAGGCTAGTCACAGGGGGCTTGCCTTCTCCCTCTGCCAGGGTGGTGGATTTCCCAGAGGAGGTACTGGATGCAGAGTCACTGCAGTTCCACTCTATGGACATAGCACCGTCCTCCTACAACCCAATAATTGACACAGGTTTCTCACATCACCTTACTGGCAATTGTAAGAGCCTCTTTGACTTCAGGCCATTAGAACCTATCCCTTTGAGGGTTGCTACTGACGGGTGTTGGGCTTCTGTCACAGGAGTTGGTTCACTCCTTTTCCTGGCTCCCAATGGGAGAAAAGTTGTCAGCCTCCTGGATGCCAAGACCCTTGCTATCCTTTAGCTACCAGAGGTGATATTGTAAATAATAAATATATTATTTAATAAATGCAGCAAAATCCGTAGAATACTTGGATTAAGCTTATTGCAAGGTTAAATGGTTTGGCTATTGTTTATTTTTTCAAATCAAAATTGATTATTAAATATTTATAGAGGGGCCACAATTATATTGGGGATCTTTAACACCTCTATTCAGGGATGTCAGTATGAAAACACGTAGTCCTGGTTACTTTGGGTTCTTTAGTTTAAAGATTATTATACCCAAAGATAATATGTATATAAAATAAACAATGGAGTGGTAGGGCCTTTTAGCCAAGTTACCACGACATAGAAAGGATAATAAAACTCACTGGTATATTTTTAAATCCTTTGGGTATCTGTTTGGGACGTGTACTGATGGGTTAAACCTGTATACTGGGGTTATAAGGTTGTTCAGCAGTTTTAATTGATAAAAAGAGGTTTGAAGACGGATATTACTGATCAGAAATTGCCATAAATCACTAACTTATCTCTTATAAGGATTTGATTACCTTGGCACGGCATCTGGATATGAATATTACTGGGTCTCTTCCCATCAACATCCTCAAAAGAGCTCTGTATTTATAGTTTTTGGAGTCCCAATATGGTCCTTCTGAGGTTTGTAGGTTCTCAAAGGGACGGACACTAAGGCTAGCAGGGTAACCCAGGGTAGCCTGTCATGTTATCTTGGTTCTATAGCCCAGGTAGCATCTAATTTGTTAGGGTATGGGAATCACTCTAGCTTATAATGGACATTAGGACGTGTGAATAACACTAATCTGTCCTATTTATGTATCATTTAATTAATTATCCTTAGTATATGTTCCCAGTAATCTCATAATTATGTTATTAGACATCTCTAAGGACATTTTGATGTCAGGTAATTTCTCATTATGTATCATATAACCAGAGTAAAAGTCATAATATTGATTTTACTCTTTATTTACAAGTTCCAGTTGATTTGTTAAGATAATTACTTAAAAATATAAGTCATGGGAATTCATGTAATATTATTAAATCATAATTTTCCTTAGTATGTCACAATAATATTGCTGTATAGCAATTCCCATCAAAGTATATCAAAGTATTTTAATATATTTTTTGAAGCTTTCATTGTCTTATTTTTGACATTCTTGATACTTTGCATTATATTAAATAAAAAATAAGTGTAAGGATTATCTAGGTATTTTTATATAATATTATGTATATTTAGACAGTCTACTATCCACGGGAACCTTTATTACAGATTTAAAAATTTCTTGTGTATGTTTTAGCCTGTTTACGCGGTACCCAGGCCGCCTGTCACTATGTCAGCTTGTAGTCCCGTGGCTGCGTACTTGTCAGATGCCCGGGGCTGCGTACACAACCTTGAAGGGTTGACATGGCTGTATCTCAGCTGCACGCGGGTGCTGTGGCTGCCGCGGCTGCCTGCGGGAATTGTGACAAAACACATTTCCACCCGTAACTCCTAAAATATACACAACACCTCAATTCTGACTGAATTTTAGGTGTGAAACCTATACGTTGTGGTGTCAATTTATAGACACGGATTGGGAACTGCATTGCGGCTGCGCGCTCAAAATTGGAGGCAAGCGGGCTCAGCATTAGGGTATGTGGAGTGCTCAGCAGCAGCCGCTGTTTGGCTCTGCATCTGGTGGACGGGTTGGGCTCAGCATCAAATGCCAAGTGAGCGGCGATCCGCCCTGGGGATTGGATTCAGAAGGTAGTGCGCTCAACTAGGTTTGCGGGCGCGCCTTTTCTGATACATAGGGGCGGAGCAATCCACGGGCTATGAAGGAACGGATGGAGCACCCGTGCAAGCGCAAGCATCATGCCGGATATTACCAAACACCCACCACGGGCGCAGACAAACAGATACTGACGGGCGCAGGGGGCTCCAAGTAGGGTGCGGTGCAAGGACCGCGTCATGAGAAGGACAAACCGGATGGATGGAACGGCGTACGGACGACAGGGCAAGTTTTGTACGGAGGAGGTGGGGAGAGGAGGCTAAGGTTTCTGTTTTGGGATTTTTTTCTGTTTCTTTTTCATACTGTCATTTGCGCTTGTACTTAGGTTAGGGTTGAGAGGGAGGACTTATCCTCCCTCCCAACTCCGGGTTGGAGGAGGAGGTAAGGAAGGAGGAGGGGAAGCAGACCATCACATCATTGGATTGGATCACTCATCTCACCAAGAGATTAAAGGAACTCATACCAGATACACATCCAGGTGGAAAGTTCTTAGGATTGAAGGATTGGCGATTTCTCTCTCTCTCTACTTTTCTTTATCTCTTTACCTCCTTATTTCTATTTCTCATTTAAGTGCCACTTTGGACATCCTCATCTCCTTTCAAACGCAGGGAACCGTTAACTTCCAAACCTTGGGACAATTATAGGCGGATAACCTTTAATCTTTCCACAACGTGACAATGTGTGTGAAATATTTAATTGGCCAAGAAGCTCAATACTGGAGCCATAGTATTTTGGTTGTTTTTTCCTTAATTATTTTAAAATATAAGGAGTTGGATTTCAAGGGTAGGGTCAGTGAATGACCCTACCTAATTTTGGATGGAGAATCCATTTATGTGATAATATTAATGGCTTTCCTACTCCTTCTTAGGTTATTTGTATTATTATTATTTTTATGTTATTTTAGTTACTTTTGCAGCTTGCTCTGCAATAGTAGCAAGCTGAAAAAAGTTGTTGTACCTGCCGTTTTATATTGTGCAAATGCTTCTAATACCCTTATCTCTCTTTCTGCTTTACATTGTGCAAATGTGCACTTTACGTTGTGGTGCTCTTTTATGGACGCGAGTCAGGAAAGGGCTGCAGGCGGCGCGCTCAGCAATGGGAAGGGCCTTGTTGCAGCTAGCCGCGCTGCGGGCTCAGCAGCAGTCAGGTAGGCCCAGCAGCGGTTGGGTTGGGGTCTGCACCTGGAGACGGAAGACGACGGATTGCGCAGACCAAAAAGCTTGCGCAGATCGGAAAGCTTGCGCGGATCAGAAGGCTTGCGCGGATCGGAAGGCTTGCGCGGATCAGAAGGCTTGCGCGGACTGGAAAGCTTGCGTGGATCAGAAGGCTTGCGTGGATTGGAAAGCTTGCTTGGGTCGGAAGGCTTGCGTGGATCGGAAAGCTTGCGCGGATCGGACGGCTCGCGCGGACCAGGCGGACCGCGCATTGCAAGACGCGCGGATTGGGTCACGCGGGTACGCGGATACCTGGAACGGGTTGTTGGGCGGATGCGCGCGGGCAGGCAAGCTGGGCGTACGTTGATATTGAGGGGCATGGGTTATGGGGCATGGGATGGAGGGGTAGGATTGGGCTAGGGTTCTGTGCTTAGGGGTTGTATTTCATCATTCTTGCTTACTTGTGGTTGTACTTAGGTTAGGGTTGAGAGGGAGGACTTAAATACTTTGCTCTCAACTCTGGGCGTAGGGGGGGGGGGAGGGGGAAGCACTTCACTTCACGGACTGGACTGCACTCTAGGATATCACTTTTTATGGAATCGGATTGGATTGGATTGGAAAGGAAGGAATTCATCTTATTATTTCTCTCTCTCTCTCCCTCTCTCTCTCTTGAACGGCTGCATCCAATCTCCTTACAGACGCTTTGATCAATAACTTCTGGAACTTGAGGACGACTTCTGGGGTGTTGCTCCCTAAAGTTTCCACAACGTATGCTCAGCCCACAGATGAGTTCATCATTTTTGGGAAGGGTGGGTTTTTTGCTTTTCCAATATCCATTAGATTCAGGTTGCTACCGTTGGACTTCTCCTACTCCCCTCTCTGTGTCTCTTGATTGCTCTCCTGTTACTTTTTCTGTATCTGCCTTGCCCCCTGTTGTGCCTTCCTTGTCTCCTTTTGTCACCCTTCATGTACGGCTAACCAATACCATTTTGTCTGATGCCTCTCTCAACCACCTGTTGAACAACAAGCATACCCTCTTGCATTGCACTAGACCTTTGGGCATTGCGTCCTTGGCCATTTCAAGCGTCTCATGGCCAATAACCCAAAGATACCTGGTCTTCCATCCACTTTGCCGGCAGGGTTTTTCCATTTCCACGCTTGTAAAATTGCAAAGAGCATGTGTCGCAAAATTATCTGAAGCTCTTTACACATTTTTGAGCCATTGGAGGTTCTAGCCATTGACCTGATGGGGCCCTTTGAAGTGCAGGCCATCAATAAGTCCCTATACCTTCTGAAAATTTATGAAATTTCCTGTGGATTTAGCAAGGCTGTTCCCCTGAGGACTAAAGGTGGCGCAGTGGATCAGTTTATTTCTGCTCTTTGCCGTTTGGAGCTCCAGTCCAAGTGGCTTGTTTGCGTTATAAGGAGCAACAAAAAAGGAGAGTTTTCCTCCAGAGCACTGGCTGAGTTTGCCTCCTCCAAGGGTATCACCCTAGAATGGAGTCTTCCCTATCATCACTACCAAAACAGTGCGGAGGAACATCACAATCAGTCACTTGCCAATATTTCCCAGACCCTTTTGGTTGATAGCATGCTGGGGAAAGTTTTTTGGAGTTTGGCCTTCATTTGGGCCTCTCACCTGATCAACTGTCTCCCAAATATGAAAAGCGGGGACAAGACCCCTTTCAAGATTTTATTTGATGTCAAGCCCACTATTGATTGTATGGGCATTTTTTGGGATACCGCTTATGTGCACGTCCCTCAGGAAAAGCAGCATAAATGAGATGACCGGGCTGTGGAGGGATGTGTTGTGGCGCATCTACCGGAGAGCAAGGGGTGGATTTTCTGGCTGCCAGCTTTGCGGACGTTTTTATCTTCTGCATGGGCTTCTTTTGCCTCAATGCCATCCTATTCCCATCCCCCTGTGCCAGATCTGTCCTCTGCCAAAGTGTGCGGTTTGTCTCTGTCCTTGGGAAATTTTTCTGGTGAGCCTGAATTTGCAGCCAAAGAGGAGGAAGTTGAAGCCGTGTGCAAAGTCTGTGTGTTACCTCAATCATAATGGGATGCGCTAAGCAGAAAAGATGGCCCTGAGTGGGTCATGGTGTTTGATAAGGAGATGGATAAACTATATTGGAAGCAGGTTTGGGTTTCTGATCCTCTGCCACCTGGTGAGAAAGAAATGCCTACAAGCTGGTTGATCACTGAGAAGGAAAGTGCAGATGGCAATCCAATCAAATGCAAAGCCCGCTGTGTTTCCATGGGCAATTGACAGCAGTTTGGGATTGATTTTTCAGAGACTTTTTCCCCCACCGGCACATTTGCGTCTCTTTGTCTCATCCTCTCCATTGCAGCTAAGTTTGGGTGGGATGTACACTCTTTTTACTTTGTGGCAGCATACCTCAATTCACCTATTGAAGAGAGATTGTGGTAAAAGTTGCCCCCTGGGGCCATGGTTCCTCCCAGCCATGCCCTCCGCTTACTGAAAGCCTTGCACAGCACCCCCCAGGCAGCGTGCTGCTGGTGGCTTCATTTGTAAATGTTTCTTGCTAATCTTGGCTTCATGGCTAGCATCTATGATGCCATTCTTTATGTTCTGAATAATCCTGACGCAGCTGGACTCATCTGGGTCCACGTCAAAAATGGTGTTGTCATGGGTTCCTCCCCTGCTTTTCTGCGTCAATTGGAATTGGATCTTGGTGGTTGCCTTGAGATCAAGTTGAACAGAGATGTTATCTCTGTGGTGGGGATCAATGTGGCACAATGTCAATTTGGTTTTGCGTGGCACCAAGAGAAGCTCTGAAGGACCATTGCTTCTCATTTTTGGGATGGTGTTTTGACCGCAACTCACCCTTTAACTTCCTCTTTTGAGGCTGTTGCTGACCCTGCTGGCAACCCAGATGATAGCCATGCACACCTACAGATTTTTATGACTCTGAGCTACCTTGCAGTGGGCACCAGGAAAGACATAGCCTATGCAATCAACTTTCTTGCCTGCTACTCCTCTGTTCCAGGGGTGGCGCACTGGAAGGCTCTTTGCCATCTGGTCAATTTTGTAGTATTTTCATGGGAGCTACGTCTCAATCTTTTACCACACAATGCTGAAGAGCCGCTGAAGTGTTTTGTTGATTCCTCTTGGGGGGGCAGTACGCTAAGTCTAGGTATGGAATCTATGTGACCTTTTATGGTTTCCAGGTTCTTTGAGTCAGCTGGCGGCTAACAACTGTGGCCTCCTTGAATTTCCAGGCCAAGTTCATGGCCCTCAGTATGGCTGTCCAACAATTGCTATGGATCCAAAACCTTCTGATGGATATGCTCAAGAAAAAATACACAATTTCCTTGAAATGGGACAACCAGTAAGCCATTCATGTTGCCACCAATAATAGTTCCAACAAGAGATCTTGGCATGTTGAGCAAGATTTTTTGCAATTCATGAGGCCCTGTAGGAGAAGAAGGAAAATGTGACTTGTTTCCCTATGGTTGGGTAACAGGCCAATATCCTTACAAAAAATCTCTCTCCAGATTGCTACCAGAAACTCTTTGCTCTAGTTTTGAACAATCCTGGGTGATACATCAGGTGGATTTGGCCGGTTCAAGGCATACATTGTCCTGGTGAGGGGGGTGTTGTGAGAGAGGAAAGTAGTTTCCTCACCGTATATGACGCACATTCATGTAAACACATAGCTTTATAAAACTTCTTACTCTTGTTGAAATGCATACTCCATTGTGCAAAACCAAAACAGCAACTTTTGGCAGACCAGAAGGCTGTGGGTGATGAGCATGGATGGGCAGGTAGGAGGATCTGATGGAGGATTTGTCTTGCAAGGATTGCAAGAATGGTTGGGGACGCCAGAGTGTCAAGGGTTCCAACAGCCACAAGCAACAGCTCGTGGGCATCAGAGAGGGATTGGATGGATTAGTGTTGATGGTTTCCAGTGGGTTGGCGGATGACGGCTTGCAAAGGTGACACCAATTCCCACGGTTGATGGGTGTTGGGTTATGAGTGCAAGTTATATTGAGTGGTGTGATTGGATAACCAAGGAGAACAAGTTGAATGAGTTTGAGTGTGGGCTGAAAGCGTAGGAGGTTCCTTGTTTGATGGTGTTGCATGGATTGATGCAAGGCGGCCCTCAGCACAGAAATTGGGGAATCCAAAGAGGGCAGGTGGGAAGCTCAGTTGATCATGAGCCTTGTTTGGAAAAGGATCCTTGTCCTGTTTTCTTTTGAGATAGGCCAAGTAAAATAATCAGATGACTTTGGTCATGAGAGCAACACTTGTGGATGAGAAGATTGAGGATTTGGCCTGACTAATTGATGGACCCCACAAACAGAATCTTAGGGCTGAAGGGGAAAAGGATCAAGATCAAGAGGGACTTGAGAGTGGAGGCAATCAAATGGGTGGATCAAGCCCAAATTCTCACACACACTCCTTGGCCAAAAATGATCAGAGGGATGTCAAGCGTGAGAAAGGGGGGTATTGAAAACCAAGCCTGGGGACTTGAAAATCCTGGAGAGGCCTTCCTAGACCACTAGGACAGGAAGGAGTTGGGAGGTAAAAAGGAGGAAGATTACCCATAGCAAGAGATTTTTTTTTTTTGATGAGATAAAAAACTGAGAAATTCTTTTTTAATTTTTTTCCCTTTTCTTGGGGTGTACCAAAATGGTTGCCACATCTTTCCCCAGCTTAAAGACTGTCCCTAGTCTGAATCTCAAATATGAAGATATTTGAAAAAGGAGGAATACAAAGAAATTGAGACAGAAGAATGGCCATTTCATGATCTTGAGAGTGATTGAAAATTTTAAAATATCTTGATCCATCCAAAGGAGCCCTAGAAGTGGCAGAGATAAAACAAAGAGGGAATTCCTGGTACTCATGTATGTGGCATAAAGCAGAGTTTACAAAAAAAATGCAGTAGATGACCCTGGTGGTGCAAAATTAGGAGGACTTACTTTGTCCCCAAATTGCCCCCACAACAATGAAACCACTTGAACTTATTTGGATAGAAAGTTCTGGCCAACTGAGTACCATCTGGTTCTTCAAAAACTTGGGATCCACCTCTGACTTGAACAACCACCCAATTATAAGGACCATTCCAAAAAATTGAAAAGAGATTTCCCCACTGAGTCTCCAAGGATTGATTATAAGCCAAAACTAGATTTCCAGGATTTAAGGGATCCCTGATTCAATTTGCATGCTTATCTTCCCAATACTGAACCAATTTTTCTCTTGATTGAATCATCTTCTGATAAGCTTTGTCACAAATGTCTTCACTTTGCTCTGGTTGCTTGGATCTGGAAACTAATAGATCAGTGGTTGATGAAACCTACTCCCATGAAGTACCCAGGAAAGATTACATTTCAATATCAAGAGGAAGGACAGCTCTCTGACCAAAAAATATTTTGTAAGGTGAGTAGCAAGTGGTCTTTTTAGTTGAGATTCAATTAGAGAAGAAAACCAGAGGAAGAAATTTGCAAAAATTATTTAAACTTTCACCAGCCAGTTTGACAAAGCAGCCTTCAAAGGAGCATTGCCTCATTCCACCATGCCTTGGCCTTCCAGATAACAAGGAGTAGTAACCTGATTTCTTCCAGGAATTGTTGAATCATTTCAGCAAGTTTCCCACCAAATTCAGAGCCACAATATGTAGAATAAGATTGATCCAAGCCATAACAAATTGTCCAGTTCTCATAAAGGAATGCTGCCACTGATTTAGAGCTGAAATTATTAAAGAATTTTTCTTCAACCCATCCAGAAAAATTTCCTCTAGCCACAATGAGATACTTAGAACTACCTGCCTTAATATGAACCACATCCATAGCAACCATTCAAAAGACAGTGGAATCCCCAGTAGGATAACAAATTTCAGCTGGGCGCCTAAGATCATGTTTCTGACAAACTTCAAAAATCTGGCATCATTGAGAGACATATTTCTTTAGTGATGGCCACCAGAATCGCTTGGATACGAATTAATAATTTTTAGTTTTGCCACAATGACCAAGACCTTCATGGAGAATTTCAAGGACCAAATCTTGCTTAGAAGGGATATTAACAACAATGAGAGCACAAGGATTTCCTCTTTTCATAAGCCTAGAACCTTGGACAAAGAAATTAGAGTACTTTCTTTTAAGGGACCAAAATTCTTTGGCAGAAGGATCAGGGTGTTTTTGGAGAGTTGAAAGATACTACTCTAATTTAAACCAGAAACCCTGATGAAAGCCAGAATAATCTTGAGAGGAGAAAGAGAAGACAGGTTGAATTATAGGTTCCTCCTTGTCAAAGTCCAATCCAACATCCAATTCATTATCTCCCCAAGGAAGCCAAGGTAAACCATCAGGCATGGTGAAAGATTTTGTAGGCCTGTGAAAAATATCAAAAGAGAAAAAAAGAATAAAACCCACCCAAAAATACACAGGAGCATTTTTAAGGCTTGGAGAATTGATCATTTCAATGATGGATCAAGTGCCTACTTATAATTAAAACTGTTGAACACAGAGGACTGTTTGAAGTTTATTCAAAATTTGAGCCACTCCGCAGAGTTCCAGTTCTGGTTGAGATTATCTAGATTCCACATCTAAAAATTATTCATAAATAGCAGGACATTCCCAACTATTTTCATCTTTGTGAGTAAGAACACCACCAATTAATTGATAAATAGAATCAACAGCCAGCTTGATCTTTCAAGCTCCAGGTCCATAAGAGATTATTTTCAAAACTATTTCTTTACCAACAATCATTTTGAACAAATCAAAAGAATTTTGTCAATCTTGGGTCCAAATCCATTCAGCTTCTTTCCTGATTAGACAATGCAAATGGGCACAGATTTTGGATAAAGATGGAATGAAGATCAAAACATAAGTTAAAATGCCTAGAAAGCCTCTAACTTCAGTGGGATTGATTGAAGTGGACCAAGAAATGATCTTGTTGAATTTTGATGGTTCCATCCTTCTTCCTTCCTTGCAGACAACATGACCAAAAACTTCCAGAGCAGGGACACAAGCAGCCAATTTTGATCCAGAAACAATCAGGCCCAATTCCTTGATTCAAAACAGGATCCTTTCCAAAGTAGTAGCATATTCCCAAATGAATCAATAAATTGCTGAATGCCAAGATAAAAGCTCATCATCATAATCAGAAATTGGACCTTTCATTCTGCCATCCTCAATAAATATCCCAGCATGATCAGGAATTTCATCCTGGATGATCCATATCATCTGAGCCTGATAGACTGCAACCAAATTTGTGGCACCTTGAGGCAATTGAGTAAGCTGGAATTGGCCAAGAGGAGTATCAAAGGTAGTGAGGGGACAAGAGATAGGATGTAGATATTTTTGTTCATAGCCACCCATAATGTCCGCCATACCACAGCAAGCCCTCCAATAAATAGATCCAAAAATTCTTCAGTAGCAGGAGGAACACCACAGTCCTTCATTGGAACTTTTTTGAGAGTTTGGAGATAATTAACTACTCTAAGTTTACCATTACTATTAAGGAAACCAAAAACAGGGCTGGAATAATTACTGGAAGTTGACTGTTCATATAGACCAGTACAGAATTGTTTGCAGATCAACTTGATGAATTTTTCAACTTTAGCAGCAGGGGTTGAAATCTTTTTCTTTTTCCAAGGATTGTGCTCAAGTACGGGGATACTTTGAGGGAGACCATAGGATTCTTTCAAGACACCTCTCTCTTCTTCACAGAGGGAAATAGACCCTTCCCTCAGAGATAAGACATTTATGATCAAATTCTAATAATCAGGAAGAAGCCATCCATCTGGAACAAATTTTACCACTTTGAGATGTTCTTCTGTCAGCTCTCTGATACCAGGAACCTTGCAGTCCTTTAGCTACAAAGAGTGATAAAGGAATTTGGAGCAATAATATTCCAAAGAATAAACACTTTACATCTCCAATAATTGTATGGTAAGAGCAAGTGCAAGGTTTAATTGGTTTGGTTATAAATATTTTAAATATAATATAAAAAGAGGGGCCACAGTAATATACTCCTGGGGGTCTTTACAGACTTGGCAACCTCTCCTCAAGGGGCCTCCTTAGGCAGTTTATAACCTTGGAATGAAGATGGGTGCCTTCTAAGGCCTTATCCACTAATTTGGGCGGCAAAACAGCACACAAACCCAGAGCAGGAAGGGAAAAACTTACTTGAGAAGTAATCCACAGAAATCCTTCAAAGATTCAGGTAAGAAGCTTCAGAACAGATGGGGTTGGTGGCTGTTTCAAACTTCTTGTGGTTGATAGTTATTTAGAAAATAATAATAATAATACTTCAGACTAGATCATAAATCACTTGCTTTCTTCTTGATAAGCACTTGACTAAAAATGAAACAATGTCTGATTGATAATAATAAAATTTCTGATAACTGATAACTTATTGGGAACAGAAGGGCAAAAAGAGCCTGTTTAAATATTATTTTTTGGGTGCTTGAGGGCCTCTAGAAGGGGTACTAGCCATGGGCTGAGGCTAGGGG
This sequence comes from Puccinia polysora, assembly GCA_025617555.3. Classification (NCBI taxonomy): domain Eukaryota; kingdom Fungi; phylum Basidiomycota; class Pucciniomycetes; order Pucciniales; family Pucciniaceae; genus Puccinia; species Puccinia polysora. The sequence continues at coordinate 13,571,318 of CM062617.1, forward strand.
GGCAGTCAGGGCAAGATTGGCACGTCCTCAAGGTGCTGTTAGCCTGCTGGCCTTAGATCTGTCAAATAACAGCTCCTTTTTAGCTGCAGGATCTGTTAATCAATAGATTAGTCATTTTTCTGATCCTGCACTGATCCTCAATTTGTACTGTAAGTCCCGGTCCAAAGTGAGCAGACGTGGATGTTTATTGATTCTCCATCCTCTGCTGATCCTGTATGTAATTTTTAATAATTTTTACAACCCCTCCTTATGTAGCTTTGTGTTCTTTGAAGGTTCTGATCAACTCATGTCGTGGTGAGTCTGGATCTTTATTTAATTAATAAAAAATACTAAAAATTAGTTAATAACTAATTTTAATTGATTTTTAAGGTTTTTGAACTATAATCTATGCTTTTGTGGTAGCTTTAAATATGTAGTGTAGATCCTACTATATTTTAGCTCCTCTGAGCGGTACCTGGCTGTCAGACTGATCACGGCAGGAGGCGCGGGGATCAGTCCATTCAAATGCGTGCAGCGACTGATCCGCTGCTCAGATGCGCACAGGGGACTGAACCGCTGCGCGCGTGAATAGGTCATGGGATTACCTGCGCGGGAGTACAGCGCTGTAGGGACGCGGGGCTGCGTGCGGGAGTTGGAGTACGCGGGAGTCCAACCCTGTAGGGACGCGGGGCTGCGTGCGGGAATTGTGACAAAACACAATTCCCCGTGTAACTCCTAAACTACACACAACACCTGGATTTTGACTGAAATTTAAGTGTGAAACCTATACATGACATATCATGTGAAATATTAAAATGGCCAAAAGGTGCCATACTGGTTCCGTGGTCATTTACCATTTTCTATTAAATTAATTAAAAAATATAAGGAGTAAGAATTCAAGGGTAGGGTCAGTGAGTGACCCTACATTATTTTGGGTGGGGAATCCATTTCTGCAATAATATATATGGATTTCCTACTCCTTCATTTTATAATAATTTTATTCATTTATTTATTTTTGTTCTTTTTATTTTTGTTAATATTATTGTTGTTGTTGCTTTGTCAGGTTGCTCTGTGCTAAGTAGCAGGATGACATCTTCAGTGAAATGACAAAAAGGCACAAAGGGACCATCAAGAGATCAAGATAAACCACATTAAGGATTACAGGATAAGGGAGGGCGCATGAGAGGAGGATTAAGGTTGAGGTGCATGGGCCCATTGATGGGTTGGACCTTTTTTGCAACTGTTTTATACTTGTTGGCAAAAGAGAGAAGCTCCTTTTGCCTCCAAGCATTGACCAGTAAGACCTGACTGCAATAACTGAGACCTAGTTCCAAACTTTTCCACTTCCTATGTTCTGAAACGTCTTCAAAGGGTGCCTTTTCCATAAAAGAAGAACCAAGGGATAATATGTTGCTCAAAGGTGTGGAACTAGGTAGAGTTTTGAAAATGATGGTAGAAGAATTCCCTAGTGGTGCATAATTGGGAGGACTTACTTTGACCCCAAAGTGCCTCCACTGAAGTACACATTCCTCCATACCAAAACCATTAAGCATAGAATCAAGATCAGGATCTAGTTTATACTCATTGCAGAGGTTAAAACCAGAAATAAAAGAAGATTGAAAAGGATTAAGAGAAAAAGGAAAAGAAGAAACCACAGATCCAGAGAGAGAGGGAATATTTTTGGGATTTTTGATTTTTAATATTTTTCAGATCAGAAGAAAATGATGAGAAAAAAAGAAAAATAAGCCTCTGGGATGAGAGTTGATCCTTGAGTTGAAGTGCAAGGCTGGGAAGAACTACAACTATCAGTAGAATCAACTACTCTGCTAAAAAATGAGAGGAATTAGAATCATCCTTATGCTTCCCCTTTAGAACTGATTCAGGAGGATGACAAGGGAAATCTCTTTCCCAACCACCAGAATGCAAAGAGAAAAAAGGAACTTCAATCTTCATTTCTTCAGCATCAGGGAGAAGGATTGTCTCCCCAACTTGATCAGAAAACATCAGGGTAGTACCAAAGTCTATTAAAAACGGTCAACCCAAGATCATAGGTCCCTCCAAACAAGTAATTCAAAAATGACAGGTTCCAACAATATTTTGACCAATTTGAACTGGAAAATCCTCTGAAATACCAACTAACTTGCAAGACTGATTCCCTATTCCATACAACATAAAGTTGAATCTAACTCTAGGACTGAGCTTGAGTTTTCAGGCCATAGAATCGAAAATCAGATAAATTTGAGAGCCAGAATTGACAAGGAGAGAAACTGTTCTATCCAATTTTCCACAACAACAAGGAAGAAAGCCAAGTGGACAGGAGTGAAGTTTGGAATCTAAGGAAGGATCAGTTACGCCAAAGTCCTCAAGCAATTTTCCAGAGGAAACCTTCAATTTTTCAGAGCCAATTTCCACAAATCAGGGAGAGATGCATTTGTTCATCCCTTCAGCAACAGAGGGCTAAATTTACAGGAGCTCAGAAACAGATAAATCAGGAATTTTCAGATCAGAGATTTTTTTTAATACCCCTTCCACAGCATTGGTGTGGTCCTTGGAAATTTCCCCTCTTGAACCAAACTTTGGGCTGGTTGGAGCAAGGATGATCAGGTGAAGCAGGGATTATGACAGGATCAGCAGGTTGGGATTTGCAACAGGTGGAGGAGAAGGATAAGTGTGGTTTTTAAACCTTTCAATCAGAGTTTCCCTTTCCACATCCATGTCTTCCACCACAGAGGAAGGGGGTTCTGGGGATGATCAACATTTGACTGGTTTAAAAAGGATATTGGATGGCATAGGAGAAGCTTTGTGAGGTTTGGGTCCCTCATTTTTTTTCCTAGCTGGATCAGATTGAAAAGCTCCAGAGAAGCTGGAGGAGGAGATAGCAGGAGGATACCAAGGTTGAAGAGTACCACAGGAAGATTGAAAATCCCAAGAGGCCAAAGACACTTTCTTAGGAGGAGAGGGCTGAAAAGAGGCCAACGCATGACAGATAGGGTGTGATGAATCATAAGGGATTGGAGCACCATTAGGAAGAAAAAAATTATTTCCCTTCTGTTCCACCAACTTTTCATCCTTATCCTTCTGGATTACTGGGCATTTTCTGGTTCCATGACCTTCCCTATGAAAATAGTAGCAGACCAGATTGGATCTAGGAACGGAATTAGATGGTTTGGCAGCAGCAAGAGCAGAAATCTTGTGATCCATTTTATTTTTGAAAGCTTGGAGAAGTTTTGTGATTTCATCAATAGTGGAAGATTCATTTTTAGCCTGAGGATTTGATTTGGGACAACAACTGGCCTTCATTTTCCTCATATGTTTGTTAGACTCAGAAAACAAGGGAGCAGGAACAGGTTCAGTGGTGCGGGGTTTTTTTGAAATTTAGGGCAGTTTGAACTTTCATGACTTTATCCACAGCACTCCTAAGAACAAGAAAAGCAGAAATCTTGAAACAATTATCCCTAGTAGTGATCATAGATTCAGAATTACCTAATTTGTCCCTTATTTGCTCCTGGACTCCTAGAAAAAAATATTGGAAAAATTGGACTTGAATTTTGTCCATGGTGTCAATATGATTATTTCTAAGGGATAAGATTGGGTAGGATCCCATGATTTCCAAAAATATTGATAATTGGAGGCTGAAGAAATACCATCCTTTGAGATTCACTGAGAGACAAGATCATCCAAGTCCTGTAGCGTAAATCAAGCTGTGTATATCTTTCCCCAATGCGCCAGAATTTCTTCTCTTAGAAACGTCCAGTTATGAGATTTGAATCCATCAAAAGAATTAATTACTTCCATAAATTCATCAGAGGAAATAAAGAATTTTAATTTTAGGCCACATTGTATTTGCTAGCTCCATCCACTTCCATAGCCATTTTGTAAAAATCCAGGAATTGTTAGATATTTGTCCCATTGAAACCCAAGTTCTTTTTCTGGGGTTTGATCTTACCATCTTAGCACAAACAGAGGAGGAGGGTAGCATTAGAATCCATTTTGAATAACAGAGCTGCTAGGGGATCCAAAGAGAAGATGTCCAAACTGACACATAAACATGGCAAGAGTAGGGTTTCAAAAACAACAACAAGAATCTTGCCCCAGTGGTGCATAGTTGGGAGGACTTACTTCTGAGATAAGTTTCCTGCATGGACCAGATCTGAGAAAAATAGAAACAAAGAAAAGGATTGGATTTTGAATTTGATTCCAAACGTATTGGGACAGTAAATCCCAATGTTGCTGGTTTGATCCCCGCCCGCAGAACCAAATGTAAGACTCCAAATGGTTCTGAGCTTCAGACAGTTCTGTGGAGGTGAAAAGGTTCTGTTTAGGCTGCCCTCCTGAGTGTTACAAAAATATTTAAATTTGACCAGAATCAAGATCCAGAACCTGGTTAAATAAGGAATCAATGGAAAGGATGAATTTTGATGGTAGTTGGCAGCCACGGAACAAAACTATCTGAGGCAAGATGGTGTGGGAAAAGACTTGAGTAAACTAATTTAACGTTTTTTAAGAGTTCAATAGAAAAAGGCAGTTGTAAGTAAAAACGCCCACAAGCTAATAACTCTGGTTGTCAGCAGAAGATTAGGAAAGATCAACTCAATCCCAACCAACCTCCAGGTTCTCAATGAACCTGCCCAACCTTCCACAATCGAGTGCTTGAAGGGTACCAGATAACTGTGGGTGGCTGTACAAAACAAAGCAATTTGTTTTATGAAGCTCTAGAAGCAAAGCAGTAACAGATTCAAACAAGAATAACCCAGAACTTCTCAAGGGAATCAAGAATAGTGTGGCATAATTCAACTTGAAAGAAAAAAAGGGAGGTTTAACACTCCAGGTTTCAAGCTTAAAGAAAACTCTTGGTTAAAAGTGACTGGTTCCAGAAAGACAATCAAATTAATGATCAAGACCAAATTGGTTGGAGAAAGGGATCAAAGGAGTGGTTTAAAACACTGAAGAATTCATCCAAATGAATTCTTCTTCAACCAGAAAGTCTATTGGTTGGTGATGACAGTGTGGAAACTTTAGAGGTTTTCCCTCACGAAGTTGTCCCTTGTTACGGGATCAATGGTTCTAGCGTCTGTAAGACTGAGAATGCTTCCTTTTCTTTTTTCCCACCCAGAGAGAGAGTGCAAGAGAGAGAGAGAGAGTGAGAGAAAGAGTGCCCCCTGCCCTTCCTCCCGTACTGAGGGGAGGGGTATTATATCCCCCCTCTCCTCAGCCCTAACCTAAGTACAAGCACAAAGACAGACTGGCAACCATTAAGAAGGAACCCTAGACCCAGAACCCTAACCCATCCCCCAACCCATACCCATACCCTATCCCCGCCAGCTCGCCTGCCATTACGCGCGTCCGGTTTGTCTTTTCGTGGTGCGGCCCTCTGCCACGCGATACCCAAAGTTTGCCGCACTTGCGCACATCCTCCCAACGTGCCTTCGTGGATTTCCCGTCCCGTGGCCGGCCCGCGCTTGCGCGCGGCTGCCCACGCATGTAGCCCCGCTGTTGCCCGCCTTTTCCTCCCCCAACTAGCCGTCCAAGAACCTGGTCGTCCCAGCTCCATCCGTGAGTCGGACATCCAAGCGGGTCGCGGCCCGCCTCCCTTAGTCAGGCCCGGCCCACAGTCGCGTGCTTGATCCTGCTGCGCCCACTGCTGAGCCCGCAGCGGCTACTGCTGAACCCGCAGCGGCTACTGCTGAGGACCGGCGCACCCCCACTGCTGAGCCTAACCTACCAGATGCTGAGCGCGCAGGCCGCGACGCAGTCCCCGACCCAAGGCTATATAATGACACCACAACGGATAAGGCAACAGAGGGAGGGATCAAAGATTTGAGTATGGAAGCTCAAGGATCAGGGGGAAATCATAGATATATCCAGCTTAAAAGATGGATGATGAATTCCCCAGATGATCAATCAGATTTGATTGACGTGGATGTGGATGATGATACCAAAATAGATGGATGATGGGTCAAAAAGGCAGGGGAGAGACCCTTCTCTTATGGGCAAGAGACCCTGTAGAATAATTAAAACAGCATGAATAAAATGAGAGCCAAAAAAAACAATGATGAAAACAACAAACAAAACATGGCAAAAGGATGAACATGACATGAAAAAAAAGAAATGAGACTTCAAGTAAACCAGCCAGCGTCAAGGATGAAAGCAGGTAGAGGATGAGCAATGGTAAGATGGCAGGAGGGGCTGATTGATTGGGATGGGATGGCAGCAAGCCGCATGGACAACAGCAAACCACACAGAGGACAGTGAACTTTCCAGAAAATGGGATGGTTGATGAAAACTTGTGGCAGCTCCAATGGCCAGGGAGGAGGATCTGATGGAGGATTGGTCTTACAAGGATTGCAAGAATATTCAGGGGGCACCAGAGTGTTAAGGGTTCTGACGGCTGCAAGCAACAGCTTGCCGGCATCAGAGAGGGATTGGATGTATGAGCATTGATGGTTTCCAGTGGGTTGGCGGATGACAGCTTGCAACATCAAAAAAGATGGCCGCAGGTGATTGGTGTTGGGTGATGAGTGCAAGTGATGTTGAGTAGCATGATTGGATAATCAAGGAGAAAAAGTTGATTGAGGTCAAGTGTGGGCTGAAAGCATAGGAGGTTCCTAGGTTGATGTCCTTGCATGGATTGATGCAAGGTGGCCATCAGCAAGGCAAGTGGGGAATTAGAAGAGGGAAGGTGGGAACTCACTCAATAACAAGCATTGCTTGGACAAGGATCCTTGGCCTGTTTTCTTTTGAGATAGGCCAAGTAAAATAATTGGATGACTGGTCATGGGAGCAACACTTGTGTGTCAGAGAGGGATTGGATGGATGAGTGTTGATGGTTGACAATGGGTTGGCAGATGACAGCTTGCAACAGCAAAACCAATGCCCACAGTTGGTTGGTGTTGGGTGATGAGCGCAAGTGATCTTGACTGGCATGATTGGATAATCAAGGAGAACAAGTTGATTGAGGTGAAGTGTGGGCTAAACGCATAGGATGTTCCTTGGTTGATGGCCTTTCATGGATTGATGCAACATGGCAATCAGCAAGGCAAGTGGGGAATTGGAAGAGGGCAGGTGGGAACTCACTCAATAAAAAGCATTGCTTGGACAAGGATCCTTGGCCTGTTTTCTTTTGAGATAGGCCAAGTAACATAATTGGATGACTTTGGTCATGAGAACAACACTTGCGGATGAGAGGATTTAGGATTTGGTCTTACCAATTGATGGACCCCACCAACAGAATCTGAGGGCTTAAGGGGAAAAGTATCAAGATTGAGATGGACTTGAGGGTGGAGGCAATCAAACAGGTGGATCAAGCAAGAATGCTCCCACGCGCCATTTGGCCAAAAATGGTCAGAGGGCTGTCAAGCATGAGAAAGGAGGGCATTGAACACCAATCCTGGGGACTTGAAGCACCTGGGGAGGCCTTCCTAGACCACTAGGACAGGGAGGATTTTGGAGGAACAAAGGAGGAAGAGTACCCATAGCAACAGAATTTTTATTTTCTTTCTTTTTTTTTGATGAGATAAAAAATGGAGAAAAAAATTTCAAATTTTTGGCCTTTTCTTGAGGTGTACTAAATTGATTGCCACAGCAGCAGTTTTCAACTGAATCTGGTTTCCAGTCTCAACAAAAAACCCAATTTTGGTCATGAACAAGTTTTGTGGGGTCACAAATTCAACATTGCCCAAAATTAAAAGTTAAATTCAAGTTAAAAGTAATGTTAAAATAATAACTACATTTCAAAAAAAAAAGGGAAACCAAAAAAAATAAAAAAATTGACAAAGAATTAAGGGGAAATAAAAGCAGAAACAAGAAGGAAAACCAAAACCAAAACCAAAAATGAAAAGGAAAAAAATTCAAGGTATAAGGACAAGGAAAACCAAGAGAAAAAGGAGAAGAAAAGGAAAAAGAAAAGTGAAATTGAAATGGAAAAATGGAAAAAATGGAAAAAATGGAAAATTTTGAGAAAATGGAAGAAATGCAAGAAATGGAAGAAATGGAAGAAACAAAACAATGGGAAAATTGAAAAATGGAAAAATGGAAAAATGGGAAATAGGAAAAAGGGAAAATTGGAAAAATGGAAAAATTGAATAATTGAAAGATGGAAAAATGCAAAAATGCAAAAATTCAAAAATGCAAAAATGCAACAATTTAAGAATTCAAAAAATAAAAAAAATTAAAAATTAAAAATTGAAAATCAAAAATAAAAAATAAAAAATAAAAAATAAAAAATAAAAAATAAAAAATAAAATATAAAAAATAAAAAATAAAAAATAAAAAATAAAAAATAAAAAATAAAAAATAAAAAATAAAAAATAAAAAATGAAAAATAAAAAATAAAGAATAAAAAATTAAAAATTAAAAATTAAAAATTAAAAATTAAAAATTAAAAATAAAAAATAAAAAAAGGAAAAAAAGCTGGAATTTTTTGATGCAAGCATATAAAACAAAACAAAATGCATCAATTATATATATATATGTATCATCCTGATTATTCTATATCATAATTATGATTGAACTTACCAAAATGCTCTCAAAATCAGAGTTGCTTACCCAGTACCAACATTGCTTTCCTCCTCCTACAAGTTTGTTATAAACCAAGATACCTTTGTTAAGTTTATTTTAATGTTGAATTCTAACACTCATGTTACTTCTCGTGCAATTGATATGGTTTTTCAAATTTGGAAACGTTAGAGTTCATTTTGATTTTGATTTTTTTTGCAATTTTCAAAATCCATTCCTGTTCAAAATCTCCAATTAATCATTCAAAGAACCATTATATAAAACATAATGGAACCACAAAAATCAGGAATAATCCTATGATTTTGTGAATTAGTAAATTAATATTTATAATACTCATGCATTTTTATATTTTAACGCAATCCTCAGTTGTGAAGCCTTTTTTTTGGATTTCAATTTCACACAAAAAAGAAGGAAACATATTGAATTGGATTGAGGGTTAGAAAAGTCAGTCCTTAATATTATGTCACCCACTGGACTGTGGGAATTCCATACTGCTCACCTTTTATTATCTAGTCTTCAACAATATTAATTCATTCCAAATTAAGAAATCTGTGGCCATGAATCCCCCCCTCATGAAAAAAAGGAAGAAGTGGGTCTGAATGGTATAAACTAGATCAGTTTAGTAGTAAAAGAAAAAAATAGAAAATTTTGAAATGATGCTAAAGAATCATCAATTCAATTTAATGTTTTGGCAGTCATCAGCATTTTCAGCTTGCTACTATGTACAGAGCAACCTGTCAGAGCAACAAAAACTATAAAAATAAGAATATTTAAATTAACAAAAGAAGGAGTGAGAAATATATAAATATTATTACCGAAATGGATTTCTCACCCAAAATTAGGTAGGGTAACTTACTGACCCCATCCTTGAATTCCAAGTCCTTATATTTTTAAAATAATTAAAAAGAAAAGTACAAAAAATTACAACACCAGTATGGCACCTTTTTGCCATTCTAACATTTCACACGTGTTGTCACGTTCAGGGTTTAAACCTAAAATTCACTCAGAATTGAGGTGTTGTGTATATTTTAGGAGTTTTACGCGGAAATGTGTTATGTCACAATTCCCGCTTGCAGCCCCATATCATTACATATCCCTACGTACTTGTAGTAGCAGATTCCCGCGTACTAGAGACCTGCGCGCAGCTAAATCTGCCACACACGCAGCAGATTCTACCCCGCGCGCATCTGTACTGACTGATCCCCGCATCTGGATCCATTGTGACTAATCTGACAACCAGGTACCGCTCAGAAGAGCTACAACCTAGTTAGAGTTGCCTAGCATATGTAACAAGTTAAAATATGCATTATTAATGGTCTAAAAAGATCAAAACTTAAATAAAATTAATAAAAATTAATTTTAGAACATTTTTTAATAATAAATGAAAGATCAAGGATTACCACATAAATCACTGACTCTGATCTTTGAAGACCACAAAACACTACAAGGAGTGTTCATAAAAATTATTAAAATTATCTACATGATGAACAGATGATGGATAATCAGTAAACATCCCCATTTTCCCGCTTTAAAGCAATACCAATAGTACAAATGAAGGATGAGTACAGAATGATCAAATTTACGCCATAACAGATTAACAGATCCTGTGGCTAAAATAGTACAGGAATCCAGCAGATCTAAGGAAAGCTGATAGACAGCACCAAGTGGACGTGCCAATTTTGCCCTGAGGGGCTTGACAGCCTAAGCCCACAAGCATAACCCTCTCTATGGGCCCGGAGAAGCTCAAAATTACCCCAAAAAGGTATTTATACAGACCTCTTTGGATCCATTATTCCGTCATCAGTTTACCAGGAATTATTATTATTAATCAGAAAACGTGTCATTGTTAGTCAAGTGCTTATGAAAATTCTAAGCTAGTGATTTATGACCAAGTCTGTAGTTTTATTATTCATTTCTTAAAACCAATAAACCCTTGAAGTTTAGTCAGGCAATCCACCCCATCTGCTCTGAAAACCTTCCTATTATTGCAGGATTTTTGTGATAAAGTGCTCAGAGTGAGGTTTTCCCTTCCTGTCTAGGCAATTGTGCTGTTATGCCTGGCTATTAGTGGAATAAGCTTTTTCTAAGGCACCCATCTTCATTCCAAGGTTCTTAAACTGCCTAAGTAGGCCCCTTGAAGAGAGGTTGCTTTGTCTGTAAAGACCCCAGTAGTATAATACTGTGGCCCCTCTTTTATATAAATATTGAAAAACTTTTATTACCAAACAAATTAAACCTTGCAACTTCTCTTATTACATTATTTATTTGAGCCCCTGAGCATTTATTTTTGGAATAATTAATATTATTATTATTCCAGTATTTTTATCACTCTCTGTAGCTAAAGGACTGCAAGGTTCCTGGTATCAGAGAGCTTACAACTGGGGGTCTGGCTGGGAAATTTCCTTAAATAATTAATCTTTGATTATTTATTCCTTGGACCAGTCTATTTTTTTTAAAAAAATAAGTTAAAATACTTATAAAACATATTTTTGATCCTTTGTTTCTCTAGTGGATCTTAATACCAATGGAGAATTGATCAATTATTATTTGAACCTTCTTAAAAAGAAAAAAGAAGAAAAATTCTGTGGCTTTGTACCTGTTAATTTTAACTCCTGAGAAACAAAAAGAGGAATTTCTTTATTATAAACAGCAGGTTATAAAGGACAAAGAACTTGAGCTTGAAAGAATTATCAATTTCAATTCTTTATTAAGGCAAAATAAGGAGTGGAAAATTTATCAAAGGAAGCTTTATATTTATAAACTAAATAATCCTGAAGATAAAGAAAAATCCAAAACTAATAAAAGTGATTTTTTTTGTAAAAAACATCATCTTGCCACGTAAAAATACAAAAAAATATTAAACTTATATTTTTTTGCCTTTATCCATTTCAATGGATTTGGTTTTTGGTGATCTCATTGACCAGGACCTCCTAGAGGACCTCCCAGACAGTGTACCCTTGGACTTAACCTTGGATTTATCCCAGGATCTGATTGGAACTCACTCAGACCACATTGGAATACCACCCAAGGACAGTTATGATCCCAACCAAGTGTTGGTACCCTTAAATTTAACTTCAAGTGAGTTAAAATATATATATAAAATTATTAATAATATAAATAAACCAAAATATTATTTTTTATATTTTTAAGTCTTTTATCAAAAGTTTCAACAAAAGACTTACTCATTTATTTTGGTGCTATGTACCAAAACAGGCGCAAAACCCATGCAACAGGTAGAGACCCATTGTACAGATCCTTCCTGGAGAAACCGGTACGCGCAAGGACTCCAGTTGTAAGCACAATGAGGGGGATCAAACCTGTGACCATAGAGTCAGGCAGGACAACGACGGCAGCGACTGTGGCTGTGGCCACCAAATTGACCAACAGAGCGTTGGAGAACCACCCATTGCCCAACAATTTATCCCAGGAGGATACTGGTCCTCCTATGCCATCTTAGCTGGACTCAACCAAGGAGGAAAGAGTCAAAGTGTTGGTGAAAGAGCACATGAGCTATTGGGAACAATTCAAGTTTGCTCAGACCCAGGAGGATCAACAAGGTATGGGAAAATCTATTTCTCTGGCAAAGAAGTCTCAGATTTCTCTGCAAATTTTGATCCCAAAGAACAAAGTACAAGGCTATGTGCAGAACTGGAATCCTTGGGATCAGTTAGCTTCCTTAAAGGGAAAGGACCCCAAAAAGAAGAGGTCCTCATCCCATCAGAAGTTAAGGAGCCCAAAGGATTGGGACAGTATAGTATCCCTAGCCCAGAAGTGGAAAAAGGTGTACCACAATTAGATGTAGAAGCTCTTAATAGCTTTTCTGTAAATGTGTCTCACAATTTTACGGTTATCAGCCAATTTTTTGACAAAGTTTATCAACAATTGGACAAATTTACTCTGATTATTTTCTGAGTGATTGACACCCAGTCTCAGACACTGAGAATTGATGAGTTAGAAATAAAACAAATCAAGGATAGTATAAAATCTAGTAATTTGGACCTGATGAAACATATTGATGATAACCAATCAATTCTTCAGGAAGATATTCTTGCAACCATGAACCAGCTTAAGGAAGAAGTTTAGAAAACTAGTCCTACTCCTTCAGCTCATCTGATTAAAAAAATTGATTTACTAAACAAGAAACTTGATTTGGAGATAGGTATGATTAAGAATGATCTCAGAGATCTTAAATTCAATTCTACTAACTCCACATTCATTGACTTGGAAGAAACTAGACCTTATAGGTTCACCAGTACTCCTAGTGTTCCTGCCAGAGGTAGGACAACTAGCGATGAATCTTTTAGGCCCAGTCCTACTCCTGAAATAGAACAGGCTTTGAAATTAATTCCTCCTATTACCAAATGGCCTAAATTCTCCGGAGAAGGAGATTACAACCATGTCAGTTTCATTAAATTTATTGATTATAACCTTGCTTCTTATGAACTCCCTGATACAATAGTTGTTTTAAGACTGCCCAGAATTTTTGAAGGAGTGGCTCTTGATTGGTTTATCAATAAAAGGGAAGAAGTTGGATCTTTATCCTGGAGTTCTTGGAAAGAATTGATCAAAGTAAAATTTGGTACTAGGATTTGGAAAAGAAAGATGATGAAAAATTTTTGAAACCTCCCAGTTTGATCCATCAAAGGACAAACCTCATAAGTGGTGCTTAGAGCAGAAAAAGAGGTTAGACTGTTTTTACCCAGATGCTGATAAAGAAGAAGTCAATGAAAGACTTCTCAACTTATGTCCTGGACAAATCAACCACAGTGTAAGGTGCAGGATGCCTATGTATTCTGATCTTTCTAGCTTGATAGGTGTGCTGGAAGAAACTATTGACATGAATAGTCTTGATAAGAGAGTCAACAGACTTCCCAGGGAACAAAATACTAGGAACAGAGAAGAGTATACTACCAAAACTAAGGAATCCCCTGCCACTAATCCAACTACCTTGGAATTCAAGAAGACTCCAGAGTCAAAGGAAAAAGTATGTTGGAACTGTAACCAAACAGGACATGTAAGACCTGACTGTCCTCTACCGAGGAAAAGGATTTATCCTATTGAAGAAGAAGAGTATGATAATCCTGACCATCACCTTGATTATACTGATGGATCACTTTCTGAGTGTGATTTAATGATCACTAACCCCATCAATGTCATTGAAGGAAGTATTGAGTCTTCTCTGGACATAAATTCTGTTAATGAGGATTCTGACTTACCTTGAAAATGGAATCCCAACATGAAAATTCACCACATATCTGAGGCTAATGCCTTGACTCCAAAACCTTCTGCCAATAAAAGTTACACTTCAGGAAAAAAATGCTATGCTACTGGTTTAATCCAAGGGTCCCCTTTTAAGTTACTTCCAGACAGTGGAGCCTTTTTCTCTTGTGTTGGTTCAACTTATTTGCAGAAACAAGACCCAAACTGGAAACTGAACGTATTACCCGTACCTCAGGCTAATTTCAGCAGTTGTAATTCTTCACTTAATGCTGTTGGAGTATGGTCCTCTGATATCATACTCCCTCACTCTTAAGGGTCACTTAAACTGAACATGGAATTTGTAGTGCTCCAGAATGGATTATGTGATTACTTCATCCTTGGTAATGATTATCTTTGCTGGTATGGTATAGATGTATTCCAAAGCAAGGGTAGATACTTCACCATAGGAGGATACTGGAACAAGAAGTTTCAAATATGCCATGTCAATTCTCAAACTTCTGATTCAACTTATGAAAAACACTTAGAGAGTTTCAATCAGGAATACTTCTCTCAAGCAGCTTTGAATCCCCTGCTCAATGAATAACAAAGACGGGAAATCCTACAAGTATGCTTTGAAAATCAGAATGCTTTCTGTACCAAGGATCAACCCATTGGTAACATCAAAGGACATGATATGATCCTGACTCTAACCATTAAGCCTCCTTACCCATTTAACCTCAGGAGACCTGCTTACCCTTCTAGTCCAAAATCTAGAGCTGCTCTGGAAACTCACATCCAAGAGTTGGTTGACCTACAAGTCTTAAGGAAAGTAGGACACAATGAACAAGTAGATATTACTACTCCAGTAATTATAGCTTGGCATGATGATAATTCAAGGATGGTTGGAGATTTCAGAATGCTGAACCACACCCAAGCTGATTATTATCCAATTCCAAGGTTTGACCATGCTCTGCATAACCTATCAAAAGCTAATTAAATCCCTACCATGGACATGCTGAAAGGTTTTAACAAAATACCTATCAGCCCTGATAGCCAGAAATTCATGAGAATTATCTGTCATTTGGGAATTTATGAGTATCTTAGGATGCCTTTTGGTATAAAAAATGCTCCTTCTCATTTTCAAAGGATGATGGACATGGTTCTAGGATTGTTCATCAGAAAAGGATGGATGATAGTTTGCATTGATGATGTTTTCATTTACTCTGATGATTGGGATACCCACCCGGATAAAGTAAGATTAGTCCTCAAAACCATATCTGCCCTGGGATTCAAGGTATCAATGAAAAAGTGCAACTTTGGCTACAGAGAACTCAAAGCCTTAGGACACATTGTCTCTGGACTAGCCTTAGCTGCTGACCAAAACAAGATTGCAGCAGTGATGAATAGGCCAATGACTCAGAATAAAACTGAACTCCTATCTTTTATTAGCTTTTGCAGCTACTATAGGAAGTACTTACCAAAGTTTTCTCTTCTAACCAAGTGTCCGTATGAAGTCTGCAACAACACAACCTTGTTCAAAATGCCTCATGAAACAGTTAAGAATTATGAGGAACTCAAGATGGCCATGGCTTCAGCTCCAGTACTGATTCAGTCAGAATATTCTAAACCCTTCAAGCTCTATATAGATGCTAGTATGGATGGGCTAGGAGCTGCATTACCCCAGGAAGTCATAGAGGATGAAAAAACAATTCAAAAACCTATACTCTTCATATCCAGACAAGTTAAGAATACTGAGAAAAGGTATGGTGCAAGCCAAATGGAATGCCTTGCTTTAGTATGGGCTCTGGAAAAACTTCATTACTACTTGGAAGGCACCACGTTTACAGTAATTGCTGACTGCAATGCCTTCAGGACTTTGATGAACATGAGGACCCCTAGTAGGCACATGCTAAAAAGGCAGATATCCATAGAACAGTACAGAGGTCAGATGACCATAGTTCACCAAGCTGGTACTAAACACCAGAATGCTGATAGTTTGAGCAGGAATGCTTTACCCAATGGCCCAAGTAACCCTGCTTATGACCCAGAG
This sequence comes from Puccinia polysora, assembly GCA_025617555.3. Classification (NCBI taxonomy): domain Eukaryota; kingdom Fungi; phylum Basidiomycota; class Pucciniomycetes; order Pucciniales; family Pucciniaceae; genus Puccinia; species Puccinia polysora. The sequence goes on from CM062617.1 coordinate 13,587,060, forward strand.
GATAATGAGATCATCCCTATCCTTATAATTAACATGTTGAACGTTGAAGCTCCTATAATGGGAATCTACATTTGTGAATTGGATGAATCCTTTTTCAACTCAATCAAAGAATATTACAATTCTGGCATGAAAAATTTGATCACAATTATGGAAATTACTTCTCCACCATCTGAACTGATCAATAGCCTACCTGAACCCCTCTTGAAACCATACAAAGCCGGAAGGTTCACCATGTGGGATGGTCTAGTATACTACAGGCATCAACATTCAAGTTTTAGAGTCTTAACTAAGGATGACCATATCAAACACATCCTGGCTGAATGCCATGATAACTGCTCATCTGGTCATTTATCTGCTGATAGAACCTTAGATAAGGTTAAAAAAACTGCTTGGTGGATCAATTGGAGAGACTTCACTATCCAGTATGTTACTAGTTGTGAAACTTGTCAGAGGTCCAACGGGACCACTGGAAAAAGGTTTGGTCTACTGAAAAAGATTTCTGAACCCAAGAAAAGATGGGAAATCATCAACATGGACTTTGTAACTGGACTACCACCAGGAGGAGCCTATTCCTACAACTCAGTCCTAGTCATTGTGGATAGTTTCTCCAAGAAAGCAAAGTTTCTACCTAATCACAAGGAAGACACTGCTATGGAAGTTGCCTTATTATTTTGGAACAGACTCATTGCTGATGTTGGAGTTCCCAAGATCATTATCAGTGACAGAGATCCTCAATTCATCTCTGAGTTCTGGAGAAATCTTCATGACATGCTGGGAACCACCTTAGCTTTCTCTACAGCTTATCACCCTCAGACAGATGGCTTAGCTGAGAGAATGATTCAGACCCTGCAAGACATGCTCAGGAGATTCTGTGGCTTTTGTCTAGAATACAAGAATTCTGATGGTTATTGCCACAATTGGGTAAGCCTTTTACCTGCACTAGAGATGGCCTACAACAGTAGCAAGCACTCTACCACTAAGGAAGCACCCTACATACTGGAAAGAGGATGGATTCCTAAGTTACCCAAGGATAACCTTAATCACCAGCTAAAAAATATTCACCCTAAATCACTTGATTTCAAAAACATGATAGATGTAGCCAATAAACATGCTTTTAAGTGTGTCCAGGATGCTTTGGAGTATAACCAACAAAGGTTGGATAGAACCCATAAGGAGCCGGATTTCAAGATTGGTGATCAAATCTTGATCTCTACCACCGATTTCACCAACTTAGCTAGAAATAGAAAGCTGAGACCAGCTTTTGTTGGACTTTTCACCATTAATAAACTTCATGGTAAGAATGCTGTGGAAGTAATCCTTAGTGATGGGCTTTCCAGGACACACCCAGTCTTCCCAGTGAGTCTCATCAAAAACTACCAACCAAGGAATGGAGAATATACTCCTTCACCTGAAATACCTGTTGCAGAAGGACCTGAAAAAGACAGAGGAAAAACTAGCAAGATCCTTAAAGATAAAAAAGAAAGGATCAATGGGAAAGATATCAGACTCTACCTGGTTAGATACAAGGGGGAATCAGCTGATAAGGATGAATGGTTGCCTGAACATAATATCCCTGATGGACCTATACACCTGAGAAACTACAGAGCCATCAGGAGGCATTGACCAAGAATTTCCTTTTCAGATATAGACATATCTTGGAGTGGGTTAATGTCAGCTTGCTACTACGTACAGAGAAACCTGTCAGAGCAACACAAAACTATAAAAATAAGAATATCTAAATTAAAAAACAGAAGAAGTGAGAAATCTATAAATAATATTACAGAAATAGATTCCCCACCCAAAATTAGGTAGGGTAACTCACTGACCCCACCCTTGAAATCCAAGTCCTTATATTTTTAAAATAATTAAAAAGAAAATTACTAAACATTAAAACACCAGTATGGCACCTTTTTGCAATTCTAACATTTCACACGTGTTGTCACGTACAGGGTTTACACTTAAAATTCACTCAGAATTGAGGTGTTGTGTTTATTTTAGGAGTTACACACAGAAATGTGTTATGTCACAATTCCTGCGCGCAGCCCCACATCATTACATATCCCTACGTACTTGTAGTAGCAGATTCCTGCGTACTGGAGACCCGCCCGCAGTCACAAACATCTTCAATTTTCTCCAGTTGCTTGGATCTTGCAACTAATGAATCAGTGGTTTAAGAAACCTTTTCCCAAGAAATACCTAAGAAATATTCCACTTTCAGATCAAGAGGAAGGACAGCCATTTGTCCAAAGATAATTTCATAAGGTGAGTAGCCAGTGGTTTTTTTAGTTGAAATTTGATTGGAGAAGAGGACCAGAGGAAGAAATTTGCAACAATTCATTCCACTTTCACCAGCCAGCTTGACAAGGGCAGCCTTCAAAGGAGCATGGCCTCTTTCCACCATGCCTTGACCTTCAGGATTATAAGGAGTGGTCACCCCATGTTGACCAGGAAGCAATTGGATCATTTTTTCCAGTTTTCTGCCAAACTCAGAGCCACCATCAGTTTAATAAGATTGAGCCAAGCCATAAAGCATTTTCCAAGTCTCATAGAGGAAGGCTTCTACTGATTCAGAGCTGAGGCTCTTAAGGAATTTTGCTTCAACCCATCCAGAAAAATCATCTCTAGCCACTATGAGGCACTTAGCTCCACCAGCCTTAATATGAACCGCATCCATAACAATTCTTCCAAAGACAGTGGACTCTCCAGTGGGATACAAAATTTCTGCTGGACGCCTAAGATCAGGTTTCTGAAATACTTCACAACTCTTGCACCATTGAGAGACTGATTTCTTCAAGGATGGGCACCAGAATTGTTTGGATATTTGAAGATAAGTTTTGGTTTCCCAACAATGACCAAGGCTTTCATGGAGACTTTCAAGGATTTAATCTTGTTTAAAATGGTGAAAACAATAAGAGCACAAGGGTTGTCTCTTTTCATAAGCCTAGTACCTTGGACAAAGAAATTGGAGGACTTCCTTTTGAGTGATTGAAAATCTTTAGCAGAGAGATCAGGAGGCCTTTGGAGAGTGGAGAGATACTGCTCTAATTTAAGCCAGAAGCCTTGTTGGAATCCAGAATAATCTTGAGAGGAAAAGGTGAAGACAGGACAAATTAAGGGTTCCTACTCATCAAAATTTACTCCAAAATCTGATTCTTCATCTCCAAGAGGGTGTTGAGATAAACCATCAGGCATGGTGAAAGATTTTCCAGGCATATGAACAATATCAAAAGAAAACAACTGGATGAAAGCCACCCAACAAGTCATTGGAGCGTTTGGAAGACTGGGGGCATTGATTGTTTTGATAATGGATTGTGAATCGACTTGTAACTCAAAGTGTTGACCCCAGAGAACAGTTTGGAGCTTCTTCAAAATTTGGGCCACACCAAAAAGTTCCATTTTTGGCTGGGAGTACCTGGATTCAACCTCTGAAAAAAGAAGAGATTCATACAGAGCAGGACAATCCAGACCATTTCAATCTTCCAGAGTAAGGACAGCCCCAAAAGATTGACAAATAGAGTCCACAGCCAGCTTGATCTTGCCAGACCTAGGTCCATAGTTGTCTTCTTCAAGTCAAATTGTTTTCCAACAATTGTTTTAAGCATCTGAAATGATTGTTCACAAGCTTGGGTCCAAAACCATTCAGCATCCTTCCTGGTTAAGCAACGCAAGGGAATGAAAATTTTGGACAGGGAAGGGATAGAGATCCAAACATAGATTACAACACCTAAGAAACCTCTGACTTCATTTGGATTGATGGGAGGAGGCCAAGAGAGAAATTTGTTGACTTTGGATGAAGCCATCCTTCTTCCTTCCTTGCAGACCACATGAACAACAATTTCCAAAGCAGGGACACAGACAGCCAATTTAGATCCAGAGACAGTGAGACCAGACTCCTTGATTCAAAACAGGATCCTTTACAGAGTGGTTGCATATTCCCAGATACATTGTTGGATTCCTGAATGCCAGGGTAAGAGCTCATTATTATAATCAGAAACTGGAACTTTAATCCCTCTATTGTCAATAAAGATACCAGCATGATCGGGGATTTCATCCTGGAGGATTCAAAAAATCTGAGCCTGATACACTTCAACCAAATTGGTGGCACCTTGAGGTAATTGAGTAAGTTGGAAATGACCAAGAGGAGTATCCAAAGTAGTTACAGGAAAAGAAATTGGATGTAAGGATTGTTTGTCATAGCGGAAAAGAAATTGGATGTAAGGATTGTTTGTCATAGCCACCCATAATGTCACCTAGACCATAGCAAGCTCTCCCCAAGAAGGATTCAACAAATTCTTCAGTAGCAGGGGGAATACCAGAGTCTTTAATAGAAACCTTATTTAGAGGCTGGAGATCATGAACTATTCTAAGTTTACCATTACTCTTGAGAACACAGAAAACAGGACTGGAATAGCTAGAAGTTGATTGTTCATATAAACCAGTTTGGACTTTTTTGCAGACCAACTTGATGAATTTTTCAACTTTAGAAGGGGGGATTAGGATCTTCTTCTTTTGCCAGGGATCATGTTCTACTACAGGGATAATGTAAGGGAGGCCATAGGATTCTTTCAAGAGACCTCTCTCTTCTTCACAGAAAGCAATATATTTTTCCCTAAGGGCTAAGACATTTTTGATCAGATTAAACTCATCAGGAAGAAGCCATCCATCTGGACCAAAGTTGACCACTTTCAGAACTTCTTCAGTGACACAACCAGAGGGGATGAATGGACCAGTAAGATATTGAGGTAAACCACAGTAAGGATTGCGGGATAGAGGGGGAGGGGAATAAGAGGTGGGTTGAGGTTGAGAGGCATTTGTTGGTTGACTGCTTGAACCTTTTTTGCAACTGGTTTATACTTGGTGGCAAAAGAGAGGAATCCTTTCTTCCTCCAAGCATTGACCAGTGAGACCTGACTACAAAAACTGAGGCCAAGTTCCAACATCTTCCAAGTTTGATGTTCTGCCTTGTCCTTGAAAGGTGCCTTTTCCATAAAGGAGGATACAAAAGCTAACACATTGCTCAAATGTGTGGCACAGGTTAGAGTTTTTAAAATAACAGCAGTAGAGGCCCCTGATGGTGCACAATTGGGAGGACTTCCTTCTACTCCACATTGCCTCCACTTAAGACCATACTCCTTCATACCAAAACCACCAAGAAAAGAATTGAGATTGGGATCTATTTTAGAATCATTGCAGAGATTCAAAACCAGAGTAGAGAATAATTGATCAGGCTGAAGGGAAAAAGGAAAAGAAGATACAACAGACCCAGAGAGAGAAGAAATATTTTTGGAATTTTTGGATTTTTTATGTTTTTGATTATTGATCTTATTTGGATGAGGAAGAGATGATGAGGAAAACAAATAATACCCCTCTGAGGTTGAAGTTGATCCATAAGTTGAAGTCTGAGGCTGAGAGGAACTACAACTATCAGTAGGATCAACTAATCCAATAAAAGATAAGGCTGAGAGGAATGAGAGTTGTGCTTCTGCTTTCCCTTTAGAACAGTCTTGGGAGAACAACCAGGAAAATCTTGTTCCTAACAACCAGAATCCAATGAACAAAGCAGAACTTCAATTTTTCTTCCATCAGCATCAGGAAGAAGAATTCTCTCCCCAACTTGATCAGAAAAAATCAGGGTAGCACCAAAATACATTAAGAACAGTCGGCCCAAGATCATAGAACCTTCCAAACAAGTGATCCAGAAGTGGAAAGTTCCAACAATATTTTGAACAATTCAAACATGAACATACTCAGCAATACCAACCATTTCACATGACTGATTCCCTATACCATAAACCACAGAAGTAAAGCTGACCCTTGGGCTAAGCTTGAGTTTGCAGGCCATAGCATCTGAGACTAAGTTGAGCTGAGAACCCAAATCCACAAGAAGAGAAACTGTTTTAGCAAATTCACCAAGATAGCAGGGAAGAAATCCAAGAGGGCAGGAATACAGATTGGCATCTGAAGGGGGATCTGTTCCACCAGAGTCCTCAATCAAAGTGCCAGAATAGAACTTCAATTTGTCCGGACCAATTTCCACAAGTCAACAAGAAACCCATTTCTTCATGCCTTCATCCACAGATGGAGAGATAGACAGTAGTTCAGCCACAGACAGATCAGGGATTTAGAGATCAGAAATTTTCTTTAATGATCCTTCCACAGCATTAGGGTAGTCCTTGGAAATGCCCCTCTCAAACCAAACTTTGGGCTGGGTGGAGGGAGGAAGATCAGGTGAGGCAGGTACTGGAAGTGGATCAGAGGATTGAGGGGGTTGACCAAATTGAAGAGGAGGAGAAGGATCAGAGTGGTCCTGGAACCTTCCTATGAGTGGTTCCCTTTCTACTTCCATTTCTTCTACATCAGAGGAAGGAGTCTCAGGCAAAGATTAACGTTTGACAGGTTTTCAAAGAATTGAAGATGGAATAGGAGGAGACTTGTGAGTTTTGGGTTACTCATGGCCTTTCCTAGCTGGATCAGATTGATAAGCACCAGAGAAGCTGGAAGAAGTGATAGCTGGAGGATACCAAGGTTTAAGACTGATACAGGATGATCAAAAATCCAAGGAGACCAGAGATGCCTTCTTGGGAGTTGGTGGTTGGTAAGAAGCCACCACATGATGGATCAGACAAGATGAGTAAAAAGGGATCAAATCAACATTAGGAAGAAAGAAATTATTTCCCTTCTGCTCTACTAATTTCTCCTCCTTGTCCTTTTGGAGTTCAGGACACCTACCAGTACCATGGCCTTCTCTATGACAGCAATAGCAGACTATGGTGGATGTAGGAACAGAATTAGCAGGTTTAGGGGTAGCTAAAGAGGATATTTTCTGATCTATTTTATTCTCAAAGGCCTGAAGTAGCTTAGTAATCTCATCTAGGGTAGCAGTATCCTTATTGGCCTAAGGGCTTGATTTAGGTCTGCGATTTGCTTCCATCTTGTTCATGATTTTGTTGGATTCTTGGAAGGACAGAGCATGGAAGGAAGGAGCATGGACTGGTTCAGTTATCCTGGGCTTTTCAAAAGTTAAAGAAGTTTGACCTTTCATGACTTTGTCCACCACATTCCTAAGGACCAGAAAGACAGGGAGTTTCAATTGTTTATCCCTATTAGTGACCATGGATCCAGAATTGACCAATTCCTCCCTAATCCTTTCCTGCAATCCTGGAAAAAAAGATTGAAAAAATTAAACTTGAATTATGTCCACAGTGTCAATGTGATTGTTCCTGATAAGATAAGACTGAATAGGATCCCAAGACTTTCTGAAAGACTGGTAATCAGAGGCTGAAGAGACACCACCATTGGAGATCCATTGAGAAACCAGAGCATCCAAGTCCTGTAAGGTGAACCTAGCCACATCTACCTATCCCCAATAAGCCAAAATAGCCTCCTTCAAGAGCCTCCAGTTATGAGTTTTGAATCCATCAAAAAAGTCAATCACTTCCATAACTTCATCAGAGGAGATAAAAAATTGTAACTGATAGGCCATATCATGTTCACTTGCACCACCCACTTCAGCAGCCATTTCATAGGAGTCCAAAAATTTTTTCACATTTGTTCCATTGAAGCCTAGGTCTTGTTCTGGGGTTTGATCTTGGCCATCTTTGCCCAAAAGGTGGTGGAGGGAACATATTCCATTTTGAAGACAGATTTCCTAAGGGGATCCAAAAAGCAGAGTTCCAAGGTGGCTCACAAGTGTGGCAAGGGTAGGGTTTCACAAAAACAACAAGAATCCTGCCCAGATGGTGCAAAATTGGGAGGACTTACTTCTGGAACAAGTTTCCTCCATGGATCAGATCTGGATGATGACAGAAAAAAAGAAAATAAAAGGATTGGATTGGATTTCAGAGTTGATTCTTCAAGTTTGGACTGTAAATCCCAATGTTGCTGGTTCAATCTGTTGTCTTTTTCTGTTCTTATTCTGTAACTAACAAATTTAGTTACCTATACCTCTAACTTGCTGTTTTCATTATCTCATTAACCCTGCCTCAGGCCCCCTCTGGGGCTCTCTAGTTGTCCTTAACCTGCTGCCTTAGGCCCCTTTTGGGGTTCTCCAGTTGTGCTTAAATACTGGTGCTCCCCTTGGACCAGGAATGAAAACTGATCTGATTATCAGACAACTAAACTGGAGTGTTCCTTCCTCCCCTTCAGATCAGTTACACTTGACTATACAAGTATTTTCCCTTTTCCCTGGCTCTTTGCAGCCTTATCAATACTCCTCATCAGACTCCTCAATAGCCTACCGCCATCCATTCATCTCTCTATGGCGTTATAGCCTCTATTAAACTTTTCACGTTTAAAAGCCAAAGCTCATCCCACTAAGTCATCTGGTCAACTTCATTGTTCTAACTGGTTGTCTCATTGCCCATATCCCTACGCTCTTCCTCTTCCTCACCATCCAATTTCATCCTCATCTCTTCATGATCCACCTTTACTCCTTCAACCATCCCTGTTCCTTTGAACCCCTCACAACCAATCCTTCTTATCTCCATCCCTCTCAGATTGGTCTCACCTACATTGGCATCATCCATCCACCCCGCTCTTCCTCCAGCCACACCTACTTTGCTCGTGTCCTCTGGTCGTCCCAGGAACCCTTCCATCAACCTCCTTTTCTCTTCTCATGACCCTCATTGTTCAAATCAATCCGGCAGCCTTGTTGAACAATTTTTGGACCCTAACAAATCCAACTGAGAGAGCACAATTGACTCCAACTCTTGCCATCCATCAAAATCAAGCTAGCTCCTCTTGACCGCTCCCAAAATACTCTTCATTCTCTCTTGCCATCCTTCTCAGTCTATCCTCTCATCATCCTCCGCTTTGCTCCTTCCATTACCATTCTCCGCTCATTTTTCCCTTCCATTGCAATCTCCCACTTCCGCTCCCTGCTGCAGCTTCTCGACTCCATCTGCTACTTGTCCATTACCTCATTCTCCTCTCCTTACTACCTCACAATCCTCCATCACACCAAATCCATAAAGCTACCAAGGCCATGCTCAACTTTAGTATTGCATCCATGATGTCTGTTTGGTCAATACCGTCTTTGGCTCTAGTTGGAAAAACCAAATATATCATTGCTTGTTGTGGTTTTCAATGGGATCAGTTTTGAAGGACAATCTTGTACATCATCTCAAGAAGCTTGTGGCCCCTTTGCCTCTTGGCCTGCGCAATCCTTGTGGCCTCTACCTTCAATATCCAAACTGGCCGCAGTGGGAGTTGTTGATCCCTCTCACCTTGGTCCTACTCGGCTCTCAGCTTCTTTCTATCATCTCCACCTTCAATCTCATTCCTTTCCCCATCCAGCTTGATCAGCCTTTCATCCTCCATCAGATCCCATCAGATCCTTCCCCGGCTCACATCCTGCTATCTTCACTCGCTCCAAACACCTCTCACCTTGACTGCCGTTGATTGACTTGATCCCCTCCTTGCAATCATTGCCCCCTCCTCTCAGCTGCAACCTTTCTTGCAATCTTGTCATTAGGGCCACCCAATCAAACGTTTACAATGGTTATCTGGGTCCATCAACAATCTGGTCGATACCCCTGCTCTGCAAACTCACCCTCATCATCATCATCCTGCTGCTCCCGCTTGTCCGCAACTCCCCTCACCACCTCAATGGAAACCTTGCTGGCAACCTCAATCGCCTCTCAGCTGCCCCCCCATCTGCAACCTTGCTTGCACCTAGATCACTCCTCCTTGCTGTTCCTCCTCCTCTCTTGCTGCCTCAATGCCGACTTTGATCACCTCTCAGCTCAACCCTAGTTGCCCTTGCTTTACCATTGGCGTCTTGGCCGCGACCTTGTTTGCCTCTCTTCATCATCCATCCAACCGCAACCTCATTGCTCCCGACGTCCTCTGCACACTCAACCTTGCTCAATCGCTCTTCTATCTTGCTTGTAATCATCCTGCAACCCCAATTGCTCTTTAACCTCACCTGCAACATTGATTGCCCCCAGCTTCCCAACATCTGCAACCTCACTTGCGCTTCATCCGCAACCTCTCCTACTGCTCCATTCACCATCCTTTCTCATCATCATCAAACCCCACCTCATCCATTAATTGCTCCTCTCATCAACCAATACAACCTACTACAATCATTTCCTTTATCAACCACTGGGGTGGTCCATTCATTTGGCCTGTCCTGTCACCCTATTATTCTTCCATTGCTCCACCCGCTACCTCAACCACCCAGCTTGCTCAATGCCAAGACCTTCCTCATGGTCACCATCCTCAAATCTACCGTTGATATCATCCTTGAATCCATCCTCATTTTCAGACTCAACCTCATCCACACCCTATCCTCCTTCCCCAACTTCCAACTCAATCCCATCAGGACTCCACTGGCCGTCTACCTAGGATTCTTCATCCTTGCCCACCTCTTTCAACTCTACTTTGCTCTTGATGCTCTCCATCATAAGAATACCATCCAACTCATTGGTCTATCCTGCTTTAACTTTTCCCCCACATTCTTGCTTGCTCGATTGATCCGGCTCTTGTTGTTCACCTCACTCTCAGCATCCACTACCGTCTCCCTCCACCAATGCCTCCTGCCAATTCGATCTTGCGCTCGCCCAGTCAATTGCTGTCAACCCGTCCGGCTCTTGATCCCTTGCCCACTCGCGCGCGATTTGGTCCACTATCTACCTGTCCTCTTCCAACATCCAGATCATCTTGCTTGCGCCCATTGTCCTCTCTCCAATCCAACCTTGTGCTTGCTCCCTGCATCCATTTCCCCTCTCTCCAATCCAACCTTGTGCTTGCTCCCTTCATCTATTTCCGCTGCTTCCACTCCAACATTCACCACTCGCTTGCTCTGCTCCATCTCAACCGCTCTCTTGCTCCCTCCATCTCATTTGCTCCACCTGCTGCTACATTACTCATTGCTACATCTCCTTGCTTCATCTCATCCACTCCTCATGCTACATCACCACTCGCTCGCTCCCCTCCATCTCATCCACCTCACTTGCTACATCCCTACTACCTCTATCTCCAACATTGATACATCCATCATTGACTCACTCCAAACCAACATCAACCATCAACCATATCAACCCCTCAACATCATCACCATCAACAACATTCAAATCAACCTCAACATCATAACAACATTCCTTCCATCTAGTATTGAACAGGCTGGTGTGTTGGAATCCTCTCATCCATTATGTTCAATACTATCTGCTTTGTGCTCTCCACCCTCTTTCATTATCACCATCACATTCATTACTATTATATTCTATCATCACCCACCATTATCCTACAACTGCTACCAATCCATTTCAAAACCATCACCATTACCATTCCCATCACCATCATCATCACCATCACCACCACTATCATATTAGCTTTACCATTACCATTACCCTCATCATCACCATTATCATCATCATCATATCATCCTCCCCATTAAGCTAGGCAGCTATGCCTGAGGTCCTTGTTGCTCCTGTTAAAATAGTAATGCTATTCTCCCATATCATGCTAGGCAACTATGCCTGTGTTCCTAGTTGCTCCTCTTAAAATGGGCTTTCATTCCCCATCTCATATGCTAACAAGGTGGTGTCTTGTCATCCTTTCTCAAATCTCATATCTCTCATTCTCATATTCTCTTCTCAATTCTCATGAATCTCTGAAATTTTGATTGGTCTCAAATTGGTTCCTAAATTTGTCAGTTCAGGTGGTGTGTTGTCTTTTTCTGTTCTTATTCTGTAACTAACAAATTTAGTTACCTTTACCTCTAACTTGCTGTTTTCATTATCTCATTAACCCTGCCTCAGGCCCCCTCTGGGTCTCTGTAGTTGTCCTTAACCTGCTGCCTTAGGCCCCCTTTGGGGTTCTCCAGTTGTGCTTAAATACTGGTGCTCCCCTTGGACCAGGAATGAAAACTGATCTGATTATCAGACAACTAAACTGGAGTGTTCCTTCCTCCCCTTCAGATCAGTTACACTTGACTATACAAGTATTTTCCCTTTTCCCTGGCTCTTTGTATCCTTATCAATACTCCTCATCAAACTCCTCAATAGCCTACCACCATCCATTCATCTCTCTATGGCATTATAGCCTCTATTCAACTTTTCACAATCCTGGCCCCTTGTAAGACTCCAAACGGTGCGGGGTGTTGGAAGTTCTGTGGAGGGGATAGATGCTTTTTTAGGCTGCCCTCCTGAGTTTTACAAAAATTTTTAATTGTAACCAAGATCAAAGTCCAGAACCTGGTAAATGAGGAACCAAAAGTAAGATGATAAAGATTTTAGTGGTTGGTAGCTGGGAGAAAACACTATCTGAGGCAAGATGATGTTGGGGAACACTTGAATAGAAGGAGTCAAGGATTGTTCAGAGTTCAACAAGACAAGGCAATTGTGAGTGACAACGCACACAAGCTAATAGCTCTGCTTGTCAGCAGGAGCTTAGGAAAGATCAACTCAATCCCAAACAACCTCCAGGTTCTCAATGAACCTGCCCAACTCTCCGCAAACCAGAGCTTGAAGGGTACCAGATAGCTGTGGGTGGCTGCACAAGACAAAGCTAATTGTTTGAAGAAGCTCTAGAAGCAATGCAAGAATTGATTCAAACAAGAATAACCCAACGCTTCTCAAGATACTCAAGAGTAGCTTGGCGGAATTCAACTTCAAAAGAAGGGAAGGGAGGTTTAACACTCCAGAGTTTAAGCTTAATAAAACCTCTTTAGTCAAATTTGACTTGTTCCAGAAAAATAATCAAAGGGTGATCAGGACCAGTATGGTTGGATAAAGGGCTCAGGAGTGGTGTAACACACTCAAGAAGTTGATTAGGCAAATTCTTCTTCAACCAGCAAAGCTATTGATTGGTGATAAGGATCAAGGATCAAGGATCAAGGGTTTGGGTATGGAGGCTCAAGGATCAAGGGTGTGCTGATATCATGGTGGATCATTTCATGCCGTTCCAAAAAGGCCGCAAAGAGACCCTCCTTATATGTGCAGGAGGCCCTGTTAGACTATGTACAACGGATTCTACAAATAGAGCGGAAAAAGAAAGAAAATCAGGTCATCTCTTGCGTCTGTCTGTGGATGGGCTTGCACGACAATACTGGAATCACCCACCCCTTGTCTGAAGGCGGAAGGGTGTGGGAAAGTAAAATGAGCCTGACTGCCGCGGATGTCCGCGGGTGGGGGTCAACACTCTCCACCCCTTGGCCAAAGGCGGAAGAGGGTGGGAGAGTCCCAGGTAAGGGTGAAGGATGAAGTTTGTGAGAGTGCAGATGGGTGGATAGGAGATTGGCTCAAGGCAACCGAGTAATTCCTGACAGGCTTGAGATTGGCAACTGATGGATTGAGTGAAGTGGGAGATTGATGGATCCAAGGATTGGACAAGGGCGTGGAGGTGCGGTCGGGATGGGTTTGGTAAGTCATGGATGAGCCCTGCGCAACAATAAAAATCAGGATGAGTGAAGCGCGACGGGCGGATAGGAGATCGGGACGCGCAATGATGAAGAGGAGGACATGGGAAGCGCAAAGATAAGGATGGGGAAGTGGGACGCGCAATGATGATGAGCAACGCACAACGGCAAGGATGATGATGAGCGGATGAGGGACGCGCGACAAGCTAGGATGAGGATGGGCAGCGCGCGACGCTTGAGCAAAATTTTTGAATTATTTTCTCACAGTGTCCCAAATGGTTCACCACATCTCTCCCCAACTTACAGACTGTCCCTAGTCTGCATCCTAATTCTTGATCCATCCAAAAAGAGCCTAAATGTGGAGAAGATAAAAGAAAAAGGCGTCCCAGGTGCTCACATAGGTGGCTTACAGTATAGTTTTTACAACAACACGCAGAGGAAGACCCCGGTGGTTCACAATTGGAGGACTCACTTTGGACCCAAATTTCCCCCACAACAATAAAATCTCTTAACTTGATCAGCAGAAAAACTTTTAGCCAACTGAGTACCATCCAGTTCTTCCAAAACATAAGATCAACCTCTAACTTGACAGACCACTCTATAAGGGCCATTCCAAAGATTCAAAAAAAGATTTCCCCACTGAGTCTCTAAAGATCAATTATGAGCCAATACCAGATCACCAGGGTTTAAAGGATCCCTGATTCAATTCAGGTGTTTATCTTCCCAATACTGAACTTATTTTGCTCTTGATTCCATCATCTTCTGGTAAGCTTTGTTACAAATATATTCACTCCGCTCCAGTTGCTTTGATCTGGCAACTAATAGGTAAGTAGTTGAGGAAACTTGTTCCCAAGAGATGCCCAAGAAAGACTCCATTTCAAGATCAAGAGGAAGAAAAGCCCTCTGACCAAAGATGATTTTATAAGAAGAGTAACCAGTGGTTTGCTTGGTGGAAATTTGATCAGAGAAGAGGACCAAGGGGAGAAACTTCCAAAAATTCTTGCCACTTTCACCAGCCAGTTTAACCAGAGAAGCCTTCAAGGGATCATGGCCTCTTTCCACCATGCCTTGTCCTTCAGGATAATAGGGAGTAGTAACTCTATGTTGCCCCGGGAGCGTTTGGATCATTTCAGCCAGTTTTCCACCAAATTCCAAGCCACCATCAGTAGAATAATATCAAGCAAAACCGTAACGCATCGTCCAATTCTCATGAATGGAAGCTGCCACAGATTCAGAACTAAGTTTCTTAAGGAATTTGGCTTCAACCCATCCAGAAAAATCATCTCTAGCCACAAAGAGGTACTTAGCACCACCTGCCTTGATATAAACCACATCCATAGCCACCCTTCCAAAGACAGTGGACTCCCCAGTAGGACAGCAAATTTCAGCTGGATGCCTAAGATCACGTTTTTGACAAACTTTGCAACTCTTTCACCATTGAGAGACAGATTTCTTCAGAGATGGCCACAAGAATCCTTTGGATAATCGTCAATAAGTTTTGGTTTCCCCACAATGACCAAGGCCCTCATGGAGACTTTCAAGGATCAAATCTTGCTTAGCCGGGATAGTAACCACAACAAGTGCACAAGGAGTTCCTCTTTTCATGAGCCTAGAACCTTGGACAAAGAAATAGAGGACTTTCTTTTAAGCCATCAAAACACTTTGGCAGAGAGATCCGGGGTTCTTTGGAGACTTGAAAGGTACTGCTCTAACGTAAGCCAGAAACCTTGTTGGAAACCAGAGTAATCTTGGGAGGAGAAAGCAAAAACGGGGCGGACCAAGGGTTCTTCGTCATTGAAATCCATTCCAACATCCCATTCATTGTCTCCAATAGGTCTTCTAGATAAACCATCAGGCATAATAAAAGATTTCCCAGGCCTATGGACAATATCAAAAGAGAAAAGCTGGATAAAAGCTACCCAGCAAGTCATTGGAGCATTTGGAAGACTGGGAGCATTGATCATTTCCACAATGGATTGAGTGTCAACTTGCAATTCATAATGTTTTCCCCAGAGTACTGTTTGGAGTTTCTTCAGAATTCTGGCCACACCACAGAGTTCCATTTTGGGCTGAGAGTATCTAGATTCCACATCCGAAAATAGCAAAGATTTGTAAAGAACAGGGCGGTACAAACCATTTTCATCCTCCTGAGTAAGGACAGCCATAACAGATTGATAACTAGATTCAACAACCAATTCTATTTTGCCAGCTTCAGGCCCATAAGAGATCTTTTTCAAAACTATGTCCTTTCCAACAATAATTTTGAGCAACTGAAATGATCATTTGCAATCTTGGGTCCAAATCCATTCATCTTCCTTTCTGGTTAGACAACCCAAGGGTGCACAGATTTTGAATAGAGGGGGAATGGAGATCCTGAAATAAGTTACAACACCTAGGAAACCTCTAACTTCAGTTGGATTTATTGGAGTAGGCCAGGAGATGATTTTGTTGACTTTAGAGGGTGCCATCCTTCTTCCTTCCTTGCAGACTATATGACCAACAATTTACAAGGCAGGGACACAGGCATCAAGTTTTGATCCAGAGAAAGTAAGGCCAGATTCCTTGATTCAAAACAAAATACTTTCCAAGATAGTGGCATACTCCCAGATAAATTGTCCAATTCCTGAGTGCCAAGGTAAGAGCTTATTATCATAATCAGAAACTGGACCTTCAATTCCACCATCATAAATAAAGATACCCGCATGATCCAGGATTTTGTCTTGGAGGATCCACATCATCTGAGCCTGATAGACTGCAACCAATTTGGTGGCACCTTGAGGCAATTGAGTCAGTTGAAATCCACCAAGAGGAGTATTAAAAGTAGTGAGAGGCCAAGAAATAAGATGCAAAGATTGTTTTTCATAACCCCCCATGATATCTCCTAGACCATAACAGGCTCTCCCAGAGAAGGATTCAACAAATTCTTCAGTGGTAGGGGGAACACCAGAGTCCTTAATAGTAACTTTATTGAGAGGTTGGAGATCATGAACTACTCTAATTTTACCATTACTCTTTAGAACACAGAAAACAGGGCTACATTAACTGGAGGTTGACTGTTGATATAGGCCGGTAAGGACTTGTTTGCGGACCAACTTGATGAATTTGTTGACTTTTGCAGCAGGAATAGGGATCTTTTTCTTTTGCCAAGGATCATGTTCAACTACAGGGATGATGTAAGGGAGACCATAGGATTCTTTCAAGAGACCTCTCTCTTGTTCACAGAATGCAATAGATTTTTCCCTTAGAGATAAGATATTTTTCATCAAATTTAACTCATCAGGTAAAAGCCATCCATCTGGAACAAAGTTTACCACCTTCAAATGTTCCTCAGTGACACAACCACAAGGTAAAAAGGGGCCAATAAGGGAGTGAGATAGACCACAATAAGGATCACGAGATAGGGGAGGAGGCATGAGAGGAGAATTGAGATTGAGAGGCATGGGTTGGTTGACAGGCTTGACCTTTTTTGTGACTGGCTTATATTTAGTGGCAAAAGAGAGAAGTTCTTGTTTCCTCCAAGAATTCACCAGAAAGACCTGAGTAGGAAAATTGAGACCCAATTCCAACATTCTCCAAGTTCAATGTTCCATAAAATTTTCAAAGGGTGCCTTTTCCATAAAAGAGGATCCAAAAAATAAAGCTTTGCTCACATGTGTGGCACGAGGTAGAGTTTTGAAAACTATGGTAGAAGAATTCCCTGATGGTGCACAATTGGGAGGACTTACTTTTACCCCAAAGTGACTCCACTGAAGCCCATACTCCTCCATACCAAAACCATTAAGAAAAGAATCAAGATCAGGATCTAGTTTATACTCATTGCGGAGAATCAAACCAGAGCTAGAGGAAGATTGATCATGTGATAAGAGTAAAAGGAAAAGGAGAAACAAAATAATCAGAGAGAAGAGAAATATTTTTGGAATTTTGTGTTTTAACATGTTTTTGATTTTGGACATTTTTGAGATCAGAAGAAAAAGAAGAAAGAGATGAAAAGGATGAAAAATAGGCCTCAGAGATAAAAGTTGGCCCTGTAGTTGAAGTCCAAGGCTTAGAAGAACTACAACTATTAGTATTACCAACTATTCTTCTAAAAAATGAGAGGAGTTAGAAGGATCCTTCTGCTTCCCCTTCAGAACCAATTTAGGTGAAAAACCAGGGAAATCTCTTTCCCAACGACCAGAATCCAAAGAACAGAGAGGAACTTCAATCTTCCTAAAATCAGCATCAGGAAGAAGAATTCTCTCCCCAACTTGATCTGAAAACATCAGGGTGGCTCCAAAGTCTATTAAGAAAGGTCAACACAAAATCATAGGACCTTCCAAACGAGTGATCCAAAAGTGACAGGTTCCAGCAATATTTTCACCAATTCAAACTGGCACATCCTCAGGGATACCCACCAACTCACAAGATTGATTCCCAATTCAATAAACAGCAGAGTTGAAGCTGACCCTTGGACTGAGATTGAGCTTTCGGGCCATTGCATCCAACATTAAGTTTAGTTAGGACCCAGAATCAAGAAGTAGAGAAACCGTCTTGGAGGAGTCACCTAGAGATCATGGTAAAAATCCAAGAGGACAAGAATAAAGATTTGAATCAGAAGGAGGATCTGTTCCACCGGAGTCTTCTATCAAGGTTCCAGGGGAAACTTTCAATTTGTCGGGACCAATCTCCACACGTTGCCAAGAAACCCATTTCTTCATGCCTTCAGCCCCAGATGGTGAGATGGAAAGGAGTTCAGCCACATTTAGATCAGGGATTTTAAGATCAGAGATTTTCTTTAATACCCCTTCCACAGCATTGGGGTGATCTTTGGAAATTCCCCTTTCAAATTGAACCTTGGGTTGAGTTGGAAGAGGAAGTTCAGGTGAGGGTGGAACTATAACTGGATCAGTTGGTGAAGGTTATTTGGATTGCAGAGGAGCAGGATCAGAGTATTCTGGGAACCTATCCATGAGGGTTTCCTTTTCTACTTCCATTTCTTCTACCTCAGAAGAAGGAGGCTCCGGTGAAGATCAACATTTGACCGGTTTTCAAAGAATTGGGGATGGAACAAGAGGAGCTTTATGAGGTCTGGGTTCCTCATGTTGTTTCCTAGCTGTATCAGATTTATAGGTTCCAGAAAAGCTGGAAGAAGAGACAGCAGGAGGATACCAAGGTTGAAGGGTTCCACAAGCAGATCAAAAATCCAAATAGGCCAAGGATGCCTTCTTGGGAGCAGAAGGCTGGAAAGAGGCCACCACACGACAAAATGGACAAGATGAATCAAAAGGGATAAGTGCACCATTAGGAAGAAAGAATTTACTCCATTTCTGTTCCACCAACATTTCCTCCTTGTCCTTCTGGAGTTCAGGACAGCAACAGGTTCCATGACCTTCTCTGTGGCAATAATAGAAAAATATGGTTGAACTAGGAACAGAGTTGGAGAGTTTGGGGACAACCAAAGAGGAGAGTTTCTGATCCATTTTATTCTCAAAATCTTGCAGGAGTTTGGTGATCTCATTGATAGTAGTTGTTTCCCGGTGGGCCTGAGGATTTGGTTTAGGTCTGCAATTGGCTTTCATCTTATTCATGATTTTTTTAGATGCTTGAAAAGAGGGGGAAAGGACTGGTTCAGAGATTCTAGGTTTTTCAAAGGTGAGAGCTGTTTTACCTTTCATCACTTAATCCACATTATTCCTAAGAACCATGAAAGCAGGGAGCTTGAACCAATTATATCTTGTAGTGATCATGGATCCAGATTTCACCAATTCATCCTTAATTCTTTCCTGCACTCCTGGAGAGAAAGACTGAAAAAATTGCACTCAAATTTTGTCCAACGTATCAATTTTATTGTTTTGGATAAGATAGGATTGGATAGGGTCCCAAGATTGTCTGAAAGCTTGATAATCAGAGGCTGAGGAGATACCACCATTGGAGGTCCATTGGGAGACTAGGGCATCCAGATCTTGGAGAGTGAACCTAGCTATATCAATTTTGCCCCAGTAGGCAATCATTTCCTCCTTAAGAAGTACCCAGTCATGCAATTCAAATCCATCAAATGATTCAATCACTTCCATTACTTCATCAGAGGAGATAAAGTATTGCAGTTGATAAGCCATGTTGTATTTTCTAGCACCGTCCACTTCAGCAGCCATCTTGTAGGAATCCAGGAACCGTTCAAAATTTGTACCCTTAAAGGATAAGTTCTTGTTCTGAGGTTTGATCTTGATCATCTTGGCCCAAACAGAGGTAGAAGGGTTACCAATAGATTCCATTTTGACAAAAGATTTCCTAAGGGATGTTAAAATACGTACACACTTACGCGGGTGCTACGTATAAGTGTAATCCAAATGGAATGCACAAATGGGCCTCTAAGGCCCATTGGACACACACACGGACCATACGGGCCCATGTGGATGTCACGGATTTGGGGAAACTGGCCTCAAAATGCGTGAAATAGGCCTATTGGTACACGGGCCCTAACGGGCCCGGTGGGGTATATGGGCAGATACAGCCAGATGGGCTTGTATGGGCATAATTGGGCCCAAGGTTTATTTTGGACATACTTGGCCAGACGGGCTGGCCCGCCAAAGTATGTTTTTCTCAGTTTTCGGGCTTGGGGCGGCCCATTGGGGCCGCCGCCAGTGTCGCGGCCCACCCGGGGCCGCTGCCCGCGCCGCGACCCGTTCGGAGCCGCCTGTGTTCCTCGGCACGGCCCACGCGGGGCCCGACGGCCCGCGCGGGGCTGTTGCGCGGCCGAGGGACCCCGCGCGGTGCGATGCCGCGCGGGCCCGGCTGGTCGCGCCCGGCGACCAGCGCCGCGGAGCCGGGGCTCGCGGCCCCGGCTCGCTCCCCCTCCCCTCGCTCGCCGTTGCGAGGGGGATGGGGGCGGGCTGGCTGGGTTGAACCAGCCAGCGACCGGCCGCGACATCGCGGTCGGTCAGGGCAGGGGGGACCTGACCACCCCCTTGCCCAGGGAGGTGGCGGCGCCGGCCGCGGTAGTAGCGACCGGCAGGTGGGGGGGATTTGATCACCCTCCCACCTAGCGAAGCGATGCAGAGGGAGCGAGGGGCGCTCTCCCCCCCCCTTTACCGAGGGGGAGGAGCGTCGGGCTGAGGGGACCTGATCACCCCCAGCCCAGTCCTTTTCCTAATGACGACGCCCTGGGGGTATCGACCCCCAGGGCCCCTGGTGAGGGGATTTGAGAGAAGAAGGGGGGGGGGCGGCATGTCCGCCGGTTACACCCCCCCCTAGTGAGGTTGAAACCGGACCCAGGTGAGTCCTGGGTCCCACCTGGCCCATTTGAGGGGCCAGGGGCTGGATGCATGAGGCAACCAGCCCGTAAGTATGACAATGAGGTCATCAGGACCGGTTGTAACAGACAACCGGTCCAGGGGATTGAACAGCAAAGGGGCTGGTTCAGCCCCGTAACGGTGGAAACACCAGAATGGACCGGAATAGGCAGGTCGTAAGGGTTCAGGGACTGATGCCATGTGGGCTGATGTAGTCCAAACCAAGTAACAAGGCTTGTAGAGCCTGTAGAGCTCTTTTGGGGCGGAAAATTTGCCTTTTGGCTTGTTGTATCATGGGTTCACAATAGGCCAATCTTTTGTACTTAAGGAGCTCTTCTCCCTGCTGTTTTCCATCATTCATTCATCATCCAATCGAATTCATCCAACATATTGCCCCATTGTGAGAGCCCCATTAGCCATTATTGACACACAGTGTCCAGCATTTCTTTTGCTTTAAATACTGCTCATTTGCCTAAGCTAATTGCTGGCCATAATTATAACACATTATCAGTACCAACATCATCATTACTTCCAAGCCATCTAGACCTTTGTACCTTACTTTGGAGAACCTCAAAGACCTCAAGTTTTCCAAGAAGATGTCCTATATCCCTGATGTTAGCTCTACCAAAATAGTTCTGAATAGTCAGAACTATAATGCTTGGGCTGTCCTTATGGATAGTGAGCTGGATAACATCTGCTGTGGGGAAATTATGGATGCAGATGACACTCTGATCAGTTCAGAAGTGGAGAAGAAGTCTTACCATCTGATCCTTAGGCATCTTGATGAGAATCATGTGACATGGGTTGCTGATACTCTTAGGGAAGATGAGAGGAGGAGGGGCAGCATCCTTTGGAAGCTGCTTAAGTCCAAGTATGCTGGTGATTCTGTTCACCAGAAGGGTATAGCCTTTAATAAACTGTTCAAGTTACAATATTCGAATTGTAAACAGTTTGTGGCAGAGGCTAGGTCTAGTATAGCCAAGTTCAAGTCATCTGGACTTAACATGGATCCAGAGTGTTTGTCACTCTTAATCCTTCAAAAGCTGCCAAAAGAGTTTGATTCCTTAGTCAGAATCATTTCTCAATTGGATCCTCTTCCTGGGGAGGAGGATGTGCTTAAAAGGATTGAAAAGGATGACCTTCAATTCAAGATGAAGGGGGGTTCTGGAACAGCCCTAGTTGGAAAGACTGGAAAATCTCGCAAGAAGGCGAAAAAGGATTTGTCCAAGGTCTTATGTTACAATTGTCAGAATAAGGGTCACTATGCTAAGGACTGCAAGGAGGCCAAGAAAAGGAAGAAGTCCGAAGGGGATGACAAGGAGGTCAATCTCACAACTGAAAACGTTGCAATGGTGGCGTTGGATGCTCCAATTGAAGAGGCTGTTGTGGAAGAAGGTCCCAACAAGAAGGCCAAAATCGATGAGGATCAAGAAATGGACTTGATTGATTATGAAGTGAGTAATCTTAACCTCAAAGATAAGAACTTATCAGTGACTGATAAAGCTTCTTTCCTACTAGGAGGATTGAAGGAGGATGTTCTTGTTTTGATCGATTCTGGTTGTACAGATCACATGTTTTTTGAACCAAATTTATTTTCAAATCTTAGTGATTATGATGGGGTTGTAAATATTGGTCAGAAAGGCAGAACAATTCAGATTAAAGGAATTGGAAAAGTTATTCTTGCAAATCAACTGGGTTTCCAAATTACTTTTGATAAAGTGTTCTATGTACCAGAGTTGCCTTACAACCTTGTGTCTCTTGGGGTGTTATGGAAAAAAGGTTTCCAAATTCGTTATCTTAAAGGAGATAGGTTTGTTATTGATATGAATGGGAGAACTGTTCTTAGTGGACAAGTTCGGAATAAGCTTCTGTGTGCAAGCTTGTTCAAATTCTCAGCTCTGAGCACTGTTTCTCACAATAGAAGTGGCCATAAGGTAAAGGACAGCAACTGTGAGAGTTGTACCTTGGGGGCCAAGACTAGAAATGTGTTCTCTAAGAGTAGAGATCACACAGATGTTCCTAGAGAGGAATTTTCCATTGATTTGGCAGGGCCATTCACTCCAGAGTCCCTTGGTGGGGCAAGATACTTCATCAATTTAGTTGATACTGCAACTAATTATGTTTGGGTTAAACCGATTCGATCTAAGGATCAGACCACAGAGGAGGTTTCTGTAATCTTCAAAGTCTGGAAACAGAATGGTCTGATGAAGGAGATCAAGAGGGTTATTACCAATGGAGGGGGTGAATTCGTGAGTAAAGAATTTGGGAGGCTGTTGAAAGATTATGGTATCATTCATATAGTCACTACTGCAAGTACTCCACAAAATAATGGAATAGTTGAGAGAATGAATAGGACTTTACTGGACAAAGTCAGAACTATTATGTCTCAATCTGGTCTGCCAAAGTTCTTATGGGCTGAGTTGATGTGCACGGTGTGTCTGTTGCACAACATTGTAAGTGTTAATGGGAAGTGTCCCCATTATCAGTTTTGGAAGTTGTACCCCAAAACATCACACCTAAGAACAATTGGTTGCTTGGTGTATTATAGTGTCCACCATAATGAAATGGTCGGAAAATTAGACCCTAGAGCCAGAACAGGGGCACTTGTAGGCTATGATTTAATAAGTAAATCTTATAGGATCTATTGTCCAGGGACAAGAAAGGTTATCCGTAGCAGGGATGTAAAATTCGACGAAAGTACCTTTCCACTCAAAAGGAGTGAAGATGTTGTTGTGATTAAGCCACAACAAGAAATAGAATTAGCACCTATTTCACCAGCAAAAGCTGTGGAACATGTGGTTCCAGAAGATGAAGAGGTGGCAGACGTGCCACAAGAGGGTTCAGTACCCGCTTCAGGTGATTCTGTGGAATCAGAACCTGATGAGCCTCCACCTCCGGTTAGAAGGAGTGGTAGGGTTAGAGTACCGGTTGACAGGTACGGGGAGTGGAGATCCCATTATGCTGCCGCAGGATATGAGGAAGATACATTTCAGGAACAGTGTATGCTCAATGAAGTCCTGGAGTTGAGTTCAGAAATGGGTAACAGGGTTAACCCAAATAGCTTTGGCCAAGCTATGAATTCTGATGAGAGAGCCAACTGGAAGAGTGCTATTTTTGAGGAATTTGATTCTCTAGAGAATAATAGTGTCTTTGAAGTGGTTAAGCGGGATTCTGTTCCAAAAGGAAAGACCATTGTGGGGTCTCGATTGGTGTTAAACAAGAAGTTTGACACAAACGGAGTTTTGAAAAGGTTCAAGGCTAGATGTGTTGCACAGGGCTTCAAGCAGAGAGAGGGTATTGATTACCAAGAAACTTTCTCACCAACTGGAAGGCTGTCCACCTTCAGGTACATCATTGCTCTGGCAGTGGAGTTGGGTGAAGAAATCAGACAAGCTGATTTTGTAACAGCATACTTGAATGCAAAACTTGGAGAGGAGGAGACTGTTTATATGTCGATTCCTGATGGTTTTCGTGAATGGTTAGTAGAGACTAAACCAGAAACCATGAAGAAAATCTGTGTTAGAACTTTTCTTTCGGCAGATAAAGGGGAATATGTCCTCAAGCTGTGTAGATCCCTGTATGGATTGAAGCAAGCAGCTAGGTCATGGTATAACACCATGAGTGAGAAACTGATAGAGATTGGTTTTAAGACGTCTGAGGCCGATCCTTGCCTTTTTGTGAGGAAGGATGCAATTTTGTTTGTATGGGTCGATGACATTATCATTATTGGTGATGGTAAAGAGAGAGTCATGGAGACACTCAAAAAGGAATTCAAGATAAAAGATCTTGGTCTGGCGCAACAGGTGCTTGGAATGAAAGTCAGCAAGAGCAAGAATGGTATTAAGTTAGACCAGAACCATTATGTGGCAGCTCTTCTTAAGCAATACGGCTTAGAGGATGCAAAGGAGTTTGGTACTCCTATGCAGTCAAACATTCGTTTAGAGAAGTCTACAGATGAGGAGTATCTGGAGTTTGTTCAATCAGGGAATGACTACAGGTCAGCTGTCGGATCGCTTAATTATTTGGGGCAGTGTACAAGGCCCGATATTGCGTTTGCAATTGGGGTCTTGTCGCAACACTTAGAGAAGCCAAGCATGAGGCATTGGTCAGCGTTTAAAAGAGTTATGAGGTATCTTAAAGGAACACACAGTCTGGGACTGTTGTTTACAAAGTCAGCAAACTTTGATTTGGTTGGTTATTCCGATGCAATTTGGGCAGATGGTAACACTAGGGAATCAACAAGTGGTTTTGTATTCTTTTTAGGTAAGAATCTGGTGTCATGGATGTCCAAGAAGGTGTCGGCAATAAGTCTTTCATCAACAGAGGCTGAGTATAGAGCTTACTTAGCAGCTTCACAGGAAGCAAAATGGTTGAGAAAAGTCTTAGAGGACACACATAAACCACAAGGGTTTGCATTGTTGTATTCCGATAACCAGAGTGCCATTGCGTTGGCGCAAAACCAAGTGTTCCATTCAAGAACAAAACATATTGATGTCCACTATAACTATATTCGCGATGCAGTTAACTGCAAAGAGATTGTGTTGAGGTACATGCCCACTGGAGCAATGATTGCGGATATCTTGACTAAGGCATTAGACAGAAACAAGCATCAAGGCTTTGTGACTAATATGCGGATGTCACCCCTTTTGGATTAAGGGGGTGTGTTAAAATACGTACACACTTACGCGGGTGCTACGTATAAGTGTAATCCAAATGGAATGCACAAATGGGCCTCTAAGGCCCATTGGACACACACACGGACCATACAGGCCCATGTGGATGTCACGGATTTGGGGAAACTGGCCTCAAAATGCGTGAAATAGGCCTATTGGTACACGGGCCCTAACGGGCCCGGTGGGGTATATGGGCAGATACAGCCAGATGGGCTTGTATGGGCATAATTGGGCCCAAGGTTTATTTTGGACATACTTGGCCAGACGGGCTGGCCCGCCAAAGTATGTTTTTCTCAGTTTTCGGGCTTGGGGCGGCCCATTGGGGCCGCCGCCAGTGTCGCGGCCCACCCGGGGCCGCTGCCCGCGCCGCGACCCGTTCGGAGCCGCCTGTGTTCCTCGGCACGGCCCACGCGGGGCCCGACGGCCCGCGCGGGGCTGTTGCGCGGCCGAGGGACCCCGCGCGGTGCGATGCCGCGCGGGCCCGGCTGGTCGCGCCCGGCGACCAGCGCCGCGGAGCCGGGGCTCGCGGCCCCGGCTCGCTCCCCCTCCCCTCGCTCGCCGTTGCGAGGGGGATGGGGGCGGGCTGGCTGGGTTGAACCAGCCAGCGACCGGCCGCGACATCGCGGTCGGTCAGGGCAGGGGGGACCTGACCACCCCCTTGCCCAGGGAGGTGGCGGCGCCGGCCGCGGTAGTAGCGACCGGCAGGTGGGGGGGATTTGATCACCCTCCCACCTAGCGAAGCGATGCAGAGGGAGCGAGGGGCGCTCTCCCCCCCCCTTTACCGAGGGGGAGGAGCGTCGGGCTGAGGGGACCTGATCACCCCCAGCCCAGTCCTTTTCCTAATGACGACGCCCTGGGGGTATCGACCCCCAGGGCCCCTGGTGAGGGGATTTGACCGCCCCCACCAGGGATTTGAGAGAAGAAGGGGGGGGGGCGGCATGTCCGCCGGTTACACCCCCCCCTAGTGAGGTTGAAACCGGACCCAGGTGAGTCCTGGGTCCCACCTGGCCCATTTGAGGGGCCAGGGGCTGGATGCATGAGGCAACCAGCCCGTAAGTATGACAATGAGGTCATCAGGACCGGTTGTAACAGACAACCGGTCCAGGGGATTGAACAGCAAAGGGGCTGGTTCAGCCCCGTAACGGTGGAAACACCAGAATGGACCGGAATAGGCAGGTCGTAAGGGTTCAGGGACTGATGCCATGTGGGCTGATGTAGTCCAAACCAAGTAACAAGGCTTGTAGAGCCTGTAGAGCTCTTTTGGGGCGGAAAATTTGCCTTTTGGCTTGTTGTATCATGGGTTCACAATAGGCCAATCTTTTGTACTTAAGGAGCTCTTCTCCCTGCTGTTTTCCATCATTCATTCATCATCCAATCGAATTCATCCAACATATTGCCCCATTGTGAGAGCCCCATTAGCCATTATTGACACACAGTGTCCAGCATTTCTTTTGCTTTAAATACTGCTCATTTGCCTAAGCTAATTGCTGGCCATAATTATAACAAGGGATCCAAAGAACAGATTTCCAAAGTGGCTCATGAGTGTGGCAAGGGTAGGGTTTTTGAAAAACGACTAGGATCAAACCCCTTGATGGTTCACAATTGGGAGGAATTACTTCTGGAACAAGTTGCCTCCACGGATTGGATGTAGATGATAAAAGAAACACAGAAAAAAAGAAAAACAGAAAAAAGGAGAGAAAGATTGGAGTTGATTCCACAATTTTTGGACTGTAAATCCCAAGGTTGCTGGTTTGATCCCGCCCCGGGGGACCAAATGTAAGACTCCAAAGGGCGCAGGGTGTTGGCAGTTCTGTGGGTGCTTTTTTAGGCTGCCCTCCTGAGTGTTACAAAAATTTTTAATTGTAACCAAGATAAAAGTCCAGAACCTGGTAAACAAGGATCAAAAGTAAGACAGTAAATGTTGGAGTATTATGTTTTCTGCTGCTAGCCTTGATCCCTTCTGTCACAGAATCTTATTACTACATGTCACCTGGTCCTTTATTAACTTATGAATTCTTTCTTATTGGCTTACTCCATAGTTGATCACATTGTCTTTTGTCCATATAGTTTCTGCCAATACTGATTAGTCATCAACTTCCTTAGGCCCCCTGTGAGGGGCTCTCTAGTTGTCCATTTAAACTGGTCTTTTCAGGACCTTGCAATTCACCTCATCAACTCTGTTTCTTTCAACTTTGGTCCTCAACTTTCCGAGTTGAGTAAGAGTCCATGATCTGATCATCAACTCCAACAGGTTATGAGCCCAGAGCACCACCTATTGTGCTGTCTCTGTTTTTGCTTCAAGTAAATCCTCTCTGTGTGGTAGCTCTCCAATTATCCTATTGTTAATTGCATCTATCCTTCATTCAGTGACCTTTGTTTGGTCATCCCTCAACACCAAGTAGCACTACTGTCTTTCTATTACTGACCCTATCTACCTTTTCATCCAACTGATCCTATTGATCACCTCAATTAGTCACCTCTATGGTCTTCCTGAGTAGCACTACTGTCTTTCTATTACTGACCGTATCTACCTTCTCATCCAACTGATCCTATTGATCACCCTCAATTAGTGACCTTAATTGGTCTTATTCACCCTTACTTCAACCCTGTTTGTTACCTCAGTCTTGATCCATTAGTTCCTTGATCATCCAATGCCATCACCGTCATCTTCATCCAGTCAATCGTGATGTTCCCTACATCTTGATTGCTCTCCGACTCAATCTGGCAAACTCAATTGCTCATCATATCGATCCTGCAACCTCCAAATGACCTCCTTTCCTTGCTTGGTCAAGACCTCAAGCCCCAATTCTGTGTCCTTGCCATCCCTCTTTCTCATGTCCTTTGAACTCTTTTTCCTCAACCGGTCCGCCTTCAAAATTCTTATCCTGATTACCGGTCTTCAACTCTCTTGGCAAGGGGGTGAGATGAGGATGAGCTTGACTATTAAGCTCATCCTATCCATCCACTTTGATGCTCCCTCCTACAATCCCAAATATTCAATGTATCAATAACGGCCACCACTTTGGTTGGCATCCACTTCGATGCTCCCTCCTACAATCCCAAATATTCAATCTATCAATAACGGCCACCACTTTGGTTGGCCTTCTTTCTACAATCTTCCCTCTTCACATTGGAACCTTTTCATTTAGGTTACTCAATGGTTAACCTCCTCTCAGCTCATCAACCATCTTGATCAACTCAACCTGGGCTACTTCATCATCCGCCCCTCATCAATCCTTGGCTCATTCACTCATCCCCACCATCTCATCCCTACCAAGGACTTGGTCATCCTCCTCCATCTCTCATCCGACTCCCTCTCCTCCTCCACGGCCATCTCCTCCCATCATCTTTGTCCTGATCTCCTCCTTGCTCATCTTCTCCCTTGGCTATTCAATTGGGTCATCCAATGACCAAGTACACCATCCAATCCCTCAAACCCAACCTGCTCCCCTTGTTGTCATCTTGACCTGCTCAGGATGATGGTGATCACCATTGTTGTTCTTGACTTGCGTGCTTGTGCCAAGACTTGGTCCTCCTTCCAACCCTTCCAGGATCTTAACCCTTGTCATCTGGTCCATAACCTCACTCACGGTTCCCTCCGAGGTTCCGGCAGATTTGCCATCCTGCCCCTCACTCTTATTGTCTGGCAACTGTGTTGGTTTTGTGCTTGTTTTTCTTTGCTTGGTCAACCAAATCTTTCAATCCCATCAATTCTTCAATCACATGTCTATTTACTCCTTGCTCATATCATCTTACGACCTGTGGTTTGATTGCTCCCTCAAAATCACCAGTCCATTCCCATATTGCTTGCACCCTTGTTGCGACTTGCATTTCTCATCCTGCAACCTTGATCACCCTCATTTTCAACTTTGCTCCTCTGCGACATCATGTGGCACCCTTCAATCTGATCGTTTTGTCTCCCACTTTCAATCATCTGATATCAATCCCGGCACCACCTGCAACTTTGATTGGCCCCCCGTCCTCAACTTCTGCCCGCTTGCAACCTTGCCTTCTCAACTCGAGCCTGCCATTGCTTACAACTGTCCCCCTGACTACCTCTCAACTCTTCAAGTATTGACCTTGCACTGTTGTCACTACCAACACCATCTATGTGCACAGCCATTGCGATTTTGCAAGTCACTACCTGAATTTATGATTGAAAGTCCATCAATTCATCATTTTCTGTTTTCTTATGTTATCCTTTACCTTTGGTCATGTCCTTTTTCACCATATTGTTAGACTGCGTTTGTCATACCTCCTTGTCTTCTCACCGAGTCTCAAGCCTACCAGCAATGGGGTGTGTTGGAGTATTATGTTTTCTGCTGCTAGCCTTGATCCCTTCTGTCACAGAATCTTATTACTAAATATCACCTGGTCCTTTATTAACTTATGAATTCTTTCTTATTGGCTTACTCCACAGTTGATCACATTGTCTTTTGTCCATATAGTTTCTGCCAATACTGATTAGTCATCAAGTTCCTTAGGCCCCCTGTGAGGGGCTCTCTAGTTGTCTATTTAAACTGGTCTTTTCAGGAACTTGCAATTCACCTCATTTACTTTGTTTCTTTCAACTTTGGTCCTCAACTTTCCGAGTTGAGTAAGAGTCCATGATCTGATCATCAACTCCAACAATAAAGATAGTAGTGGTTGGTAGCTGGGAGACAACACTATCTGAGGCAAGATGATGTTGGGGAACACTTGAATAGAAGGAGTCAAGGATTGTTCAGAGTTCAACAAGACAAGGCAATTGTGGGTGACAACTCCCACAAGCTAATAGCTCTGGTTTTCAGCAGGAGCTTAGGAAAGATCAATTCAATCCCAAACAACCTCCAGGTTCTCAATGAACCTGCCCAACTCTCCGCAATCCAGAGCTTGAAGGGTACCAGATAACTGTTGTTGGCTGCACAAGACAAAGATAATTGTTTGAAGAAGCTCTAGAAGCAACGCAAGAACTGATTCAAACAAGAATAACCCAACGCTTCTCAAGGTACTCAAGAGTAGTGTGGCGGAATTCAACTTCAAAAGCATGGAAGGGAGGTTTAACACTCCAGGGTTTAAGCTCAATAAAACCTCTTCAGTCAAATGTGACTTGTTCCAGAAAAATAATCAAAGGGTGATCAGGACCAGTATGGTGGGACAAAGGGCTCAGGAGTGGTGTAACACACTCAAGAATTTGATTAGGCAAATTCTTCTTCAACCAGAAAAGCTATTGATTGGTGATAAGGATCAAGCATCAAGGATCAAGGGTTTGAGTATGGAGGCTCAAGGATCAAGGGTGTGCTGATATCATGGTGGATCATTCCATGCCGTTCCAAAAAGGCCAGGGAGAGCCCCCCCTTATATGGGCAGGAGGCCCTGTTAGACTATGTACAACGGATTCTACAAATAGAGCGGAAAAAGAAAGAAAATCAGGAAATCTCTTGCGTCCGTCCGTGGATGGGCTTGCGCAACAATACCGGAAGCACCCACCCCTCTTCCAAAGGCAGAAGGGGGTGGAAAAGGAAAATGAACCCAGCCGCGGCGGATGTCCGCAGGCGGGGGTCAACACTCTCCACCCCTTGGCCAAAGTTGGAAGAGGGTGGGAGAGTCCCAGGTAAGTGTGACGGATGAAGTTTGTGAGAGCCCGGATGGGCGGATAGGAGATTGGCTCAAGGCAACTGAGTAATTACTGACAGGCTTGAGATTGGCGACTGATAGATTGAGTGAAGTGGGAGATTGATGGATCCAAGGATTGGACAAGCGCGTGGAGGTGCGGTTGGGATGGGTTTGGTAAGTCATGGATGAGTGCCGCACAACAATAATGATGTGGATGAGCAATGCGCAACGGGAGGATAGGAGATCAGGACGCGCAATGATGAAGATGAGGACGCGGGAAGCGCAAGGATAAGGATGAGGAAGCGGGACGCGCAATGATGATGAGAAACCCACAACGGCAAGGATGAGGATGCGCGGATGGGGGACGCTGTGGTGCCCCATCCTAAACACCTTGGCCAGTTTATTTGATTGAATCACTTCCAAGAACAATCATCTCAACCATCTCAACGGTCCTGGAACCCCTTTGATCTTGATCTCATCCTCCGACCGGTCATTGGAGCGTCCTAGCCTCCTCCATCAACCTTGTCCCCAGTTACCGTTGTATTCACTTCATGCTTGGCTCGCTTGCCTCAATTATCATCATTGACCAATCCTCAGTCTCATCATCCTATTTGCTCCATCAACTCCCTTCATCCCTTCCTTGCTTTGCCCTTATCATCCTCATCCTCCTATCCTCCCTTGTTTGACCAAAACCTTCAACAACTTGCAACCTTGCTTGGGCCCTCAGTTTCTCTCTTCTCCATCTCCATCTCCATCTCCATCCCTCCCAGCCCACAAACAAAGGAGCTATCATAGCAGACTAGAGACCTTTGAACCCATCATCAATTCTCACAATTCTTGCTTGAAGAATTTGAGATCTGAGATACTTTCCATTGAATCAAGAGCCTTTCAAATTAGGATCTTACTCATTCATTCCTTCATCCCCTTCATCAATCAACTCCTCTTCTTACTCCTCACATCCATCCATCCATCCATCCATCCATCCATTGGACCAGCCCAGGAACAATGTCCGCCAATTATCCCATCTAATCTCTCAACTCAATCAATCCCAATCACTCAATGATCTACCATTGGCTTTGACTCTTGAAACCTTGGATCAACTCCAAACTCATCATCATCCCAACATGATGTCCCCTTCAATCCCTTCCCATTGAACCCTCTCTTCCAATCAGCCTCTTGAAACCTCCAGTCAACCCTTGACCACTCTGGATCCAAATCTTCCTCAACTCAATACCCCTACCTCATCTGATCCTATCAGATTGGTCCAAACCCCTGGGAGTACCAACAAGAGTCAATGGCAGACAATGTTGGTTGAGGCCGGTATGACTGCCGGTGGAATCGGTGCTTCCTTCAGTGAAGAGAGTGTGAAGAGCTTACAGTATTGTTTACAGTGGCTACTCTATGCATTGGAACATCTAGAGCATCACAGCACTGTCCTACAAGATTTCATCAGTATTCTCAACCTTCCCCATGAATCATAAAATGCCAGCATCTTGGCTTGAGCCGCGAAAACCCTCACAAGAATCAAGAAGGAAGTTGTCAAGACAATCAGAAGGGTTTTCAACGTAGTATCCAAGTATGCAGGTGGCTCCTTACCTGAACCTGCAAAACAGTTTGTTTGGAAGAGTATCTTAGGATTGCCCCTCCAATGGGTATTGGCCATCCAAGCCAAGGCACGCTCATTCACGCGTTCCAATCCTAGTGGTCCCCCAAGTAGTGCTCCAAGCATCCTCCAAACCTATCCCTCTTCCTACACGTTGCATCGCCAAACATTGACAGTTGTTTTCACTCCTCACGGATCTCCCGCGCGTCTTTTCTGATTCCCGCGCGGGTCTCTTCTGTTGCCAGTGCCCATCAGACACCTGCTGGCGGTCATCTGCGGGTCTCAACAGTTGCCTGGGCCCGTCAGTATGTCCGCAGGCCTTTCACTTGCTACTCTCCTGCCCATGCCCATTCTGTTAAAAAAAAAAAAAAAATACGCTCTATTTGTAAATCTCTCTTGTAAATAGTCTACAGGCCTCTGGTCTATAAAAAGGGGGGCTCTCCCCTGCTTTTTCTGAATCAACATATCATCATAGAGAATCATATCCACGGGAGTGTGTGCCTATGTCCCCCCCCATTATCAAGAAATTAAGATCCTGATCCTATCCTGGGTAAATCTCTGATTGCCCCCTGATCCATTTTTGACCCTGAGTCTTTGCCTCTCTGTGGCCTGATTCTTATCACAAACCAATAGCCTTGCTGGATGAAGAGAATTCTGTCTGTTGGAATTTTTGGGTGTATCATACCACTCCTTGATCCCTTTCTCTGACCATACTTTTCCTGATCCCTGATCATCTTTCTGGAGCCAATCACAATTGATTGAAGAGGTCATATTAAGCTTAAGACCTGGAGTGTTATACCTCCCTTTATTTTATTTGGATTTGCATTCTGCCAGCCTACTCTTCAGTCCCTTGAGAAGTGTTGAGGTTATCCTTGCTTCAAATCAGTTACTGTTTGCTTTTAGAGCTTCTTAAACATTGTGCTTTGTCTTGTACAGCCGCCTCAGTGATCTGGTACCCTTCAAGCGCTTGATTGCGGAGAGTTGGGCAGGTTCATTGAGAACCTGGAGGTTGGTTGGGTTCGAGTTGATCATCCCCAATCTTCTGCTGACAACCAGAGTTATTAGCTTGTGGGCATTGTTTAAATACAACAGCTTTTGTTCTTTGAACTCTAAGCAGAATTTAAGATCTTTTATTCAAGTTTTTCCCTGCATAATCTTGTCTCAGATAGTGCTGTTCCATTGCTACCGAACTATTATCATCTTTATCCTCTACTCCTTGATTCCTCATTTCCAAGGTTCTGGACCTTGATCTTGGTTACATCTAAATATTTTTGTAACACTCAGGAGGGAAGCCTAAACAGCACCTTTCCCCTCTGGAGAACTGCCACGGCCTAGCATTATTTGGAGTCTTACATTTGGTCCCCCGGGCTGGGATCAAACCAGCAACCTTGGGATTTACAGTCCCAACTTGAAGAATCAACTCCAAAATCCAATCCGAGTTTTTTTTCTTCTTTTATTTTTTTTTGTTTGTTCTTTTTTCAGATCTGATCCATGGAGGCAACTTGGTGCAGAAGTAAGTCCTCCCAATTGTGCACCATCTGGGCAAGATCCTTGTTGTTTTTGTGAAAATCTACTCTTGCCACACTTGTGAGCCACCTTGGAACTCTGCTCTTTGGATCTCTTAGGAACCCTTCAACATGGAATCTGCTGGATCCTCCTCATCTGTTTGGGCGAAGATGGTCAAAATCAAACCTCAGAAAAAAAACTTAGG
Source organism: Puccinia polysora (assembly GCA_025617555.3). Taxonomy (NCBI): domain Eukaryota; kingdom Fungi; phylum Basidiomycota; class Pucciniomycetes; order Pucciniales; family Pucciniaceae; genus Puccinia; species Puccinia polysora. The sequence goes on from CM062617.1 coordinate 13,621,270, forward strand.
CTTCAATGTGACCAATGTTGAAAGATTCCTGGACTCCTATGAGATGGCTGCTGAAGTGGATGGTGCCAGTGAATATGATATGGCTTATCAGTTACAATTTTTTTTCTCTTCTGAAAAAGTTATGGAGGATATCCAATCTTCCAATGGATTTGAAACTCATAACTGGAGGCTCCTGAAGGAGGCTATGTTGGCCTATTGGGGAAAAATAGATGTAGCCAGATTTACTTTGCAAGACTTGGATTCCCTTGTTTCTCAATGGATCTCCAATGGTGGTATCTCCTCAGCCTCTGACTATCAAGCTTTCAGAAAATCTTGGGACCCTATCCAGTCCTATCTTATTTGTAACAATCACATTGATACGTTGGACAAAATTTGAGTGCAATTTTTTCAGTCTTTCTCTCCAGGAGTGCATGAAAGAATTAAGGATGAATTGGTGAAATCTGGATCCATGATCACGACAAGAGATAATTGGTTCAAGCTCCCTGCTTTCATGGTTTTTAGGAATACTGTGGATAAATTGATGAAAGGTCAAACAGCTCTCACCTTTTAAAAACCTAAAATCACTGAACCAGTCCTTGCCCCCTCTTTTCAAGCATCTAACAAAATCATGAATAAGATGGAAGCCAATTGCAGACCTAAACACAATCGTCAGACCCACCAGGAGACACCTACCATAGATGAGATCACTAAATTACTTCAGGAATTTGAGAATAAAATAGATCAGAAAATATCCTCTTTAGCCACTCCTAAACCTGCTAATTCTGTTCCTAAATCTACTATAGTCTGTTATTATTGCCATAGGGAAGGCCATGGTACTGGTAGATGCCCTGAACTTCAGAAGGACAAGGAGAAGAAGTTAGTAGAGCAGAAGGGAAATTATTTCTTCCTTCCTAATGGTGCTTTCATCCATTTTGATTCATCTTGTCCAATCCATCATGTGGTGGCCTCATACCAACCACCAACTCCCAAGAAGGCATCCTTGGTCTCTGTGGATTTTCAATCATCCTGCGGAACTCTGCAACCTTGGTATCCTCCAGCTATCACTTCTTCCAGCTTCCCTGGCACCTATCAATCTGATCCAGCTAGGAAACGCCATGAGGAACCAAAACCTCATAAGTCTTCTCCTGTTCCATCCTCAATCCTGCAAAAACCCGTTAAACGTTGATCTTGACCTGACCCTCCTTCCTCTGATGTGGAAGGCATGGAAGTAGAAAGGGAACCACTTATGGAAAGGTTCCAGGAAAACTCTAATCTTCCCCCTCTTCAACCTGTCCAACTCTCAGATCCTCTTCCAGCACCTATTTCACCTGATCTTCCTCCCTCCACCCAGCCCAAATTTCCATTTGAGAGGGGCATCTCCAAGGACTACACTAATTCTGTGGAAAGAGTATTAAAGAAAATTTCAGATCTTAAAATTCCTTATCTATCTGTGGCTGAACTCCTGTTGATCTCTCCATCTGTGGCTGAAGGGATGAAGAAATGGGTTTCCCATTGACATGTGGAGATTGGTCCCGATGAATTAAAGGTCTCCTCTGGTACTCTGATAGAGGATTCTGGTGGAACAGATCCCTCTTCAGATGCCAACCTGTATTCCTGTCCTCTTGGCTTTCTCCCATGTTATCTTGGTGATTCAACTAAAACGGTTTCTCTTCTTGTGGATTCGGGCTCTCAGCTCAACTTGATTTTGGACTTGATGGCCTGCAAGCTAAAACTTAGCCCAAGGGTCAGTTTCAATTCTGCTGCGTATGGAATAGGGAACCAGTCCTGTGAGCTGGTTGGAATTTCTGAGGATATCCCTGTTCAAATTGGTCAAAATATTGTTGGCACCTGTCAGTTCTGGATCACTCGTCTGGATGGTCCCATGATCTTGGGAAGGCCTTTCTTAATGGACTTTGGTGCTACCCTGATGTTTTCTGATCAAGTTGGGGAGAGAATTCTCCTCCCTGATGCTGATGGCAGAAAGATTGAAGTTCCTCTTTGTTCTCTGGATTCTGGTTGTTGGGAAAGAGACTTCCCTGGTCATCCTCCCAAATCTTTCCTGAAAGGGAAGCAGAAAGAAAACTCTCATTCCTCTCATCCTCATTTTTAGCAGAATAGTTGGCCCTACTGATAGTTGTAGTTCTTCTCAGCCTCAGGCTTCAACTCATGGACCAACTCCCACCTCAGAGGCATATCTTTTCTTTTTCCTCATCATTTCCTTCTCATCCAAATAAGATCAAAATCAAACACATGAAAGATCCGAAAAATCCAAAAATATTTCTTCTCTGTCTGGATCTGTTGTATCTTCTTTTCCTTTTTCTTTTCAGCCCAATCAATAATACTCTATTCCGGTTTCAAATCTCCGCAATAAGTCTAAACTAGATCTTGATTTCAATTCTTTTCTTGGTGGCTTTGGTATGAAGGAGTATGGTCTTAGGTGGAGGCAATTTGGGGTAGAAGTAAGTCCTCCCAATTGTGCACCACCAGGGTCATCTGCTGCGTTTTGTTGTGAAACTCTACTTCATGCCACGCATGTGAGCACCTGGGACTCCTTCTTCATTTTATCTCAGCCACTTCTAGGATTTTCCTTTGGATGGATTGACATATTCTTTTTCAATAACTCTCAATATCAAAATGGCCCTTCTTTGTTTTTAATCATCTTTCTTTCCCTTCTCTTTTTATGGCATCAAACTTGGGAGCAGACTAGGGACAGTCTGTAAGTTGGGGAGAGATGTGGTGCCCCATCCTGGACACCTTGGCCAGTTTATTTGATTGAATCACTTCCAAGAACAATCATCTCAACCATCTCAACGTTCCTGGAACCCCTTTGATCTTGATCTCATCCTTTGACCGGTCATTGAAGCGTCCTTGCCTCCTCCATCAACCTTGTCCCCAGTTATTGTTGTATTCACTTCATTCTTGGCTTGCTTGCCTCAATTATCATCATTGACCAATCCTCAGTCTCATCATCCTATTTGCTCCATCAACTCCCTTCATCCCTTCCTTGCTTTGCCCTTATCATCCTCATCCTCCTATCCTCCCTTGTTTGACCAAAACCTTCAACAACTTGCAACCTTGCTTGGGCCCTCAGTTGCTCTCATCTCCATCTCCATCTCCATCTCCATCTCCATCCCTCCCAGCCCACAAACAAAGGAGCTATCATAGCAGACTAGAGCCCTTTGAACCCATCATCAATTCTCACAATTCTTGCTTGAAGAATCAGAGATCTGAGATACTTTCCATTGAATCAAGAGCCTTTCAAATTAGGATCTTACTCATTCATTCATTCCTCCCCTTCATCAATCAAGTCCTCTTCTTAATCCTCACATCCATCCATCCATCCATCCATCCATTGGACTGCCCCAGGAACAATGTCCGCCAATTATCCCATCTAATCTCTCAACTCAATCAATCCCAATCACTCAATCATCTACCATTGGCTTCGACTCTCAAAACCTTGGACCAACTCCAAACTCATCATCATCCCAACATGATGTCCCATTCAATCCCTTCCCATAGACCCCTCTCTGCCAATCAGCCTCTTCAAACCTCCAGTCAACCCTTGACCACTCTGGATCCAAATCTTCCTCAACTCAATACCCCTACCTCATCTGATCCTATCAGATTGGTCCAAACCCCTGGGAGTACCAACAAGAGTCAATGGCAGACAATGTTGGTTGAGGCCGGTATGACTGCTTGTGGAATTGGTGCTGCCTTTGGTGAAGAGAGTATGAAGAGCTTGTTGGAATACAGGCTCGAGGAGATGGATAGAATGGGATTAAAGAGGAGAGGCGGATGACAGAGGAAATTACAGTCTGACTTGCGGGGTCCAGAAGGGACCAGATTCAGGAGGGCTGTATTAAGTGGGCCCAGATTAGAAAGGGTGAAATCTGATGATTTGCATTCAAGGGAGCAAAGAAGAAAGAATATTTATAGACAACTAGAGAACCACAAGTTGGGCCTATGACAAGTAGGAATATTCAATAAGATAATGAAGATGGAAATGGTTGAGGATAGGAATGTTAACATGAGTTTCATAGAGGCTAAGAGTAATGACATTTGAGTATCAAGAAGCCTGTGAAATATATAAGGTAAAGAGGCCGGCAGACTACAAGTACCAGACATAAAGGTGGCCTAGACAACTACAAGTATCAGGACATATAAGGGCGGTTGAGACAACTAAAAGTATCACAAAAATACAAATATATATATATAGTGGTCAGAACAAGCTAAATGTATTCCAAACATACATAATAATAATATTGAAGATGGGAGCACTGAGAAAGGGAGGTGAGCGGACAAGATGATAAAGGCCAAAACTCAACACACCCCTGCGCAAAACAACCGGGGAGAAGCGGACAGGATGGTAGGATGATGAAGTTGAGGAGAAGAGAGTGCCAGAGGGCGCAAGCATAGTTGGAGGAAAGGTGCAAGCGATGTTGGTGGAAAGGTGCGGGCTATTTTGGAGGAAAGGTGCCAGAGGGAGGTTGGTAGATTTGGAGCAATCAAAGTCACCATTGAGATAGCAAGGTTGGCAGATGAGGAGCGATTGAAGTTGCCATTGGAATAGTAAGTAAGGTGAAAAGTTAGATTGAGCAAGATTGAAACCAAGATGGGAGAATCAAAGGGGTCAAGAGTAAAAGCGAGTTGCAATTGATGTTTCAAGGTTAGGAAGCAAGCAATGGTAGATGAGGAGGACAACACGGAAGGAAGTATAAAAAGATTGAGTAGAGAACAAGGACAAGTCAAGAGAGAGATTTGGAAAGGAGATTGTTGGATGGAACTGAGTGGGGATTAAGCAAAAGAAAGGTGGCTTCAACCAAGCCTTGGCCTCACGAGTACACTTGGTGCCATTGGAGATGAGATTGGGGGTTCCCAGTACAAGCCCGGCATAATGAAAAGTTTCCTTCTGATCAGGATTCTTCCGGTTTTCTCGGTATTGGTTGAGGAGTCAAGGGTTCTCAGCAAAGCATTGATCTTTTGGATGAGTAGCCCGGGGACTGTGCATGCCATTGGTGCATTGAACAACAAGGAAGGCGGAGGTTGTAGAGAAGACTGATTCACCCACTGTCTTGGCTTTTTTGTCCAACAAATCAAGAACAAGTTCATGAGTAACTGGGGCCGATGACTGGCCAGTTGTTATGATGGCATCGTGAATGGAGGACAGGGAGTCAGGAATTTCATCAAGGATTTGATGACCAAGTTGTTGCTTGTTGAGATCTAGATCAAGGGATTGGAGTTCCGAGATGGCATCGCGGATTTTGAGAATGGAGTCTTCTAAGCAAGTGGGATCAATGGTGATATTGCTGAGACAACGGAAAGCTTGGAAAACATTGGATTCCTTTTTGGAGGAACCAAAGGACATGATGTTAGACCAGAGTACAACTGGATCATCTTTGCCTCCATTTGCCCTGACAGTGGAGACCAGGGAGCAATGGATTTTGGGACTAATGATGGCGAGTGCTCTGTCCATAGCATCAGAATCCTGAGTAATGAATCTACCCTTTTCATCTCTATTAGCTTTGACTTCCCCAGAGACAAGTTTGTATAGGCCCTTGCCTCAGAGCAGATTTTTCATCTTAAAGCGCCATTCTAAGAAGTTTTCAGAAGTGAGAAGGGGAATTTTAGAGTCATTGGATTCCATGATGATGAGGGTTAAGGAAATGCAGACGGCCGAGTAGAGTTATGGTACTGCTGGGCTCATAACCTGTTGGAATACGGGCTCGAGGAGATGGACAGAATGGGAGTAGAGAGGAGAGGCAGATGACAGAGGGGATTACAGTCTGACTTGGGGGGTCCAGAAGGGACCAGATTTAGGAGGGCTGTATTAAGTGGGCCCAGATTAGAAAGGGTGAAATCTGATGATTTGCATTCAAGGGAGCAAAGAAGAAAGAATATTTATAGACAACTAGAGAACCACAAGTTGGGCCTATGAAAATTAGGAATATTCAATAAGATAATGAAGATGGAAATGGTTGAGGATAGGAATGTTAACATGAGTTTCACAGAGGCTAAGAGTAATGACATTTGAGTATCAAGAAGCCTGTGAAATATATAAGGTAAAGAGGCCGGCAGACTACAAGTACCAGACATAAAGGTGGCCTAGACAACTACAAGTATCAGGACATATAAGGGCGGTTGAGACAACTAAAAGTATCACAAACATACAAATATATATATATAGTGGTCAGAACAAGCTAAATGTATTCCAAACATACATAATAATAATATTGAAGATGGGAGCACTGAGAAAGGAGGTGAGCGGACAAGATGATAAAGGCCAAAACTCAACAGAGCTTACAGTATTGTTTATAGTGGCTACTCTATGCATTGGAACATCTAGAGCATCAGATCACTGTCCTAAAAGATTTCATCAGTACTCTCAACCTTCCCCATGAATGATTGAATGCCATCATCTTGGCTCAAGCCGCAACAACCCTCACAAGAATCAAGAAGGAAGTCTTTGAGAAAATCAGAAGGGTTGTCAACATAGTATCCAAGTATGCAGGTGGCTCCTTACCTGAACCCGCAAAACAGTTTGTTTGGAATGGTATCTTAGGATTGCCCCTCCAATGGGTATTGTCCATCCAAGCAGAGGCACCCTCATTCACGCGTTCCAATCCTAGTGGTCCCCCGAGTAGTGCTCCTAACATCCTCCAAACCTATCCCTCTTCCTGCACGCTGCATTGCCCAAAATCAACAGTTGTTTTCACTCCTCACTGATCTCCTGCACCTCTTTTCTGTTTCCCGCATGGGTCTCTTCTGTTGCCAGTGCCCGTCAGACACCTTTTGGCGGTCATCCGTGGGTCTCAACAGTTTCCCTGGCCCGTCAGTATGTCCGCAGGCCTCTCACTTGCTACTCTCCTGCCCACGCCCATCCTGTTAAAAAAAAATCCACTCTATTTGTAATTCTCTCTTGTAAATAGTCTACAGGCCTCTGGTCTATAAAAGGAGGGGCTCTCCCCTGCTTTTTATGAATCAAAATATCATCATAGAGAATCATATCCACGGGTTTGTGTGCCTATGTCCCCCCCCATTATTGAGAAATTAAGATCCTGATCCAAGATCCTGATCCTATCCTGGGTATATCTCTGATTGCCCCCTGATCCATTTTTGACCCTGAGTCTTTGCCCCTCTGTGACCTGATCCTTATCACCAACCAATAGCCTTGCTGGTTGAAGAATAATTTGGCTGATTGAGTTCTTGAGTGTGTTACACCACTCCTGATCTCTTTATCCAACCCTACTGGTCCTGATCATCCTTTGATTATCTTTCCAGAAGCAATCACAATTTATTGAAGAGGTCTTATCAAGCTTAAGACCTGGAGTTTTATACCTGCCTTATGTTTATTGGAGTTGCATTCTGCCAGCCTACTCTTAAGTTCCTTGAGAAGTGTTGAGGTTATCCTTGCTTCAAATCAGTTACTTTTTGCTTTTAGAGCTTCCTAAAACATAGTGCTTTGTCTTGTACAGCCACCCTCAGTTATCTGGTACCCTTCAAGCGCTTGATTGCGCAGAGTTGGGCAGGTTCATTGAGAACCTGGAGGTTGTTTGGGTTTGAGTTGATCATCCCCAATCTTCTGCTGACAACAAGAGTTATTAGCTTGTGGGCATTGTTTACGTACAACAGCTTTTTTTCTTTGAACTCTAAGCAGACTTTAACTTCTTTTTTTCAATTTTTTCCCTGCATAATCTTGTATCAGATAGTGCTGTTCAATTGCTACCAAACTATTATCATCCTTATCCTCTACTCCTTGATTCCTCATTTACCAGGTTCTGGAACTTGATCTCATTTACATCTAAATATTTTTGTAACACTCAGGAGGGCAGCCTAAACAGCACCTTTCCCCTCCACAGAACTGCCATGGCCTAGCACAATTTGGAGTCTTACAACGCGCAACGCGCAAGGATGTGGATGGGCGGCACGCAATGCCAAAGGAAAATTTATGAATTCTTTTCTCAAGGTGTCCCAAATGGTTCACCACACCGGGGCACCAAATTTAAGACTCAAAACGGTGCTAGGCCCTGGCAGTTCTGTGGAGGGGAAAGGTGCTATTTAGGCTGCCCTCCTGATTGTTACAAAAATATTTAAATGTAACCAAGATCAAGGTCCAGAATCTGGTAAATGAGGAATCAAGTAGTCAAGGATAAGGATGATAGTAGTTTGGTAGCAATGAAACAGCACTATCTGAGCCAAGATTATGCGGGAAGAACTTGTACAAAAGAAGCTAAAGTTTGTTTAAAGTTCAAAGAACAAAGATTTTGTATGTAAAAAACGCCCACAAGCTAATAACTCCGGTCATCAGCAGAAGATTGGGGATGATCAACTCAAACCCAACCAACCTCCAGGTTCTCAATAAACCTGCCCAACTCTCTGCAATCAAGCTCTTGAAGATTACCAGATAACTGAAGGTGGCTGTACAAGACAAAGCACTATGTTTAAAAATCTCTAAAAGCAAACAGTAACTGATTTGAAGCAAGGATAACCTCAACACTCCTCAAGGGACTCAAGAGTAGGCTGGCAGAATGCAACTCCAATAAACATAAGGGAGGTATGACACTCCAGGTCTTAAGCTTAATAAGACCTCTTCAATAAATTGTGATTGGCTCCAGAAAGATGATCAAGGAGGGATCAAGACCAGTATGGTCAGAGAAAGGGATCAAGGAGTGGTGTAACACATCCAAGAGTCCCAACAGACAGAACTCTCTTCAACCAGGAAGGCTATTCGTTGGTGATAAGGATCAGGCCACAGAGGGGCAAAGACTAACTATCAATGGATCAGGGGGCAATCATATATATACCCAGGATGAGGATCAGGATCAGATTTCAATGATAACCGGGGGGACATATGCACACACTCCCCTTGGATGTTTGGAAAGGTCAGGGGAGAGCCCCTCCTTTTATGGGCCATGGGTCCCTATAGACTATGTACAGGTGATGAAACACATAGAGCAGAAAAAAAACACAATTTTTTCATTTTAATTTTTTTTTTAACACACATGAGAAAAAAGAAAAAAAGAGAAACTGATGAGAACCCAGACAACAAATAAAAAATTGAAATGATAGGAAGATCTTGGATGGGCATGGGCTGGAGAGCTGCAGGTGGGGAATTGTGCGGAAAGGCTGAAAGGACCTGACCATTGCTGACCGCGGATGATCGCGTGCAAGCGGCTGGAGGTTGTTGTTGGGTGAGATTGTTTTGATGGCTGCTAGAGTCAGTGGAAATGGATGTGGTATTGGAGGGGTGATTATCAGAGGAGGGCTCTCAGGAAAGATTTTTGGTCCATTGGTTGGATGACTGGCCAAGGTGGGAGATAGGAGTGCAAGATTGGTTGTGGGAACAACCAATTGAGTCAGCAGATGGAGGTTGTTGTTGGGTGAGATTTTTTGGGGTGATGATCAGAGGAGGACTCTTGGGAAAGATTGTTGGTCCATTGGTTGGATGACTGGCCAAGGAGGGAGATAGGGGTTCTAGATTAGTCATGGGAACAAACAATCAAGTCAGCGGATGGAGGTTGTTCCCATGACCAACCTTTCCCAGATGACCAGATTGGATGGCAGCAGGGTGAGGGATCAAGATTGGATGGGTTTGAGAGTAGTTGTTTGACAAAGTTGATGTTAGAGGATTGGATGGCCCAATTCAACCTGGCCAAAGGGGTCCAATGTAAGCCTCCAAACTGTGCTAGGCCGTGGCAGTTCTGTGGAGGGGAAAGGTGCTGTTTAGGCTGCCCTCCTGAGTGTTACAAAAATATTTAAATGTAACCAAGATCAAGGTCCAGAACCTGGTAAATGAGGAATCAAGTAGTCAAGGATAAGGATGATAGTAGTTTGGTAGCAATGGAACAGCACTATCTGAGCCAAGATTATGCGGGAAAAACTTGGACAAAAGAAGCTAAAGTTTGTTTCAAGTTCAAAGAACAAAGCTGTTGTATGTAAACAACGCCCACAAGCTAATAACTCTGGTTGTCAGCAGAAGATTGGGGATGATCAACCCAAACCCAACCAACCTCCAGGTTCTCAATGAACCTGGCCAACTCTGCGCAATCAAGCGCTTGAAGGGTACCAGATAACTGAGGGTGGCTGTACAAGACAAAGCACTATGTTTTAGGAAGCTCTAAAAGCAAAAAGTAACTGATTTGAAGCAAGGATAACCTCAACACTCCTCAAGGAACTTAAGAGTAGGCTGGCAGAATGAAACTCCAATAAACATAAGGCAGGTATAACACTCCAGGTCTTAAGCTTAATAAGACCTCTTCAATAAATTGTGATTGGTTCTGGAAAGATAATCAAAGGATTATCAGGAACAGTAGGGTTGGATAAAGGGATCAGGAGTGCTGTAAAACACTCAAGAATTCAATCAGCCAAATTATTCTTCAACCAGCAATGCTATTGGTTGGAAATAAAGATGAAGGATCAGGATTTGAGTATAGAGGCTCAAGGATTAAGGGGCAATCATGGATATACCCAGAATTCAGTTCTCAGATAAAGGGTAATGAGACCCCACAGATAATTTATTTCAAGAAGATAGTGATGATAATTCACCTTGATAGGATACCATAAGATACCCCCCCCATCCAAAAGTAAGGGGAGAGCCCCTCCTTATATGGGCAGGAGGCCCTGTTAGACTATGTACAAGCAATTCTACAAATAGAGCGTATTTTTTTTTATTTCAGATGATCAGAAAAATAGATCACGCGGGCCAGTGGAAATCCGGCCTCCCTGACTGGGGTGGGATCTTTTCTCATCCCTTCAACTCTCTTGCATCCATCCGCCAATGGGCACGCGCAACAACACAAGGATCACCCACTCCTCACCCAAAGGCGGAAGGGGTGGGAAAAAAAATGAACCAGACCCCCCGCGGATGTTTGCGGGCGGTAGAAGGCACTGTTCCACCCCCACCCAAAGGTGGAAGGGGGTGCAAGTGGAAGTTGGCGGGATAGGAGCCAGGGGAGGATACCGTTGAGGATATCCTGATTGAGATGAGAGAGATGATGGTTGGGTTGGTAGGTAAGAGTAGTCTGAACAAATTTTTGAGGCACCAAGGCATGGGTAAGATGGGGGATAGAGGCCAATCTGGACCGGTTGTTGCCCATAAGGATAGAAAATATAGTACAATAGCATATTTGACAATGGAGAGGGAGCCTGTTTAGGGGTTGAGGAGTTGGCGTCTACGCAAAAGGATTTGGAGAGTTTGAGGATGGAGGCACCAATAGATGGTTTGGACTTGGGTGATTGACGGGTGAGAGGGAAGATGTGATGATGATTGAGGTGTAATCTGTGGTCTGACATCAGGGGCAGAGTGTGATTGGGAGAGCCAGAAGAGGGTATGATCAAAGCAGGGATCATGAGTTGGATCCAGAAGATGACTAGGAAGCCTTGAGAGGGGGTACAATTGATGGTGGTTGTTGGTGATGGGTTAGGATAGAATGAGAATTGGAGGGGATCGTGGAGACAAGCTTGGAGGAAAAGTTTTTTGATGATTTGAGTAGTTTGGAGCAATTCTCAATCATGCTGGAGATGTGAGGAGAGCAAAGGATGGTGAGAGGTGGGTTGAGTGGATGAGAATCAAGAGGAGGGAGGCTTGGTGAGTTGATTGTTGTCATTGGGGCCGTGGTAGGAACGGGCAGGAGATTGGGATCAATCAAGTCAAATGAGAGCTTGGAGGGAGGGAGAGGTAGGAGTAGGAAGAGGGGGAGTATGGGAGCACGGAGGAAGTTTGGGCAAAGCGGGTCTTGGCCCGCGCGTTTGGCCAAAAGGAAGGGGGGAACAAAGAGAGAAGGAATCAAACGCAATGCCTAGGTGATCAGACCAAGAGAGGCCTGTCCTAGACCACTGGGACAGAGGAATGCTTGGCAGGTTGAGGAAATTGTAGGAGTGATACTGATACAAAAAAAAAATTCCAATTTTTTTTTTCAGATAAATGACACCTAAATAAAAGAATTGTAGAAAAAAAATTTTGAATTTCCTGAATCTGGTCCAGGGTGTCCAGATTTGGTTACCACACCAATTGTCTAAGAATTTCACTGGGGGTGGTTTGTGGTTGTGAGTGATATCACAACGTTTGGATAGGGATGAGATGGATGAGGAGGATGATTTGATGGAAATCACGAGTGATGATCAATCAAATAATAAACATTCAATTCAATCAAGAATTCATTGAGAGTGGGGATGATCAATGAATGGCCCTTGCCGTTGATGATGATGATGATGCCGGCGCCAGCAAGGGTTGAGCCAAGCCAAGCCGGTCTTCACACATGCAATTTGGCAAAACAAAGGACCAAAGCAAGTAGCACAAAGATTGAACACAAGAGCTGGCAGATGGACACTCCAAGAGACAATCCTAGACAACTAGGAGAATGGGAGCTGGAAGTTTGGGAACTGGATATGGAAACCATTCTGGATCAAAAGATTTGTTTTTTTTGAAACTAAATGGAGGCTATAGAAAATTTCATAAACATTTTACTTTTTCCATACTGGTCCAGAGGTGTCCCAGATTGGGCACCACACTATTCAGGGCCCCTTTTTTTTGGCCCGTTCATGGGGCCTGACGTCCTGCGCAGGGCCGTTGTAGGGGGCAGAGGGACTCAAAATGGAGTCCCCCCACCCCTGGTTGCAGCTGTCAAGAAAATTGCACCTGCCGCGCTGGGTTATGGCCGGCTGTTGGAGCCGCGGAGCTGGGCCCTGGCTCCTCCCCCTCCCCTTTCTTTCCATTGCAAGGGAAAGGAGGAGGGCTGGCTGGGTTTAACCAGCCAGCGACCGGTTGCAAGAGGAAACTGGTCAGGGTGGGGGGGACCTAATCACCCTCCCACCAAATGTGATGGCTGGGCTGGTTGCAGCAAGGCAACCAGCGGTGGGGGGGAATTGATCATCCCTCCACCATCAAATGGGCGCTTTCCCCCCCCCCCCTTTACCAAGGGGGAGGAGCAACAGGCTGGAGGGGATTTGACCACCCCCAAGCCCACTTACCTTGACAAAGCCCTGGGGGTATCAACCTCCAGGGCCCCTGGTAGGGGGATTTGACCGCCTCCTCCAGGGATTTGAGAGAAAGAGGGGGGGAGTCATGTCCACTGGTTACATCCCCCCATGTGTGTCTGAGACTGGGCCCAGGTGTGTCCTGGGTCCCACCTGGCCATTTTTATGGCCAGGGGCTGGTTGCATGAGGCAGCCAGCCAGCATGTGAGGTAGCAGGGCCGGTTATAACAGACAACCGGCCAGGGGTTTGAACAGCTAAGGGGCTGGTTCAGCCCCATTACGGTGGAAACCCCAGAAATGACGGGAATAGGCTTGTTGTAAGGGTACAGGGACTGGTTCCATGTGGACTGATGTAGCCCAAACCAAGTAACAAGGCCTATAGAGCCTGAAGAGCTCTTTGGGGCGGAAAATTTGCTTTTTTGCTTTTTGTATCATGGACTTACAAGAGGCCAATCTTTTGTACTTAATGAGCTCTTCTCCCTGCTGTTTTCCATCATCTATTCATCATACAATCCAATTCAGTACCAACATCATCATTACTTCCAAGCCATCTAGACCCTTGTACCTTACTCTGGAGAACCTCAAAGACCTCAAGTTTTCCAAGAAGATGTCCTATATCCCTGATTTTAGCTCCACCAAGATAGTTCTGAAAAGTCAGAATTATAATGCTTGGGCTTTCCTTATGGATAGTGAGATGGAAAGCATCTGTTGTGGGGAGATAATGGATGCAGGTGACACTTTGATCAGTTCAGAAGTGGAGAAAAAGTCTTATCATCTCATCCTTAGGCATCTTGATGAGAATCATGTGACATGGGTTGCTGATACTCTTAGGGAAGATGAGAGAAGGAGGTGCACCATCCTTTGGAAGTTGCTTAAGTCCAAATATACTGGTGATTCTGTTCACCAGAAGGGTATAGCTTTCAATAATCTATTCAAGTTACAATATTTGAATTGTAAGCAGTTTTTTGCAGAGGCTAGGTCTAGCATAGCCAAGTTTAAGTCATCAGAACTTAACATGGATCCTGAGTTTTTGTCACTCTTAATCCTTCAGAAGCTACCAAAGGAGTTTGATTCTTTAGTCAGAATCATTTCTCAATTGGATCCTCTTCCTGGGGAAGAAGATGTGCTGAAGAGGATTGAAAAGGATAATCTTCAGTTCAAGATGAAGGGGGGCTCTTGAACAGCCCTTGTTGTAAAGACTGGAAAATCTTGCAATAAGGAAAAAAAGGATTTGTCCAAGGTCTTATGCTATAATTGTCAGAATAAGGGGCATTATTCTAAGGATTGCAAGGAGCCCAAGAAGCGGAAGAAGTCCAATGAGAATGACAAGAGGTCAATCCCACTACAGAAAATATTGCAATATTGGCATTGGATGGTCCAATGGAAGAGGTTGTTGGGGAAGAAGGTCCCAAAAAGAAGGCCAAAATTGATGAGGATCAAGAAATGGACTTGATTTATTATGAATTGAGTAATCTTAACCTCAAAGATGAGAACTTATCAGTGACTGGTAAAGCTTCTTTCCTATTAGGGGGATTGAAGGAGGATGTTCTTGTTTTGATTGATTCTGGTTGTACAGATCACATGTTCTTTGAACCAAATTTATTTTCAAATCTTAGTGATTATGATGGAGTTGTAAATATTGGTCAGAAAGGCAGAACAATTCAGTTTAAGGGAATTGGAAATTTTATTCTTGAAAATCACTTGGGTTTCAAAATTTCTTTTGAGAAAGTGTTCTATGTACAAGAGTTGCCTTATAATCTTGTGCTCTTGGAGTTTTGTGGAAAAAAGGTTTCCATATTTGTTATCTTAAAGAAGATAGGTTTGTTATTGATATGGATGGGAGAACTTTTCTTAGTGGACAAGTTTGGAATAAGCTTCTTGGTGCAAGCTTGTTCAAATTCTCAGCTCTTAGCACTTTTGCTCACAATAGAAGTGACCATAAGGTAAAGGAAAGAAACTGTCAGAGTTGTACCTTGGGGGATAAGACTAGAAATGTGTTCTCTAAGAGTAAAGCTTGCAGTTATGTTCCTAGAGAGTAATTTTCCATTGATTTGGCAGGGCCATCCACACCAGATTCCCTTGGTGGGGCAAGATGCTTCATCAATTTAGTTGATACTGCAACTAATTATGTTTGGGTTAAACCAATTCAATCTTAGGATCAGACCACAGAGGAGGTTTCTGTAATCTTCAAAGTCTGAAAACAGAATGGTCTGATGAAGGAGATCAAGTGGGTCATTACCAATGGAGCTGGCAATTTTTTGAGTAAAGATTTTGAGAGGTTATTGAAAGATTATGGTATCATTCATATAGTCACTACTGCAAGTACTCCACAGAATAATGGAATTGTTGAGAGAATGAATAGCAATTTACTGGACAAAGTCAGAATTATTATGTCTCAATCTGGTCTACCAAAGTTCTTATGGGCTGAGTTGATGTTTAAAGTCTGTCTGTTGCACAAAATTGTTAGTGTTAATGCCTCAGTATTGGTTTTGAAAGTTGTACCCCAAAACATCACACCTAAGAACAATTGGTTTCTTTGTGTATTATAGTTTCAACCATAATGAGATGGTTGGAAAATTAGACCCTAGAGCCAGAGCAGGGGAAATTGTAGGCTATGATTTAATAATTAAATCATATAGGATGTATTTTCAAGGGACAAGAAAGGTTATCCATAGTAGGGATGTAAAATTTGATGAAATTACATTTCCACTCAAAAGGAGTGAAGATGTTGTTGTGAATAAGTCACAGAAAGAAATAGAATTAGCACCTATTTCACCAGCAAAGGCTGAGGAAAATGTGCTCCCAGAAGATGAAGAGTTGGAAGACGTGTGACCAGAGGGTTTAGCACCTGCTTCAGGGGAGTCCGTTAATTCGGAACCTGATGAGCCTCCACCTCCAGTTAGAAGGAGTGGAAGGGTTAGAGTGCCAGTTGATAGGTAACGGGAATGGAAGTCCCATTATGCTGCTGCAGGATATGAGGAAGATATATTTCAGGAACAGTGTATGCTCAATGAAGTCCTGGAGTTGAGTTCAGAAATGGGTAACAGGGTTAACCAAAATAGTTTTGGCCAAGCTATGAATTCTGATGGAAGAGCCAGCTGGAAGAGTGCTATTTATGAGTAATTTGATTCTCTGGAGAATAATAGTGTCTTTGAAGTGGTTAAGCGGGATTCTTTTCCAAAAGGAAAGACCATTGTAGGGTCTAGATTGTTGTTAAACAAGAAGTTTGACACAAATGGAGTTTTGAAGAGGTTCCAAGCTAGATGCAATGCACAGGGCTTCAATAAGAGAGAGGGTATCAATTACCAAGAAACTTTCTCACCAACTGGAAGGCTGTCCACCTTCAGGTACATCATTGCTCTGTCAGTGGATTTGGGTGAAGAAATCAGACAAGCTGATTTTTTAACAGCATACTTGAATGCAAAACTTGGATAGGAGGAGACTGTTTATATGTCAATTCCTGATGGTTTTTTTGAATTTTTAGTAGAGACTAAACCAGAAACCATGAAGAAGATCTGTGTTAGAATTTTTATTTCAGCAGATAAAGGGGAATATGTCCTGAAGCTGTGTAGATCCCTGCATGGATTGAAGCAAGCAGCTAGGTTGTGGTATAATACCATGAGTGAGAAGCTGATACAGATTGGTTTCAAGAAGTCTGAGGCCAACCCTTGTCTCTTTGTGAGAAAGGATGCAATTTTTTTTGTATGGGTCAATGACATTATCATCATTGGAAATGGTAAAGAGAGAGTCATGGAGACACTCAAAAAGGAATTCAAGATAAAAGATCTTTTTCTGGCAAAACAGGTGCTAGGAATGAAAGTCAGTAAGAGCAAGAATGGTATTAAGTTATACCAGAGCAACTATGTAGCAGCTCTCCTTAAGCAATATGGCTTAGAAGATGCAAAGGATTTTTTTACTCCCATGCAGTCAAACATTTGTTTAGAGAAGTCTACAGATGAGGAGTATCTGGAGTTTGTTCAATCTGGGAACAACTACAGGTCAGCTGTTGGATTGCTTAATTAATTGGGGCAGTTGACAAGGCCCAATATTGCCTTTGAAATTGGTTTCTTGTTGCAACACTTAGAGAAGCCAAGCATGAGGCATTGGTCAGCATTTAAGAGAGTTATGAGGTATCTTAAAGGAACGCACAGTCTGGGACTGTTGTTTACAAAGTCAGAAAACTTTGATATGGTTGGTTATTCCAATGCAAGTTGGGAAGATGGTAACACTAGGGAATCAACAAGCTGTTTTGTGTTCTTCTTAGGTAAGAATCTGGTGTCATGGATGTCCAAGAAGGTATCAGCAATAAGTCTTTCATCAACAGAGGCTGAGTATAGAGCTTACTTAGCAGCTTGAAACGAAGCAAAATGGTTGAGGAAAGTATTAGAGGATACACATAAGCCACAAGGGTTTGCCTTGTTGTATTCTGATAACCAGAGTGCCATTGCGTTGGCACAAAACCAAGTGTTCCATTCAAGAAAAAAACATATCAATTTTCACTATAAATATATTTGCAATGCAGTTAACTGCAAGGAGATTGTGTTGAGGTTCATGCCCACTGGAGCATTGATTGCAGATATCTTCACTAAGGCTTTAGATAGGAACAAGCATCAAGGATTTGTGACTAATATGCAAATGTCACCCCTTTTGGATTAAGGGGGTGTGTTAAAATAGGTATTCACTTACGTGTGTGCTACATATAAGTGTATTCCAAATGGGATGCACATGTGGGCCTCTGCGGCCCATTGGGCACACACACGGGCCATACATGCCTGTTTAGATGTCACAGATTTGGGGAAACTTGCCTCAAAATGCGTGAAACAGGCCTATTGGAACACTGGCCCTAACAGGCCCGGTGGGGTATATGGGAAAATACAGCCAGATGGGCTTGTATGGGCATAATTGGGCCCAAGTTTTATTTTGGAAATACTTGGCCAGACGGGCTGGCCCGCCAAAGTATGTTAAACTCACTTTTTTGGCTTGGGGCGGCCTGTTGGGGCGTCTGCCCATGTCAAAGCCCATTTGGGGCTGCTGCTTGGGGCCGCTGTTTTTTTCTTTTGGCCCGTTTATGGGGCCTGACAGCCTGCGCAGGGCCGTGGTAGGGGGCAGAGGGACTCAAAATGGAGTCCCCCCATCCCGGTTGCGGCTGCCGCGCTGGGTGGTGGCCAGCTGTTGGAGCTGCAAAGCTGGGGCCAATGGCCCCGGCTCCTCCCCCTCCCCTTGCTTGCCATTGCAAGGGAAAGGAGGAGGGCTTGCTGGGTTGAACCAGCCAGCGACTGGTTGCAAGAGGTGACCAGTGAGGGTGGGGGGACCTCATCACCCTCCCACGGAATGTAATGACTTGGCGGGGTTGCATCAAGGCAACTGGCAGTGGGGGGGAATTGATGACCGCTCCACCATCAATAGGGGCGCCCTCCCCCCCCCCCCCCCCCCCTTTACCAAGGGGGAGGAGCAAGTTGCTGGAGGGGATTTGACCACCCCCCAGCCCACTTACCTTGACAAAGCCCTGGGGGTATCAACATCAGGCCCCCTGGTAGGGGGATTTGACCTCCCCCTCCAGGGATTTGAGAGAAAGAGGGGGGGCCACATGTCCCCTGGTTACACCCCCCCCCCATGTGTGTGTGAGACCGGACCCAGGTGTGTCCTGGGTCCCACCTGGCCATTTTTATGGCCAGGGGCTGGTTGCATGAGGCAACCAGCCAGCATGTGAGGTAACAGGGCCGGTTATAACAGACAACCGGCCAGGGGTTTGAACAGCTAAGGGGCTGGTTCAGCCCCATTATGGTGGAAACACCAGAAATGACCGGAATAGGCTGGTTGTAAGGGTACAGGGACTGATTCCATGCGGGCTGATGTAGCCCAAACCAAGTAACAAGGCCTGTAGAGCCTGTAGAGCTCTTTTGGGGCAGAAAATTTGCCTTTTGGCTTGTTGTATCATGGGCTCAAAAGAGGCCAATCTTTTTTACTTAAGGAGCTCTTCTCCCTGCTGTTTTCCATCATCCATTCATCATCCAATCAAATTCATCACCAATATCATCCAACGTATTGCCCCATTTTGAGAGCCCATTAGCAATTATTGACACAAGGTATCCATCATTTCTTTTGATTTAAATACTGTTCATTTTCCTAAGCAAATTGCTGGCCATAATTATAACCGCTATTGAGTTTTTGCAATTTTCATTGTACCCCTTACCTTGCTATAAACCTCCCCAAAGGCCCCAAATTTGCACTATCTAAGCTCCTCTTCAACGCTTCAACGCTTTGATGCTTTGAAACTTCAACACTTTGACACTTCAACACTTTGACACTTTGATGCTTTGATGATTCAACACTTTGACGCTTTGATAAGGTACTTCAAACCCTAATTTGAACCAATAATCAATTTAATTGGGAGAAAACTTTTTCAATCATTTTTTTTCTTGTTCTAAAGTGAAGAACTATCTTTGTTGAACTATTTATTCTTGAATAATAAGAGCTCCCCCACGGCGTGCTCTCTTTTCTCACATCTCTAGCCCAGCTGCCACCCGTAGCTCCAGAGGGAGAGGTGTCACTGAACCTACTTACCCTTCTACTCCCAGAGCTTGTGGAACAGGTAGAATGTTTTCCAACCTGCCAGCACCAGTGGCTACCACTTCTACCCCTATGGCTACTGGCTTATTGGATCCTATCCCACAATTATCCCGTTCTACTATTCCTCCTTCTGAAAATGCTAGCCTTCAAAGGTTTACAGGCCAGTTCCCAATCCCAGGCTACCAGGGCTTGGAATCTCCTGCTTATGATGCCAGCATAGTCCCAATCCCAGGAGAAGAAGAAGATGATGATGAGAATGAGGACTCAGGATTTTATTCCAGAATTTTTATTGGCTTGGATTCACCCTCCCCGGAGGGTAATCCTATCTCAACTTCTAATGCAACAGCAATCCCTTCACCTTCTCCAGCTACTAACCTTCCTTCCAGTTCTCAGGGCCCTTCAACTGACCCTTCTCTTCTGGTCATTATTCAGAAAATGACCACTGAAATGACTCATCTCTCTAAACCTGCTGACCATGGACCTTCTACCAACTTTAAGTCTCCATCTATCAACTCCTCAGACAAATTTGATGGGACAAACCCAACCAAGCTCAGACCCTTCCTCCAAGCTTGTGAACTCATCTTTGCTAATGATGATAGGGTTTTTGCTAATGACAGAAAGAAAGTATTCTTTAAAGTCTCTTACCTTACAGGAAGTGCCATTCAATGGATCCAACCTGATATAGCTCACATTGGTAATCATGAGCCAGATTTCATACTTAACTCTTGGTTTCTGTTCACTCAAAAGCTCCATATCCTTTTTGTGGATTGTCTGGAAATCCAAATTGCTGAGAAGGAGTTAACCCTCCTTAAGATGAAAGATATTGGTTATGCCACTAACTATATCACTGAGCTCAGGACACTTATGACTAAGGTCTCTGGATGGGGTGATAAAGCCTTTTTCTTCCATTTTAGACAGGGACTCCCAGCCAGACTACTAGATCAAATAGCTGCTTATGATTTACCTCAAGAAAACTTGCAGGAACTAATGGACATTGTCCTCAAGTATAATACCCGCTACCATGAAAGGATTCAGGAAAAATCCTTCAATTCCCATCAAAACTCAAAACCTGGACCCAGTTTTCCAACTCCTCAAAAATCTCAACAGCCCAACCAACAAGGTAAGTTCAAGGGAAAAGAAAAGGCTGCCTCTACCAATTCTGCCCCAACCTAAAAGCCCAATCCCATTTTGAGTGAAGATGGACACCTCAAGGCTGAAGAAAAGGCTACAAGAGAAAGATAGAGTTTTTGTAACTACTTTGGAGGTTCTCACAAATTTAGCCTCTGCAGGAAACGTCCAGATTTTAAACCTGGCCAGAATCCCACTCCTGTCAAACCCCAACAGGGAAAAGACTATGGGACGGAAATGTGGTACTCCATGACCATCACCCCTCCAAACTTTGGGTACAAACTTTGGAGGGGAAATACTCTAAACTACCTATTAAAGACTTATGTTTTATTTTTTTGTTCAATAATCAGGCCTATTGTGTACTTGTTGAATCTGGAGCAACTCAATCTTTTATCTCCAAATCTATGGTTTCAAATTTTTCTCTTTTTCCCAAACCTCTGACCACTCTCATTTTCTTATTTACCTTCAACCCTTCTGACTCACCTTCCCAGGAAATCACTCATAATTTTTCCTTTAAACTCTCCTTACCTTCCTTTCACAACTTATAATGGGATTTCTTGGTTGTTGATAATACCCAAAAATAATATATTTTTCTGGGTATTGACTTCCTCCATTTTTAAAACCCAAAGGTAAATTTGAAATTGGGATTGATCACCCCAAGGCACCAACCAACTTTGGATCATTCCCCTTCTTTTGAACTCTCTTTGGCTACTACTCACCTTCAGCCAGTGAACCTTCAGGTCACTTCTCCTGCTCCCTCTTCAGAATCTAGGCACTCACAACACTTTCCTTTGAGTTCAAAAACCACTTCTGTTAACAGGATATTCATTGGACATTCTCTGAAATTCTTGAAGGATATAGAGGATGATCTATCTGTTGAAATACTGTGTATGGTTATTTCCACGCCAGACTCTGGCCCAAAGCAGACTACTGCAGAAGCTCTAGATGAAGATGAGGAAACTGATGAAATTGAAACTGTGTTGGAAAGAGTTCCAGAAGCTTTTTTTCCAAGGTTAAAGCTGATAAACTCCCTCCTCACCATGCATACAATCACCGTATCAAACTGGAAGGCCCTTTGCATCCAGTTGGTCCTATCTCCTCCCTCAGTCACCATGAGAAGGATACCCTACAAGCCTATATAGCGGAAAAAAAAGAGAAAGTGTTCATTTTCCCCAGCACTTCAAGCACTGGAGCACCTGTCCTCTTTGTGAAAAATCAGGATGGTGGTTTGCAATTGTGCTTTGACTATTGCAGGCTTAACACTGTTACTTGAAAGGATTGGTATCCTATTCCTCCCATGACTCACTTATTGAAAGTCTTTTCCAGTTCCACCATTTTCTCAAAAATTGATCTCAGGGGTGCTTACAATCTCCTTCAAATTAAAGAAGGGGATGAACATCTTACAGAATTCAGAGCTCAGTTTGGAAGTTTTGAATATTTGGTAATGCAATTTGCTAACAAATGCTCCTGCCTCTTTCCAACGCCTTTTTCATGACATTTTTGCAGACCTTCTAACCCTCTGTGTGGTGGTATACCTCAATCACATCCTCATTTTTCCAGAAACTTAACAGAACATAAAGCTCATGTGTGTGAAGTCTTGAGAAGACTTTGCAAGAACAAATTACATGCAAAAGCTTCTAATTGTGAATTTCATACCTCCTCAGGGGATTACCTTACAGCATTCAGAGCTCAGTTTGGAATTTTTGAATATTTGGTAATGCCATTTGCTAACAAATGCTCCTGCCTCTTTCCAATGCCTTGTTCATGACATTTTTGCAGACCTTCTAACCCTCTGTGTGGTTGTATACCTCAATCACATCCTCATTTTTTCTGGAAACTTAACAGAAAATAAAGCTCATGTGTGGGAAGTCTTGAGCAGACTTTGGAAGAACAAATTACATGCAAAAGCTTCTAAGTGGGAATTTCATACCTCCTCAGTGGATTACCTAGGCTATGTTATCTCCAGCAATGGTATTGAAATTGAAAAATCCAAGGTCCAAAAAATCTTGGACTGTCCACCACCAAAAAATAAAAAAGGCCTTGCAGCAGTTTTTGGGTTTTTCTAATTTTTATCGCAGGTTTATCATTAACTATTCCAGAAAGGTCTATCTCCTCACTGCTCTTACTGGTTCAGACCCCATCTTTCCTTTGTCCCCAGGGGCTCTGCAGAAGTTTGAAGACCTCAAGTTTTCCTTTACCAATGCCCCTATCTTCATAAATTTTGATCTTTCCTTACAAACCTTTTTGGAGACTGATGCTAGTGACTATTCCCTAGGGGCTGTCCTCACCCAAGTCTCCCCTGATGGATCCAACCACCCAATTTCTTTTTACAGCAGGAAATTGGGTAGTGCTGAACTGAATTATGAAATACAAAATAAGGAAATCCTGGCCATTGGATGGGCCATCAAGATCTGGAGAGCTGACTTCATCAGTATTTCATCTCCTTTTGAAGTTCTCACTGATCACTTGTCCCTTAAGTATTCTATGACATCTAAAGTACTGACTTGTTTTCAAGAGCGTTGGGCTGAATATCTATCAGAATTTGACTTTACTATTGTCTATAGACCTGGGAAGCAATCTATAGTTTCTGATTTCTTGTCACGTTGAGAAAATGTTTATCCCAAAGGGGGGATGCCCTATGCAGAAAATAATCAAGAAAATTTCAAACAAATCTTGAAACAGACTTACTTTGAACCTTCCAGAATTTTCTTTATTTCTACAAAACAGGTTGATGGACGCTTGGAAAACTTAATTCAATCCCAGATCTCCAACAAATCAGCCCAATAGATTATTCAGAAGTTACACAAAAAGGAGCAAGTAAAGAGCTACCTCATAGACCCAGACAGTGGACTTCTTATTTTCCAAAATAGAATAGCAATCCCCAAGGAAGATGAACAACTTCAAATTTAAATACTTCAACAACAACACAATTCCCCTCTCTCTGGTCACCCTGGAAAATAAAAAACAATTGATCTAGTAAAAAGAGATTTCCACTGGGAAAATATGACTTCCTTTATCAAAGATTATGTTTCTTCTTGTTACCTTTGCAGCAGAAACAAACCCAGTCACCACAAGAAGTTTGTACTCCTTCAACCCCTACCAATTCCAGATTTTCCCTGGACCTCACTCTCTATGGACTTCATCTCACAGCTGCCACTATCCAATGGATTTGACTCAATCCTTGTGGTAGTTGATTGTTTTTCAAAAATGTCTCTCTTTATTAAAACCAGAAGTGATATCTCCTCTGTGGAATTAGATGATCTACTAATTTCCCATGTTTTCACTAAACATGGAATCCCAACTGACATTGTCAGTGACAGAGGATCTTTACTTGTTTCTTCCTTTTGGAAAAACATATTTGAAAAATTAAAGATAAAAAAAATCTATCCAAAGCTTATCATCCTGAGACGTATGGACAAATGGAAAGGGTAAATGAGATCCTAGAAAAATTTCTTAGGATTTATGTCAGTTATCACCAAGAAAACTGGGATACCTGGATCCCTCTTGCTGAATTTGCCTAGAACAATTCCACTCATACTTCCACTCAGCAATCTCCATTCTTCATCATTTAAGGTCAACATCCCAACTTTGACAGCATCCATGTAGTAGACAACAAACCTGCCAGCCACTACATAACTCAGATTCACCAGAATCACAAACAACTAGTAGTTGAACCGGAAAAATCTATTAAAACTTATAAGAGATATGCTGACCTAAAAAGAAGTAATTTTCCTGCCTCATTTGCTGTTGGAAACTAATTTTGGCTCTCCTCTAAAAATATCAAAACTAATTTTCCAACTCATAAGCTCTCAGAGCAATGTTTAGGGCCCTTTTTGATTACAGGAAAGATTGGATAAAATTCATTCAAGCTTCAACTTCTTCAAAAATGGTCCACTATTCACCCTTTGTTCCACTCCTCCTTACTCAAGCCATAACAGGAAAAATCACTGTCCTCCAGGCACCAACCACCAACTGAACCAGTCAAAATTGATGGGGAGGAAGATTGGGAAGTGCCTCAGATATTGGACTGAAGACTTAAGATGCGGAAATTAATTTAATTAGTTGAATTGAAAGGCTTCCAGAATGACAAGGAATTCACCACTTGGGAATCTCACTCTAATCTTACCAACTGCTGTACTTTACTTCAAGATTTCCATACACTCTATCCCTTAAAACCAAAAAAATCCTTAAATTAGAAAATCAATTTCTTTTCTCACAAAAATAATAATAATAATAATAATAATAATAATAATAATAATAATTAATAATAATAATAATAATAATAATAATAATAATAATAATAATAATAATAATAATAATAATAATAATAATAATAATAATAATAATAATAATAATAATAATAATAATAATAATAATAATAATAATAATAATAATAATAATAATAATAATAATAATAATAATAATAATAATAATAATAATAATAATAATAATAATAATAATAATAATAATAATAATAATAATAATAATAATAATAATAATAATAATAATAATAATAATAATAATAATAATAATAATAATAATAATAATAATAATAATAATAATAATAATAATAATAATAATAATAATAATAATAATAATAATAATAATAATAATAATAATAATAATAATAATAATAATAATAATAATAATAATAATAATAATAATAATAATAATAATAATAATAATAATAATAATAATAATAATAATAATAATAATAATAATAATAATAATAATAATAATAATAATAATAATAATAATAATAATAATAATAATAATAATAATAATAATAATAATAATAATAATAATAATAATAATAATAATAATAATAATAATAATAATAATAATAATAATAATAATAATAATAATAATAATAATAATAATAATAATAATAATAATAATAATAATAATAATAATAATAATAATAATAATAATAATAATAATAATAATAATAATAATAATAATAATAATAATAATAATAATAATAATAATAATAATAATAATAATAATAATAATAATAATAATAATAATAATAATAATAATAATAATAATAATAATAATAATAATAATAATAATAATAATAATAATAATAATAATAATAATAATAATAATAATAATAATAATAATAATAATAATAATAATAATAATAATAATAATAATAATAATAATAATAATAATAATAATAATAATAATAATAATAATAATAATAATAATAATAATAATAATAATAATAATAATAATAATAATAATAATAATAATAATAATAATAATAATAATAATAATAATAATAATAATAATAATAATAATAATAATAATAATAATAATAATAATAATAATAATAATAATAATAATAATAATAATAATAATAATAATAATAATAATAATAATAATAATAATAATAATAATAATAATAATAATAATAATAATAATAATAATAATAATAATAATAATAATAATAATAATAATAATAATAATAATAATAATAATAATAATAATAATAATAATAATAATAATAATAATAATAATAATAATAATAATAATAATAATAATAATAATAATAATAATAATAATAATAATAATAATAATAATAATAATAATAATAATATTGAGAAAAGATATGTATATATATAATAATAAAACAATTAAGCTTACAGAAGTAAATAAAATGAAATAAAGAAAAAAAATTATAATTAAAAAATAATAAATAAAAAATAATAGTTCTCAAAAACAATCTTCAGATAGCTTCACACATCAACTCTTGTAACTATTTCACTCTAGAAATCCATTTATTTCCTAGCTTCAATTTTTTAACTTGATAAGAATTAGGTCCCCTTACAGTAGTCCCCACTTCAAAAGTTTGACAAGCCAAAGCTAAAATATCAGCTAGTCTTTTCTTTATATCTAAAATCTTTTTCTTCCTGGCCTCAAAAAATAAATCCTTTTCTTTTCTTATTTCACTACCCCATCCTTTCTTCAAACCTTTCTGTAAACTTGAATTTAAGTCCCTAGAATTCCTACTATAAACCTCTAAAGATTTTTTAACTTGGTCTTCATATAAAACTGAATCTTCTCTAAATCTACTCCCCTCCATAATCTCCAACAACCTTTCTCCACTTTCTATTTCCTCCAAGCAAACCTCTGCATCATTCCTCTTTTCAATCCCCTTCTTACTATTTCTTCTGTCTGCTACCACCTTTATGTTCACCTCTAAATCCTTCATCTTGCTCCTCAAATCCTCTAACTCAAAAGAATCATCTGATCTGCCCCCTTCTTTGACAACAAACTCTTTCTCTTTCCCTTAACCTACATCTTTTTTTCTTTCTCTTTCATCCTCCATTTCACTCACTTCCATCTCTAAAGTTCCCTTGGCATCTTCATCATCCTCTTCACTTTGACACTCATCTTCAATGGTTTCACTCTTTGACCTTTGACGCTTTGACAAACTGCTTCAATGGTTCAACAAATAGGTTTAAAGCTTTTATAAATTGCTTCAACATTTTGATGCAGATTTTTGACACTTTGACCTTCAACGCTTTGACAAACCACTTCAACGGTTTGACACAGAGTTTTGACGCTCCAACCTTCAATTCTTTGATGATCTCCTTCAACAGGTTCAACGGGTTTGATGAAGTATCTATTTCTAAGTCTCTTCATTGGAACCTCAACCACATTTTTGTCCAAGTCTATGTGAGGGGTTCCCCATCTTATCAATGCCTCCCCGCACTCCTCCTCTTGACGCTTTGACGTACCATCTATTGCCAAGTGCCTGGTGCAACTCAACGTCTCCCTCTTCTCTTGCACCTTCTTCAATCTTTCCTGAAACTATCAAGCCCATATCAGCACTATGACCCCTCCAATATAGCAACCTACCAAAACTCACCTGAACATTCATCCAATCTGGATTACTACCCCAAAGTCATGGCATCATCATCTGGAGCCTCCTTCACTTGAAAGGTGTTACTCTTCTACAGAACACATGAGGCTTGGCCCATGGCTTGCCTGCCTTGCTTATCCATATCACATACTCTCCCTTATTAACTGCAACTTTCACATTTGGAGGAGTTATGCTTGATACTGGTGGTACAAATTATTCCCAGCTTGATACACCTATCACATCTTGGGTAATACTGTTGGACTGGATGGTAGTTTTTGGTCTTCTCCATTGGATAGGGTGGTGTAGGTGATCTGGCTAAATGGTAGAAGGATGGTAATGGGGTTGATGGTGGTGATGGTTGTGGGTAGGGGGAAGTCAAGCCCAAGTTAGACATGGCTGAAGGAATTACCTGGATGGCCTCTTCAACCTCTCCTTTTTATGGTCATCAGGAGATGCTCTTCTTTTCACCAGGCGGCACTGTCATACTGACACCCAACTCAGTCTAACCTCAGTCTAATCTACTTACCTCAGAAACTTCAACCTCAGGGCTCTGGATACTTTACTAATAGACTCCTTAGGCTTGCACATACTTAATCTCTCAGCTTCTGCATATCCTCTAACCTTCTTCACTCTGTCTATCCCATACTTCATTATGGTTTATCCTTTGGGAATCCTTATGTACATCCCCTTGCAGATTGTATTTCATGCTCTCTGTACCTAGTAAATAGTGTCATGACCTTCATGTACACTGTACATCCTCTCACTGTACATACCCAACTTAGACATCCAGACTTATAGCCTATTCCCAATGTAGTTAGCAGGCTATCCCAATGTAGTAGCATGCCTGATCAGCCCTCTCTGTTACCATAACTGTTCCCTGGTCATCATATATGTAGTCTGAGCCCCAACCACTTGTACCTCTGTTGTAGTTCCCGCCTCCTGTCTATTTAAGCAGCCCTTCTCTTCTCTTTTCCTGATTGTCCCCCAAGAAATCAGTTTACTACTTCTTAATAGGAATCCATCCCAGCAAGTGTCATCAGAACCTTAACTCCAATTCGGTCCTACTCTGCTCCTTTTAGCATCTCCCAGTATCCTTGCCCCCAATCCTACTAAATGTAGAGTCCCCTCTGTTCCAAGCCCTGCTTGCATGTCAGCAGCCCTTGTGACAGCTTCCAGTCATGACTTGATGACCATCCTTGATACATTTTAAACTGTTTTTGGCTGTTCTGATGGAGTATCTGGATTGGAGATAGGGGGTCATGGAGATTAAAGAGTTGGATAGATTGGGAACTAGCTGTGCATGGGGAATTTCAAGAACTCCCAAAGCAAGATGGATAATGGCTTTACCGTTTCACACAATTTTGAGAGGGGTGATGTTGGCCATGAAAAGAGTTGAGCTTGAGGATTGGAAGGTGAAAAATTATTCCTGGTTTTTGAGATAGTGACCAGAGGCCCTGCTGCCAAGGATGACTAAGTTGGGATTGACTTTTTTCAAACTGAGTTTTGCTTTTCCTGGTTGATTCTTGTTCTGGATTTGGCTGATGGAAGCCTGATGGTAGGCTATTGCTAGCTTGGGGTGCAGTTGGTGGCATTGTTTGGGGTAATTCAAGGTATTGGGATTATTGACTTCATTTTTGAAAATTTTTTGTTGTTTTTTTATTTTTGTTCTGGGAAGGATTTGATGAGGGTTGGTTTGATACAATGAATTCCAAAGCTTGAGAGATTTTGATAGGGTTAGATTTTTTCTGAATTTTTATCTTGAGATTGGATAGGATTGTTTCCATGGGAATTTTAGCTTGTTTTCCTTTGTATTGAGCAAATTCCAGGGATTGCATAACATCAAAAGAGGAGGGAAGTTGTTTGAGGATAATGATGGCCCAAAGGTTTTCTATGGTAGAGTTTTCAAGGTTGTCAAAAGAGACTTCCAGTATTAATCAAAAAATCTTGCAAAAATTGTTGATTGAGTCTTGTAGGTTTCCATTGGAGAAGGTATATTGTACAATTGATACATAAGATTTACCATTTTCTCAAGAGACTTGGTGGTTTAATGGTCACAAATAGTATCCCAGAGTTCCTTTGGTTTGTATTTAGTGGGTTCCTTGACAAAACAAGTCAATTTTTGTTGATCCAGATGTAGTCAAATAAAAGTGGTAGCTTGCTTCTTCTTCAGTCTTATCTCTGGAGTGAATTCTTCAAGGCTTTCCAGAACAAAAGTGTCCAGGTCCTTATATCCAAGGGCTGTCAGAACATTGTTCTTCCAGCTGGAGAAGTATCCAGTGTGGGAGATTTTTTCACACAGAATATCATGGGAGTCATGATGATTGGTCATGGTGACAGGAAAGGAATGAGTTTAATTCCTGGATTCAATCCTAGGAGTAGATTCTGAACAGTATTCCTGGAGGATGAAGTGGAGTAGGGGGTTGAATAGGGCAGACTACTATATTAAATGGGAGGAGGAGATTCTATTGATGAAAAGAGGGAAAATGAAGAAGAAGGGAGATTTTCCGCAATTTCAGGAGTCCTTGAATCTGTACTATGCTCCATTCTCCTATTGGCTGCATGGCTTTTATTTTACTGGGCTCATAAACGGAAGGAAGGAACCAGCAAGTGAGGAAAAGTGGGGCACAAATGGTGGGACCAAAGGAGACAAGGGAGATGGACAGTACCTTAAAAATTTAAAAGGAATAAGAGATTAGAAAGCAACAAATTAGTGAGTTGATCTCAGGAGGAAAGCATGAGAAGGGAATGCAGGCAAGCATCAAGACACAAGGGAATTAATAGATAAAAGAAGAAGGAAAGAGATAAGTGAAAACCTGAAGGAAGGGACCAGAAAGTGAGAACAATTGGGGCACAAATGGTGGGACCAAAGGAGACAAGGTAGATAGACATTACCTGAACAAGGTACAAGGAATAAGAGACAAGAAAGCAAGAAATGAGTGAGGACAGGAAAAAGAGACACAAGTACAATGCAATATTTAAGTACAACCTTCTTTGAAACATAACTAAGTGATAGACAAGATTTGGATATACATGGTTAGATTACTCCATACTTGGACGTCCCCTTCACTAGTTTTATTATTGGTCTGAGTGTTGGGTGTTGAGAGGAGTCTCAGAGATTCCCACATAACTTTGGTGTTTTAAATCAAATGAATTTTTATTCAACAGATTCAGACCCCCATTCAAGAAGGATTCAACAAGGTTTTTTTTCCCTTTGATTTTTAAGCCTAGTTTTTTCAAAAATTTAACCTGTCAGCCTACCAGATTTTAGGACTATTGAAATTCTTTAGATACTGAATGGTTTAGGATAAGAATAAATACATTATTCAAGTTGATGCACAAATAATCTGCAAAGAGATGGATAAAGCAAGTGCAAGGAGTTGTTTTGGTGTGATTTATTGGTGGATTAATCAAGAATAGGTTATTAATTAAATAAAAAGAGTGGCCACAGTAAGTAATTGGGATCTTAAAAAGCTCTCTTCAGGGGATTAAGCTTATAATCTGTGCACCTGGAATTTTGGGACCTTGATACAAAAGCACAAAGGGAGATATTACCCATAAAAATATATGGCATGAATTTTCTAGGGTAGCAAACCATTTATGGAAGGGAGGATTAACTTACTGGGTAGAGGTTTAAAGCCTAGGTATCTGCAATGACTGAACTTTTAGGTATTTAGTGGGCCTATTAGGATTATTTTAGGGCTTACCATGGTGCAAGAGTTGAGCTACAAGGGTTGAATGTTCAGAATAAAGTTCATAATAAAGCCATTACTCACTTACTTATCCTTAATAATTACTTGATATCCTTAATAATTACTTGATTCCAGTATGGAAAAGTGTCTTTGAGTATGATAATGAATAGACAAGGTATAGATAGCACAAAAGGTGGCCTGTATTTATCCCTTTTCAGCTTATCAGGGGTTACAATGTGGTTCATTGGGATAAATGAAGGGGAAACAAGCGTGTGCTAGTTTCAGATGGCTACTATTCAGAACCAACTGACTAAAGCCTAAAAACAAATAAAATATAAATTAATAATAAAAAAATACGGAAATAATAAAATAAAATAAAAATAAGGAATGAAGCCTTAATTTGTAAGAAATCCAAAAATATTATTAAAAAAAATGGATTTGCGGTGCCAATTTAGGTAGGGTCACCCACTGGCACCACCCCCAAAATCCCACTCCTTCAGGTAGAACCATGGTTCACCTGTGCACCCTCCCATCACATCCGCAGGTATAGGTTTCTGACCAAAAATTCGGTCAGAAACCCATAATTGTGTTTAGTTTAGGAGTTATGGACGAAAACTGGTTTCGTCCATAACTCCGTGCGCAGCCGCGGGTCATAAGCAGCCAGGGGCGCAGCTCTTAGGAGCCACGGAACAACCGTCCCCACAAGTAGTCAAGCGACTACCTCGCGCAGGACCAAAGATGGCCCCGCAAGTAGTTGCCCGACTACCTCGCACAGGCTCTAGGCGGCAGCTACCAACCAGCCTTGCGGGTAGTCAAGCGACCAACCTTGCAGGTAGTTGAGCGACTACCACGCGAGGCAGTCGCCGCTCACCAGCCCGCGGGTAGTCAAGCAACCACCTCGCGCGGCTGCCGCTACCTATTGCTGGCCCCGCAAGTAGTCGACCAACTACCCTGCGCGGGCCCCTAGTAACCGACCAAGCCACCGCGCGAAGTGACTGGCAGGCTCACTGGCCAGCCCTCCCCTCTCCCAAAACGGAAACCGGGCTGTGGGGTACCTCCAATACACCCCATAGCCCTGTTCCACATCACATGGGGGCCAGAGAGCGCCACCATGTGGTGGGGAATAGTATGAAAGGGGATAAACAACCCAAAAATCCGCAAAAATGGGCCCTGCACCCTTTTTGGAACTATACAAAAGGGTTGTCAGGGCCTCTGTAAAAGGGCCTGTACGGAAGATTTGCACCTAAAAAAGTATCTGTGAGTTACTGTAACACCCTGAGAGTGTGCACTGAGCATAAACAGGGGCCTAGCTTCGTGCTAGATGGATCACAAGACACCAGGAATACATACAACACTCTCCATACCCCTTATAATTAAAACTGTACGTAACTAGTCACAACTAGGGGTGTACTGTCCAATTAAGGAACTGTAAGTCACCTCAATATGAGAAGAAGAGCCTCAGACTCGAAATTTCCTTGCAGCATAAGGTCCCCATAGCCTGTTTTCAAGCCCCTGGCCTCAGGAAGCCATGGCTTATATTTATAAATATTAATTGAATACAACCTCTTTGGTCAATACTGTGAGGTCATTAAGGGCACAGAAACGTGTATCAAGCCCAAAGCTTGATGACATAGGGCTTCCTGTACCTCTGTAGTGACTAGAGCATGTCCACACAAACACACTGATGGCTCCCTGGCCTCAGCACTAGCCTGGGTCACCCTCCTTTGGCTGGTAAAAGGACTGTACCAAGAGGGGACCCAAACAATATAAATAGAGGCCCTTCCCCCAGCCATTTCTAACACATTCATCCCGTTATATAGTCATTATTGCTTCAGATATTTTCGTCCTCAAGCCATCAAACCCTTATAAGAAATAAGTGTGTGATCCTGGACCACTTTCTGATAAAATTGTAGACCATAATTCTTGAATCCTTGTTTTTTGGCCAAATTGAACAACCAACCATTCAGCCTGCCCCAGTACCAACTTCCAGCACCCTGAATCCTTGAATATTGGCCCATTCATCAAGAATAAGTCCGGATCTAGACCTAGTAAGTGATCCTGCTGACTTATACCCCTTTTTTGTAGGTTTTGCATAACCTATGCCCCAAGGAAATTACACACACCCTTCTTGAAAGGAATCCTTGTCAACCCCACAGGCACCACAATTGCTTGTATATTGTCCTTAAAAGACATATACCTGTGTTCCGGAGGGCTCAACAACCCCATTAAGGTCTTGGCCCCTCCATTTAAATTTATTTTATAAATATATAAATAAATTTAACCCTTTTAGCCAAATCAAATACCTGGCATTTTGTCTTGTTTTTGATCCAAACTTTCTATCACCTCTAGTAGCTAGAAGGAGTGAGGTCCTTGGCATCTAGTAGGCTGACAGCTAGGGCCAGAAGGGAATTCATGAATGGCCCGCATGTCTCATTTGGTGGTATAGGCTGGATTGCCTGATCACTTATCAATAAATATTTGATTTTTAATATTTTTTGTGTGGCTTTGGCAGTGGAAATGAGACTTAAAACCATGTATTCTTCAATTTGGTGATGTTATTTGTATTTTTTTGAAGTTTTGTGGCATTCTATTGGATTAAAAATAATTTTCTGGAAATTTCCATGTGATTCATCCAAGGTTGGTGTCACTGGTTTGGGCTTGAGAAAGTTATCTCTGGCCATTTTTGTGATTTTGGTCAAAAATTTCATACCCTCTTTTGGAGTTTTTTTGCATGTGTTTTCTGACTTGGTTTGAATGATCTGTAGTTTTTGTGACACTTCTGATAGATTGGCATGAACATTACATTTACATGCCTTTCACCTGCCATTTCTAGCCTTTCTGTCAGGGTTTTTTGTGATATTTTTGGCTCTGACAGCTGGGGTGCACCTTTCAGCCTGGGTACCGGCTGTGGCCTGGCTTTGACATGGCTTTGCACAGGAATTATGACAGACAGGGCTTTGTGCATTTCTCAGGCCTGTTGAGAGGTGCATGTCTTTGTGCAGGAATTTGTAAAAAGTTCAAATATTTCCATAACTCCCAAAATATACACAAAACTCCATTTCTGACTTGATTTTAGTCAGGTAACATATATGCAATGCTTCATGTGAAATATCAAAATGGTCAAAAAAGTGACAACCATGTTTTGTGGATATTCTGGTCAATTTAATTAAAGGTTCAAGGATTTGGGATTTGGGGGTAGTTCTGGTGGGTGAACCAACCTATTCATAGGTGGGGAATCCATTTTTGACAAATTATTGTGGATTTTTCTTTTTCTTATGTATTTTTTTATATTTATATTTATATTTTCATGACTTTTTCAGCTAGCTCTGAGGTAGTGGCAGGCTGAAACAATCTATGCTTCATATGACACTGATCTAAACCAGTTGAGACCTGGTTGATTTCTTTTTTAAAAAAAAAATCTGTATCTGATTTCAAATTCAAGATTGATAATTTCTCTCCCAGAAAGCTTTAAAGATTATATTTTATGATCCAATGAGCATTATCATCTCATCTCATTGTCAATCACTGGCTCATAAGTATCATAAGTTTTATCAGGTTCTCAACATCCTAAACATAAGCCTTCAATCCAGTAGGAGATGAATCTATTGATTTTATATTTAAGTTAATTTAGCACCTGAACCAATGTTAGTTTTTGAAATTGGGAAAAAATTTAGAAACCATTATTTAAATCTTCATGATTAATTTGATTTCCTCTCTGGTAGCCTAGAGGTATTTAGTTTCTTGGCCTCAGGTAATCTGACAGAGCTCATAATTATCAACACATGCCATCCCAGAAGCTCTAATTTTTTCAATCAAATAATTAGATCCAGATTTTCAATAGTTCATTTATTACAACCACAAAAAACAAAAAAGAAAAAAATCTGAAAAACTTCAATTTAATTTAACAATTTATTTTGTGTCTTGGATAGTAGTAGATATCCACAGTCTACAAGGGGCCAGGCCAACTATTTTCAAGACCATAATGATTTTTTTCTTTATTATTATTAGTATTATTATTATTATTATTACTATTATTCTCACCACCACCACCACCACCACCACCACTACTACTACTACTACTACTACTACTACTACTACTACCACTACTACATCCCCCCTTCCCCTCAGGCTTTATTTATTTTTTAATTGTGTGATGATATATTATGATTATGAGTGGGTAGTGATTGGTAGCTTGATTCAAGATATTGAGATCATTCATGAACCCTTGATTGAAGATTGCCTACACTCATCCACAAGTTCTTCTGGAGACTCTCAGATCTGGTGGTGGTGGTTGACTGAACCAGCCACCAATCTCATGGTTTGGTGATTAAAAAAGAAAAACTTATAACATTGTTCAGAAGATGATCAAAATCAATGGGTACCATGCCATCTATGTATGTACAGAAGGGGGGGAGTAAGTCTTTCCATTGATTAGCCAAAATCATTGGTTTGATTTTTAAACAAATTTCCAAGGCCAAATTTTTTAATCCAAAACAACAAAAAAAAACATTCATCTATTTTTAATTTGTACAATGATTCATTTTTGGGAATCTGTTTCTTTGAGGTTTAACTTGATTGATTAGTCCAACAATTCAACCATAATTTTTTTTGTTTTGAAAAATAATGCAAAAAGGTGGTTAAAAAAAGGGGTGATTCCAAATTCAAAACTCCCAGTTGTGTGTGAGTTGTGTAGGGCCCTACAGGGCCCAATGGAAGCATGGGTACCCATACATGTGTCCAAAATGTGCATGCAGGCAAAAACGCGCATTTACACACGCCCAAGGGGTTGTCTCAAACACATGCAACCCTTGGGGGGAATATACCCCCTTTACACAGGGTATTTTGGTTGTTTAAACCCTTACACAGCATTTTTGAGCTGTGATTGGGGGTATGTGGCCCCCCGGTGGTTGTGCCAAACTTTTTGGGACCCCCTGGACCACATTTGGGTTCCATCAACCCAAACTTGGGATCAACGGTTACTATTTGGGACTGTTGTTACACATCTAGTGATCCAAATTGATACTAAAGTGAACTTAAAGTGAAATGAAGTGAATCTGTAAACCACATAATTTAAACTAAAGGGAAACTGCAAACATACATCCCAAAAAATTAATCTTTCTCAACTTGAAAGTGAGAAAACTTGGTAGTTGTTCAATTGAAAGTTGGATTGAATACTGAAGTAGCATTGAATTTTTTTGCATTATAAGAACAGTGGCAAGACCTCCTTTTAACATGGCCGCGTTCAAGGACTACATTAGTTCAATGAATAAAGCTGCGTAAAAGAAGGATTTGAGTAAGGAAACATTGGAAGCCCCAATTAGATCCTCATCAAGGGTGATAATTGAGGAAAAAAATGTGTCACAAATGGGCAATACCTCTGGTGGTGAGTAACATCTTATGTTACTCTGGTCTTTGGCTGCTTTAATTTGATTGAAACTGATGGAGTTCATGCCATCAATATAACCATGAAACTGTAACTATGACTATGTAACTATGACAGATCCATTTTCCCCACCTCCTGTGAGAGCTTTTCCTATTAGGGAAGAGGTACAAATGTATTGTCAAACATGGGGATTGAAGCATGCTTATGCTTTAACAGTTTTCAACTCAAAGGGTGATAAATATGTGGATTTAGCCTGTGATAGACATGGTTTGTACTCTGGGAAATTCCTCACCAAACAGTAGTAAAAGCAAACTCACACAAGTAACTTTGGGTGCAATTTTTTAATCCATGCTAGTCACACAAACCAGACCCCTTGTGGCAAATCTCCTACAAGAATGATTAGCATAACCATGAACCATCTCCACAACCCTCAGTGCATCCTCACCTGAGGAGAATCTCTGGGGTAGCCTTAGAAAATCTAAAAGACATTGTGAATGATGGGCTCAACACACTTCAACTCAAAAGAAAATTTAGCAAAATTGATGGTGGCAAATATGTTGATGACCAAAAAATCTATAAACTAAGCGTAAGGAAGCGCTAGCAGAACTAAAGGGGAAAAGTGTTATGGAGGTCCTCTTTGAACAAATTGGTAATTCAGTTTTGGTTCATCAAGCAAAATTCAGTGGAGAGGGTCACTTGGAGGCCCTATTCTTGGCTCACCCCAAGTCATTAAAGCTTTGAAAGCAATTCCATCATATAGCTATGATGGATTGTACTTATAAGACAAATATATACAAAACCACCCTATTGCACATTGTAGGAATTAATTCTAACCAGAAAAATTTCACAAAAGCTTTTGTTTTTATAAAAAGAGAAACGTTTGAGTTGTACATTTGGTCTTTAAATTATCTAAAGGAGTTGGCTTATGATCCTGAGAGAATTCCCAAAGTCTTTTTGATGGATGGTGCAAAAGCCTTGATCCATGATCTAGAACAAATATTCCCTGAGTCAACAAGACAGTGCTGTCAATGGCAATTTTCTAAAAACATACATGCAAACTTTAAAGTGTGCTTTAATAATGACATTGAAGGGTTCCAAAGCTTTATTTCTCTGTGTGCTAAGTATGGGGCCTCAAAAACCAAGGAGGAGGCAGAGGTCAATTATGGGGAACTTAGAGTAAGTTCCAAAACACTGCCTCTACTGTTAATTTTCCTAGTTTTGGGTTGCTTGCATTATGACTTTTATAAAGTGTTTTTTTGAAGAAGGTGCAGATGTAATCAAGTATATGGATCATAATATCTTCCATATCAAAGAGATGTTTGTAATGGCTTGGGCTTGCAAAAACCCAGACTTTGGAAATAAAAAAAAGGTCTTGGGTTGAAGGGGCCCATGCTACTCTCAAACAATTCCTTGGAAACTTGTCAGGAAACATGTTGGATGTTTGGAAAAACCTAGAGGGCAAAGTTTCCAATCAAATTAAATTGTTTCAGGCTGCCCTTTAAAACTCTCAAATAAAGATTGGAATAGTTCTTCCTTCTGAACTTTTACCATTGGGATACAAGGTTTCTTTACAGGCAATCAAACTTTTTGGGGATGAATTAGAGAGGTTACAGCAGAAGCATGATGGGTAAGTGTGCACCAAGTCATACTCAATCACTATGGGTTTGCCCTGTTCCCACAAAATAGGTGACCTACTAGCGTCAAGAGGATCCATTGCGCCGGAAGATTTTCATCCTCAGTGGATGTTGGATTATGAACCTTGAAGTTCTAGTTCTGTAATTTGGTTTAAGTTGGATTGTTCAAATCACTTTTTGATAAATGCTTTTTGAATGATGATTCCTACTTGACTAAAATGATGATTCCTACTTGACTAATATTTGATCCTTTTGAATTTTTAAGGGTCAATTTTCATGAAATGCTCAACCATTCTCAGTTACATGAGAAGCCCAATGCAATCATCTTGAATCATCCTGAACAAGATTATTGCGGTCTGTTGAAGCGCTTGATTAAGGAGACAGCCAATTATTGATCAAAGCCAAGACCTGAACCTAAAGTCTTGCAATCAAGCAGAGGCCATCCAAAATTGACAGATACCTGGCAAGATCATTCTTTATTTGAACACATTTAAAAGGAACTTAAGCAGGCAAAGAGAAGTAGAGGGGCACCAAAGAAGAAAAGACAAATGATTTTAAGTCTTTTCTTTTGTGAAAGGTTCATTTTTTGGGTTTAATGAACTGATTGAGAAATGTTTATAGTCCAAGTCAGGCTCTTCATCTGAATTTCATAGTTCAGTGGAAGAGACTGAAAGTTCATTGGGTTTGGTGCCATTGGAATCCAATTCCTTTTCAAAGGAAGAAGTAGAGGCAATGGAGGAGTCAAACAGAAGCTCATCTTTGGTGAGTGGTGATTCCTTTAATGAGATTAGAATTTTGGCTGACTAAGTTTTTATTTTAGAAAGTAAATTACCACAATCAAATATCTGAGAACTTACATAAGTTCTTGGGTGAGGTTTGGGACCCAGTTGGTGATGGAAATCGTGGTTTTAAATTCATTGCCAAATGACTTGGATATGATCACAATTGATGGTTTCAATTTTGGAAAGAAATGCTTGAAACATTGAGTAAAAATAAGGGGTGCTATTCTAAGATCCTTGGTTGCAGTAAAGATTTTGAAAAGATAGAAAAAAGACTTGGTGTTTTTGAAATCAATAAAAATATTCTCTTGATTAATTTCACCTTTTGAGTTTGTTCTAACATGCTGATATTTTGATTCTATTAATATAAAGGGTTATCACATTTTGTCAGCTTGCTACTATGTACAGAGCAACCTTTCACAGAAACACAAAACTATAAAAAATAAGAATATCTGAAATAACAAAAGAAGGAGTGAGAAATCCATAAATATTATTACAGAAATGGATGCCTCACCAAAAATTAGGTTGGGTGACTTACTGACCCCACCCTTGAAATCCAAGTCCTTACATTTTTAAAATAATTAAAAAGAAAAGTACTAAAAATTACAACAACAGTATGGCACCTTTTGGCCATTTTAACATTTCACACGTGTTGTCACGTATAGGGTTTAGACCTAAAATTCACTCAGAATTGAGGTTTTGTGTATATTTTAGGAGTTACACACGGAAATGTGTTATGTCACAATTCCCACGCGCAGCCCTGCATCATTACATACCCCTACATACTTGTAGTAGCAGTTTCCCGCCTACTAGAGACCCGCGCGCATCTAATTCTGCCACACACGCAGCGGATCCTACCCTGCGCGCATCTTTACTGACTGATCCCCGTGTCTGGATCCTTTGTGACTAATCTGACAACCAGGTACCGCTCAGAAGAGCTACAACCTAGTTAGGTTTGCCTGGCATATGTAACAAGTTGAAATATGAATTATTAATAGTCTAAAAAGATCAAAAATTAAATAAAAATAATAAAAATTAAGTTTAGAATATTTTTTAATAATAAATGAAAGATCAAGGATTACCACGTAAATCATTGACTCTGATCTTTGAAGACCACAAAACACTACAAGGAGTGTTCATAAAAATTATTAAAAATTATCAAGTGATCCTCAGATGACGGAAAATTAGTAAACATCCACATCTGTTCACTTTAAATCAATACTAATAGTACAAATGAAGGATGAGTGCAGAATGATCAAATTTACAGGATAATGGATTAACAGATCCTGTGGCTAAAATAGTACAGAAATCCAGCAGATCTAAGGTCAGATGATTGACAGCACCAAGTGGACGTGCTAATCTTGCTTTGACTGGATTGCCAGCCTCATCCTATGAGCAGAACCCTCTCTACGTGCCCTGAGAAGCTCAAAATAACTGCAAAAAGATATTAATACAGACCTCTTTGGATCCATTATTCCATCATCAGTTTACCAGGAATTATTATTATCAATCAGAAACTGTGTCATTGTTAGTCAAGTGCTTATGAAGAATCTTAGCAAGTTATTTATGACCAAGTCTGTAGTATTATTATATATTTCTCAAAACCAATCAACCCTTGAAGTTTAGTCAAGCAATCCACCCCATCTGCTCTGAAAACCTTCCTATCATTGCAGGATTTTCATGGTAAAGTTCTCAGAGTTAGTTTTTCCCTTCCTGTCTTGGCCAGTGTGCTGTTATGCCCGGCCATTAGTGGAATACGCCCTTTCTAAGGCACCCATCTTCCTTTCAAGGCTCTTAAACTGCCTGAGGAGGCCCCTTGAAGAGAGGTTGCTTTTTCTGTAAAGACCCCCAGTAGTATAATACTGTGGCCCCTCTTTTATATTTATATTGAAAACATTTTATTACCAACCCAATTTAACCTTGCAACTGCTCTTATTATATTATTTATTTGAGCCTCTAAGCGTTTATTTTTGGAATAATTATCATTATTATTATTCCAGTATTTTTATCACTCTCTGTAGCTAAAGGACTGCAAGGTTCCTGGTATCAGAGAGCTGACACATTTTGAACATCATTATGCTGAGTGTTTTAAGTTAAAATCATTTTGATGAGTGTTTTGAATGAGATTTTAATGGTAAGTCAGTTCAACTTGTGATGGGATCAGCTTAACACAAGTTGAACTTGTTTTTTTTTGTTTCTTTACTTTAGGGCTGCTCAAAAGACTTGTGTTTTTTGGGCTCTTTTACTTTAGGGCTGTTCAAAAGACTTCTTTTATTTTTTGGCTCTTTTACTTTAGGGCTAGTCAAGTTGAACTTGAATTTTCTACTTGAATCTGAAGAAAACCCATTGGTTTTCTTCAGTTTTGTTTTTTTTTATTTTTATTTATTTCTTTTTACTCATTTTTGTTTTATTTCTTTTTTGTTTTTAACCAAAAAATAAACCTTTTTTGATCTTTTGGTTGATTTATATTTTTTTTCTTTTGATCTTTTGGTTTATTTCTGTTTTTTTTTCTGAAATTTTATTTAGTTTATTTTAGTTTTTTTTTTGGCCCACCAGACTTGCAGCCGTGTGTCACAGCTACAGGACTAAATTAAAGCCATGTAGAGCCCCACACAACTCAAATGTGGTTGGGCTGGCAATGTGGCACAACAACACAACTACATTCAAGCTGTGTGGGGCTCTACATGGCTCAAATGTAGTGTTGCGGTGTTGAAAGAGATTTTGTCTTCTTTGAAATTCTCCGCAAAAACCTCCTAAAAGTTCCAGAAAGCCCAAAGCCCTTGAGTTACCCTCCTGTACCTCTGCAATTCTAAATATAATCTTCTTCCACAAGGAAAGTTAATAGGGCCTGAAGCAGTTTAAGAATCACTCCTGACCCCTATTCCATTATCCGCAAAACTATCCCGCCCTTGATGGTAACCACTAAAGCTAACTTGCAATGAAGTAATATTAAATAAAAAAATGGAATCCTCAACAAGATCTGCACTTGAACTATTTCCTAATTAAGACTCTGAGCACTCCTGCTGGTAATCATGTTTTTTGAAGCAAAGAAAATCATAGAAAAATCCTTTATTGTAGGCTGTCTAAGGTAATACTCCAATAATATTCTTACTATTTTTTAAATTCTCTTTCTTTTTCCAATGGATGTTCCTTCCCCCCTCCTTCTTGTAGGGAAAATTTCCTCCTTATATATATACAACTCCAAAATTGAACTATTTCCCAAAAAAAATGTATACTACAAAAGAAAGACCGCTCCTTTAACCACCTCTGTGCATTCTGTGCTGATCCTCCTTACCAATAGCCCAATCCTTTACAAAATCCTTTACACAATCCTTCACCCAATCCAATTACTTTCAGTAGGTTTGGTGATCATTTTGCCAATCTTCCCTAAAAGTTGAGTTGTGCCAATTCATAACTAACAACAGATCCCCATCAATCTTCCTTAGCGGATCACTCCCAATCCTGCATGTTGTATTACTATGGATCCCCAAAAATCTGCATGCTGCCTCCTCAGCTTCAGTTTTTATTTCCCCATACTCCCACAACCTCATTGCATAATTCATAATTGGCCTAGTCTCTACTACTTAGCCTTGATCAAATTCTTCTGCACTTGTAAATCCATAGTACCGGAGGGGAAGTTATTTTCAACAATTTTTGTTGTATGCAAAAGGCCAAAAATTGGGCTTATTTTGCTGCACCAATTCTGAGCCCCTGACGTTTTACTCTGGATTAGACAGTCTGCCAATGCGCTCCTCCTGAGGGTATTGTGCTGCACAGTTCCAACCACTGTTGAGCCGCTCCAAGTCAAATTTCCAGTGCTGAGCCTACTTGCCTCCATGTCTATAAATAACCACCACATCCCCCAACAAATTGAATTCTGTCCCCAGGACTCCCACCCTCCACAAAGTTAGTCAACCCATTGGATATCCCACCCCCCAACTCTTAAAACTCCACCCGAGACCTTCCTCAAGAAAAAAATCTTCACCATGGAATTGTGCAAGTACTGCACAAGAATGCAGGGAACTTGCACCCGCACTGCCAGTTTCCCGGCCTGGAATGCCTGCCCTCCAGGCCACCTCAGTTGTTTTTTGTTTCCCCAACTCCTGGATCCTTGCGTACT
Organism: Puccinia polysora; assembly: GCA_025617555.3. NCBI lineage: Eukaryota > Fungi > Basidiomycota > Pucciniomycetes > Pucciniales > Pucciniaceae > Puccinia > Puccinia polysora. The sequence continues at coordinate 13,664,395 of CM062617.1, forward strand.
TGTCCCCCTCCCTACCCTTGCTCCACCTCTGTCCCCCATTGCAAACATTGTTGCCATGGCCCTATGGCCAACTTTGGGTGGATGAGGATGATACAATTGAAACGAAAAACTGGACTCCAGAGAAATATTGCTCTGCCTCCTTGTTGCCTGTTGCAGAGGTCACAGAAATGCTATCTCCCCCACCTTGACACGCAGACTTTGCTACTGCCACCGCCTGGGGCTTCCATCATAACTTGAATGTCAGACTTGGCCAAGTACCTTGGGGGCCCAACATGGCTCCCACCTTTTTCCAAGTGGCTACACCTCCAATACACCCCCCCCCCCCAGCTATGCCCAACATTCCCCTCTTCCAACCTCCATCACCTGCCCTTCCAACTACAACTACCCCAACCACAACTCCACCTGCAGACATTCATTCCCCGCACTTGGTCATTGTGATCAGCTCCAACTCACCACCCATACTACGTAAGCTTTCCTTTTTTTTTACTAACTTGAAAAAAATCTCCTTGCAGCTCCTGCACCCATTGTTGAGTTTCTGTTGCCTCCATTGCCGGTCCAAGGATCTCCGCGCATTTCTTCTCCAATCCAGACTCCGTCTCCTTGACCCTCCTTCCAATCCCCCAACTCCTGCCCATTTAGATTTACTAGATTCTTCCTGATCTCTCCATACCATGAGGCCATCCAAAGCAACAACAAAGATTGCGGACAAGGAATTGAGGAAGCCAAAATTGACCAGTACCTCCACAATTTGGATGAGAAGATACTGGTGATCCTCTGACATTTGTTTGGAATCCCAGCTGTGGAGCGTTGCAAGCTCCTCTGTGAGCATCATTGCGCTGTTGGTGAGCTTTGTTGCAGGCTCTGCTGCGCCATCTTCCTTCCTTATATTTTCCCCAACTCTCTCTCTCTTCTTTTAAATTATATAAACAAAAGATATCTACCTAAAAATTTAAATTTTTTGCCATGCTCCTCAATTCTTGTATATAATCTCTGAAATAAATATGATTCCTGGCCCTCACCAGAAAGTAATCCTCTTGATTCCCCGCACCATCCTACGAAGAGACACACACACACACAACAATAAAGAAGATCCTAAAAAAACTCCGCAAATAAAACATCACCTGAGGACCTGGACCACCCCAGACAAAGGCCTCTAGAGACTATACCTTCCACACTGCTCCGGTGATCTGAGCTTCCCCGCCCTCCTATCCCCCCACAACTCAAATTTTGACCCCAACATTCATTTCTCTGAGGACTCCTCCACTGCAGACTCCCTCTCTCCTGCAGCCAGCTCCTCCATGTTGGCCATTTCCTGATCTTTGTTGTAAGACTCCAAACATTTCTTAGCCGCAGGCAGTTCTGTGTAGGGGAAAGGTGCTGTTTAGGCTTCCCTCCTAAAAGTTACAATACTATTTAAATGCAACCAGGATTGAGATCCAGGAACTTTTAAATAAGGAATCAATTTAAGGGATGAGTTTTAGAGTAGTCAGTAGCAATGGAAAAAACACTATCTGAGGCAAGATGGTGCAGGAAAAGACTTGAACAAAATAATTCAAAGCTTTTTCAAATTTTGATGTAACAAGGCAGTTGTAAGTAACAATGCCCACAAGCTAATAACTCTGGTCTTTGGCAGAAGATTAGGAAAGATAAACTCAATCCCAACCAACCTCCAGGTTCTCAATGAACCTGCCCCACTCTCTGCAATCAAGTGCTTGAAGGGTACCAGATAACTGTGGGTGTCTGAAAAAAACAAAATCAATTTGTTTATGAAGCTCTAAAAGCAAAGCAATAACAGATTCAAACAAGAATAACCTTAAACTTCTCAAGGAACTCAAGAGTAGCGTGGTGGAATTCAACTTCAAAGAATAAAGTGAGGTTTAATACTCCAGGTTTCAATATTAAAGAAACTTCTAAGTAAAACGTGACTGGATCCAGAAAGATGATCAGGGAAAGATCAGACCAGTATGGTCAGAAAAAGGGATCAAGAGTGGTATAACACACTCAAGAATTCCAGCAGACAGAATTCTCTTAAACCAGCAAGGCTATGGTTGGTGTTAAGGATCAGGGTCACAGATGGACGGATCAAAGATTTGAGTATGGAGACTCAAAGGATCAAGGGGAAATCAAAAGATATACCCAGCACAAGGTTTCAGACAAAGAGCAGGAAGCCCTATGGAATGATCAGGTTAATTATTGATATATGAGATAGATGATCCCAAAAAAGGCAAGGGGGGAGCCCCTCCTTTTATATACAAGAGGCCTGTAGACTATTTGCAAGAGATACTTACAAATGAGTTCAGAAAAAAAATATTTTTTTTTCAGAAAAACAAGGTTGGCAACAGGAAGTGCCTGACATGGGAGAAAAAAAAAGCAAAATATGATGAGGAAGATGGAAAACTGCCCATGTTGAGGAAAATGGTGGCAGTGGATGATTATTTGGGAAAATTTTGACCATCCAAGGGAGGATTGATAGACATGGGCAAGATGGAGATGGTTGTGGAGCAGCTGTTGGTGCAAAGGTTCCAACAGCTGCAAACAACAATGTCAGCTTGCAGGCTTCAGAGAGGGATTGGGTGGATGCAATCAGCCCGATTGTTAGTGCCAATTGGTCAAAGTTAGAGTAGAGCAAGGAGGATGACAGCTGTTGCAACAGCAAAGGTGTCATTGGTGTCAACCTGGATGATCAGTTGGTCAACGCAAAGTCAACAACAGCCACGAGCAATGCTTGCAGTCATTGTTCAATGGCAGCAATCTGCATTGTTTTTGCCAATTTCAATGATGGCAAGCTGGATGCCACTAGTCAGTTGCTGACAAGTGTCAGCAAGTTGCAAGGCAACCGTCTTTGCCTCCAACCGCTGGCAATGATGGGTTTGGAGGTGGATGATGATGTGATGAGGAAGAGGATGGCCGCCTGCGCACGCTTGGCCAAAAAATCAGGCTACGGCGTGCGCAAGAGGGGGGATTTGAACAGAGGAGGAAAGGATTGGATGACCAGGAAAGGTCTGCCTAGACTTCTAGGACAGGTAAGAGTTGGAATATTGGGAAATGAGTGGTTACCCATACAGGCACAAGAGATAACAGTTTTTTTTATTTTTTTTTTGAGGATGTATTGATGGATAAGGGAATGTAAAAAAAAAATCCATTTTCTGTGAGGTGTCCCGGATTGTTCACCACATCTCTTTTAAACGTGCAGACTGTCCCCAGTCTGCAACTTGAACTTGAATATATAAATGGAAGGAGAAATACAAGGAAATTGAACAGAAGATTGGCCATTTCTTGATCTTGAGAGGGATTGAAGAGTTTGAAAATATCTTGATCCATCCAAAAGAGCCCTAGAAGGGGCAGAGATAAAACACAGAAGGCATCCCAGGTGCTCATGTATGTGGCATACAGTAGAGTTTACAACAAAAAATGCAGCAAATAACCCTGGTGGTGCACAATTGAGATGACTTACTTCTGAGATAAGTTGCCTCCACAACAATGAAACTTCTTTACTTTATCAGCAGAGAGAAGTCTGGCCAGTTGAGTACCATCCAGCTCCTCCAAAACATAAGATCCACCTCTAACTTGGCAAACCACCCAATAAGGACCATTCCAACAATTTGAGAAAAGCATACCCCACTGGGTCTCCAAAGATCAATTATAAGCTAAAACTAGATCACCAGGGTTCAAGGAGTCCCTGATTTGATTGGAGTGCTTTTCCTCCCAATACTGAACTGATTTTGCTCTGGACTCCATCATCTTCTGATAAGCTTCATCACAAACATCTTCAATTTGCTTCAGTTTCTTGGATCTAGCAACTAATAGATCAGTAGTTGAGGACACCTTGTGCCAACGGATACCCAAGAAAGATTCCATTTCCAGATCCAAAGGAAGAACTGCTCTTTGGCCAAAGATGATTTCATAAGGTTATTAGCCAGTATCCCTTTTGTTTGAGATTCAATCATAGAAGAGGACAAGAGGAAGGAATTTGCAACAATTCTTGCCACTTTCACCAGCAAGCTTCACAAGTGCAGCCTTCAAAGGAGCATGGCCTTGCTCCACCATGCCTTGGCCTTCAGGATAAAAAGGAGTAGTAACTCTATGTTGTCCAGGAAGAGATTGGATCATTTTGGCAAGTTTTCCACCAAATTTGGAGCAACCATCAGTAGAGTAAGATTGGGCCAAGCAATGATGCATCTTCCAGGTCTCATAGAGGAAAGCTGCCACTGATTCAGAGCTAAGATTCTTAAGAAATTTTGCTTCAACCCATCCAGAAAAATCATCTCTAGCCACAATGAGGTACTTAGCACCACCTGCCTTAATATGAACCACATCCATAGCAATCCTTCCCAAAACAGTGGACTCCCCAGTAGGATAAAAAATTTCAGTTGGACACCTCAGATCACGTTTTTGACAAACTTCACAACTTTTGCGCCATTGAGAGATAGATTTCTTCAGAGATGGCCACCAGAATCATTTGGATAATTGTTGATAAGTTTTGGTTTCCCCAAAATGACCAAAACCTTCATGGATACTTTCAAGGATAGAATCTTGTTTAGAAGGAATAGTAACAACAATAAGAGCACAAGGATTTCCTCTTTTCATAAGCCTAGAGCTTTGGACAAAGAAACTAGAGGACTTTCTTTTAAGAGATTGAAATTCTTTAGCAGAGAGATCAGGAGTTTTTTGAAGATCCAAAAGGTACTTCTCTAGTCTAAGCCAGAAACCTTGTTGAAAGCCAGAATAATCTTGAGAAGATAAAGAGAAGACAGGTTGGATTGAAGGTTCTTCTTCATCAAAATCAGTTCCAACATCAGATTCACCATCTCCAAGAGGTTTTCAAGATAAACCATCAGGCATAGTTAAAGATTTCCCAGGCCTGTGAACAATATCAAGAGAAAAAAGCTGGATAAAGGCCAAACAACGGGTCATAGGAGCATTGATCATTTCAATGATGGATTGAGCATCAACTTGTAGTTTGAAATGTTGGCCCCAGAGAACGGTTTGAAGTTTCTTCATAATTTGAGCCACACCACAAAGTTCTAATTTGGTCTGAGATTACCTAGACTCTACATCTGAAAATAGCAGAGATTCATAAAGAGCAGGATGGTCCCAACCATTTTCATCTTCCTGAGTAAGGACAGCCCCAACTGATTGATAACTAGAATCAACAGCCAGCTTGATCTTGCCAGTCCCAGTTCCATAGGAGATTTTTTTCAAAACTATATCTTTACCCACCATCATTTTGAGCAACTGAAAAAAATGTTCACAATCTGGGGTCCAAATCTATTCAGCTTCTTTCCTGGTTAGACAATGCAAAGGGGCACATATTTTGGATAAAGATGGGATAAAGATTCTAACATAAGTGAAAACACCTAGGAAGCCCCTAACTTCAGTTTGATTGATTGCAGTAGGCCAAGAGATGATCTTGTTGACTTTGGCTTGTGCCATCCTTCTTCCTTCCTTGCATACCACATGACCAACAATTTCCAGAGAAGGGACACAAGCAGCCAGTTTGGATCCAGAGACAGTAAGGCCAGATTCCTTGATTCAAAACAGAATTCTTTCCAAAGTAGTAGCATATTCCCAGATAAAACAACAAATTCATGAATTCCAAGGTAAGAGCTAATTACCATAGTCAGAAACTGGACCTTTAATTCCACCATTTTCAATAAAGATACCAGCATGATCAGGGATTTCATCCTGGAGGATCCACATCATCTGAGCCTGATAGACTGCAACAAAATTGGTGGCACCTTGAGGCAATTGAGTAAGTTGGAATCAACCAAGAGGAGTATCAAAGGTAGTGAGAGGGAGAGAAATAGGATTTAAGGATTGTTTTTTATAGCAACTCTTTATGTCCCCTAGACCATAGCAAGCTCTCCCAGAGAAAGATTTGACAAATTCTTCAGTATCAGGAGGAATACCAGAGTCTTTAGTAGTAACTTTATTAAGAGGTTGGAGATCATGAACTATTCTAAGTTTACCATTACTCTTGAGTAAACAGAAGACAGGGCTTGAATAACTAGAAGTTGACTGCTCATATAGGCCAGTACAAACTTGTTCACAGACCAACTTGATAAATTCATCAACTTTAGCAGCAGGAATAGGGATCTTCCTCTTTTTCCAAGGATCATGTTCAACTACAGGGATTATATAAGGGAGGCCATAGGATTGTTTCAAGAGACCTCTCTCTTCTTCACAGAAAGCAATAGATTTTTCCCTTAGAGATAAGAAATTTTTGATCAAATTTAACTCATCAGGAAGAAGCCATCCATCTGGACCAAAGTTGACCAACTTCAGACGTTCTTCAGTGACACAACCATTGGGCACAAAGGGACCAGTAAGAGATTGAGGAAGACCACAGTAATTATCACAAGATAAGGGAGGATTCATAAGAGGAGGATTGAGGTTGAGAGGCATAGTCTGGTTGACTGGTTAAACCTTCTTGGAAACTGGCTTATACTTGGTGGAAAATGAGAGAATTGCTTGTTTACTCCAAGAGTTGACCAGTGAGACTTGATTACAAAAACTGAGTCCAAGTTCCAACATTCTCCATGTCCAATGTTCTGCAATATCCTTGAAGGGTGCCTTTTCCACAAAGGGAGAACCAGGAGATAATACATTGCTCACATGTGTGGCACATGGTAGGGTTTCAAAGATGATGGTAGAAGGTTTCCCTGGCAGTGCACAATTGGGAGGACTTACTTGTACCCCAAATTTCCTCCACTGAAGCCCATATTCCTCCATACCAAAACCACCAAGAATAGAATCAAGATCAGGATCTATTTTAGACTCATTATGGAGATTTGAACCGGAACTGAGAAAATATTGATCAGACCTAAGAGTACAAGGAAAAGAAGATTCAACAGATACAGAGAAAGAAGGAAAAGAAATATTTTTGGATTTTTCTATTTTGACATGTTTTTGATTTTCAATATTTTCCTGTTTAGATGAAAATGATGAAAGGAATGAAAAATAAGCCTGAGGTATGAGAGTTTACCCTTGAGTTGAATTCTGAGGCTGAAAATAACTCCAACTATTAGTTGGATCAACTATTCCCATAAAAAATGAGAGGAATTGGAATTATCCTTCTGCTTCCCCTTTAAAGATTATTTGGAAGGATGGCCAGGAAAATCTCTTTCCCAACAACCAGAATCCAAAGAACAGAGAGTAACTTTGATCTTTCTACCATCAGCATCAGGGAAAAGAATTCTCTCCCCAACTTGATCAGAAAACATCAGAGTAGCACCAAAGTCCATCAAGAAAGGTTGTCCCAAGATCATAGGCTCTTCCAAACAAGTGATCCAAAAATGACAGGCTCCAACAATATTTTGACCAATCCTGACTGGATAATCTTCAGCAATACCAACCAATTCACAAGATTGATTACCTATCCCATAGACCGCAGAATTGAAGCTGACCCTAGGACTGAGTTTGAGTTTACAGGCCATAGCATCCAAAATTAAGTTGAGCTGAGATCCAGAGTCCACAAGAGGAGGGACAGTTTTGACTGAGTCACCAAGATAACAGGAGAGGAAATCAAGAGGAAAGTATTAAAGATTGGAATCTCAAGAAGGACTAGTTCCACCAGAGTCCTCCATCAAAGTGCCAGAGGAGACCTTTAATTTTTCAGGACTAATCTCCACACCTCAACAAGAGAACCATTTCTTCATTCCTTCAGCAACAGATGGAGAGATCAATAGGAGTTCAGCCCCAGATAGATAAGGAATTTTGAGACCAGAAATTTTCTTTAATACTCCTTCCACAGAATTGGGGAGGTTCTTTGAGATTCCCCTTTCAAATCAAACTTTGGGCTGAGTGGAGGGAGGAAGTTCAGGTGAATCAGGAACTAAGATGGGACCAGAAGGTTGAGGTGACTTGGATGAAGGAGAAGGATCTTAGAGATCTGGAAACCTTTCCATGAGTGGCTCCTTTTCAACCTCCATGTCTTCCACATCAGAGGAAGGAGTCTCAGGTGAGGATTGATGTTTGACTGGTTTTTGAAGAATTGAAGTTGGCAAGGAAGGGCATTTGTGAGGTTTAGGTTCCTCATGCCATTTCCTAGCTTGATAAGATTGATAAGTAGTCCCAGCAAGACTGGAGGAAGAGATAGCTGGAGGGTACCAAGGTTGAAGAGTACCACAGGAAGGTTGGAAATCAAAGGAAGCAAGGGATGCTTTCATTGGAGGTGGAGGCTGATAAAAGGCCACCACATGACAAATTTGGAAAGATGAATCAAAAGGGATCAGAGCACCATTAGGAAGAAAGAAATTGTTCCCCTTCTGCTCCACCAACTTGTCCTTCATATCCTTCTGGAGTTTCAAGCATCATCCAGTTCCATGGCCTTCCCTATGACAGTAGTAACATATCAGGGTAGATTTAGGGACAGAAGTAGAGGTTTTAGTAGTAGCAAGAGAATAAATATTTTGATCTATTTTGTTCTCGAAATCTTGAAGTATTTTAGTGATTTTGTCCAGAGTAGTAGGCTCTTGAGTAAAATTAGGATCTGCTTTAGGTCTTTTATCTGCCATCATTTTATTCATAATATTGTTGGATTCTTTAAAAGAAGGAGCATGGACTGGTTCAGTGGTTCTAGGTTTTTCAAAAGTTAAAGCAGTTTGACCTTTCATAACTTCATCCACAGTACTCCTAAGGATGAGGAAAACAGGGAGCTTGAATCAATTATCCCTGGTTGTGATCATAGATCCAGATTTGACCAATTTTTCTTTAATCCTTTCCTGCACAGCCAACAAAAAAGATTGGAAAAATTGTGCTCAAACTTTGTCCACTTAATCAATTTGATTGTTCAGGATAAGATATTTTTGGATAGGATCCCAAGACTTCCTAAAAGACTGGTAGTCAGAGGCTGAAGAGACACCACCATGTGAGATCCATTGAGAGACAAGAGCATCCAAGTCCTGCAAAGTAAACCAAGCTACATCTATTTTACCCCAACATGCCAACATTGCTTCCCTCAGAAGCCTCCAGTCATGGGATTCAAATCCTTCAAACAACTTGATTAATTCCATAACTTCATCAGAGGAGATAAAGAATTTTAACTGATAGGCCATATTGTATTTGCTTGCCCCATACACTTCAGCAGCCATTTTGTAAGAGTCCAAGAACCGTTCAAAATTTACCCCATTTAACCCTAAGTTATTGTTCTAAGGTTTGATCTTGACCATCTTTAGTCAAGCAGATGTCTGGGGTACCAGTAGATGCTATTTTGAATAACAGAATTCCTAGAGGATCCCAAAGAGCAGATTTCCAAAGTGGCTCACAAGTGTGGCAGGAGTAGGATTTCATGGAAAACAACAAGTACCTTGCCCAGATAGTGCGCAAATTTTGAGGACTTAGTTCTAGGATAAGTTGCCTCCATTGATCAGATCTGAGAAGAGCAAGAGAACAGAGAAAAAAAGGAAAAGATTGTATTTCAAAGTTTGATTCCAAAAATTGATGATGGGACTGTAAATCCCAAGATTGCTGGTTTGATCCCGGCCCGGGGGACCAAATGTAAGAATCCAAATGGTTTTAAGCCGCAGGAAGTTCTTCAGAGGGGAAAGGTTCTTTTTAGACTGTCCTCCTAAGAGTTACAATAATATTTAAATGTAACCGGAATCAAGGTCCAGGAACTTGTAAATAAGGAATCAATGTAAGGGATGAGTTTGGGAATAGTTGGTAGCAATGGAAACAACACTATCTGAGGCAAGATGGTGCAAGGAAAGACTTGAAAAAAATAAGTCAAATTTTTGTTCAGAGTTCAATGGAACAAGGCAGTTGTAAGTAACAACTCCCACAAGCTAATAACTCTGGTTGTTGGCAGAAGATTAGGAAATATCAACTCAATCCCAACCAACCTCCAGGTTCTCAATGAACCTGCCCAAATCTCTGGAATCAAGTGCTTGAAGGGTACCAGATAACTGTGGGTGGCTGAACAAAACAAAAGCTATTTTTTTATGAAGCTCTAGAAGCAAAGAAATAACAGATTCAAACAAGAATAACCCAACACTTCTCAATGAAATCAAGAGTAGTGTGGCAGAATTCAACTTTAAAGGATAAAGGGAGGTTTAACACTCCAGGTTTCAAGCTTAAAGAAACCTCTCAGTCAAACGTGACTGGATCCAGAAAGATGATCAGGGAAGGATCAGACCAGTATGGTCAGATAAAGGGATCAAGAGTGGTATAACACACTCAAGAATTCCAGCAGACAGAATTCTCTTCAACCAGCAAGGCTATGGTTGGTGATAAAGATCAAGGTCACAGATGGACAGATCAAAGATTTGAGTATAAAGGCTCAAAGTATCAAGGGGCAATCAAAAGATATACCCAGGATAAGGATGGAGATTCAATTCACTGATAATAAGCAGGGGGGTCAAACACACATGCTCCCATGGATGATTCAAAAAAGTTAGGGGAGAGCCCCTCCTTTTATAGAAAAGAGTCCTGTAGACTATTTACAAGAGATACTTACAAATGAGTGTGTAATTTTTTTTTTTCTTTTTTAATTCGATCATGAGAAAATAAAAGAAAAAGAAACAAACAACAACTCAAAAAACAAAATTGAAATCATGGATGAACAGGAATTGAAAGACACCAGCCCATGTCAATGATGGGTATGGGCAGGAGAGTAGCAGGTGAGGGCCGTGTGGACAGGCTGATGGGCACAGGCAAAAGAGAAGACACGCGGGGACTAGTGAGCTAGGGGGAGGATGAGCAATGAAGCAATGTGGGGATGAGAAGTGACTGGGCAAGGTTGAGAGGTGGAAGAGCAAGGTTGCAAGGGAGCATGCATGATAAGGAGCGGGGATGGCAAGTGAAGCAGTAGGAGATGTCAGAGGTGAGTGGCAATTGAGATAGTCATTGAGGTAGCAAAAGAAGTGGTGGACAAGCAAGGAGAGGAGCGCAAAAATTGTTGCAATCAAGGTTGGAGGAGAGAGGAGAGCACCAACTGACCAATTGAGAAATATCAGACAGTGGTGATGACAGTGGAAAAGGGAATCAGTTGGAGAAACTGCCCAAATCAGGATGGAGGTGAGATAGGATTGGAGAGTATCCTGCAACGCTTGTTCAAGCAACAATGACTGATGGAGTTGTGGGCGGTCATTGTCATTGTTGCCGTTTGGGGTGGTCATTGTGCACAGAGGGAAATGGAACCATGGACTGATGACTGGATGGTTTGAAAATCCTCAATTGTCAAGAGAGTAGGAATTAGATTGCAATGGGGATGGGGATGGTTGGATCAATAAAAAAAGTTGCCACCGTCATTGTCATTGACAACATTGACAGTGGTGATCAATGGGATGCTGGGCGTGATGGATGGAAATTGCAGGATGATGATTGATAGACGGTATTGGCCCTCTGGATGGTCAATGCCAATTCCGGTGTAAGACTCCAATTGGTGCTAGGCCGTGGCAGTTCTGTGGAGGGGAAAGGTGCTGTTTAGGCTGCCCTCCTGAGTGTCACAAAAATATTTAGATGTAACCAAGATCAAGGTGCAGAACCTGGTAAATGAGGAATCAAGGAGTAGAGGATAAAGATGATAATAGTTTGGTAGCAATGGAACAGCACTATCTGAGACAAGATTTGGCCAGGAAAAACTTGAAAAAAAGAAGTTAAAGTCTGCTTAGAGTTCAAAGAACAAAAGCTGTTGTATGTAAACAACACCCACAAGCTAATAACTCTGGTCGTCAGCAGAAGATTGGGGATGATCACCTCAAACCCAACTAACCTCCAGGTTCTCAATGAACCTGCCCAACTCTCCGCAATCAAGCGCTTGAAGGGTACCAGATAACTGAGGGTGGCTGTATGTTGAGATCTCTGAGTTTCCTCTCATCCTCACTTTGATGCCCGCGGCACCGCGCAGTGAGGGAACTCCATAATCATCTTCTCCCCCACTTGAGGTGCTCGGGGAATCCCGGGGGTTTCTGGAATAGATCTCCCGGGAGAATTATTTTCTCTCTCTGACTTGGATCAGACTCCGATTCTCACTTGTCTTATTTTCTTTTCTCGTTTTGTCTGCCTCTCTCCCTTCTATTTATCCTTCCTATTTCTTCTCTCTCACCACTCAACTCGTCAAATGGATTCTATCACCACTCACCTTGTCAAATGGATTCCAACTCGCATCTCAATCTCTGCCTGGTAAGACCACCATCATCAAATACTCACCACTCAAGTGATCCTGACAATATTATCTTAGATATACGTACCTATAGCCTATCCTCATCCTTCACTCTTGTCCTTCTGATATTTTCCCTGCTAAGTCTGGTCTAGCTGTTGGTATCTATTTCTCTCTATTCTCCTTTCTTATGATTCTATTTTCTCTCTTGAATATGTTTTCTAATATGTGAAATTCAGTCTGTTGGTTTTAGTCCTCTAGCCAAAATCTTGAAATCTCATCAAGGTTAAAAGCCAAACTCCCCACTGGAATAATCAAAATCCTCAAGATGGCCGAACCAACGGGAGCTACCGACTATTTCCACCAAGTTGCTTTAAAAGCTGCGGTTGACGCCATACCACTTCTCAACGACAAAAACTATTTGATATGGAGGGACAAGATGCTGATGCTCTTTGACCTCAAAGAAATCAAGGATGCTATCACAAAGAATATAGGACAAATGTATATCAAGCAGGATCAAGATATTAGGGCCGTTCTCCTCTCAAAATTGGACAGCACAACGCATGCCAACGTGGTCAACTCAACAAACTTCAACTCCTCTAAATTACTCTGGGCCGATATAACTCGTCAATTTGCTTCATCTGAGACTGCCAATTGTGCCCAAATATTCAATCACTTCCTCCATATTACCTTCAATGATCACGCTATCGAAGCCTTTGTAACGGAAACCAAGAAAGCCTTAACAAGGATGCACGACGTAGGAATAGAGTTACCAAAAGATATCCTCGCCTACCTAGTACTGTTTAAATTTCCACCATCTCTCGAGAATCTGAAACAACAGGTCATGCACATGGAGAAATTGATGACGATCGACGTAGTCTTCAACCATCTAATCCAATATGAAAACAAAAGAAAGGCTCAAAAAAAAGGCTCCAAATCCACTTGTACTCTCTCTCTTGTAACTACCAAACCTCAAAACTCTCGGGAAGATAGGAAAGTTAAAATGTGATGCAAAGAGGGTTACCACGATCTCAATGCCCCACATCCTGAATCCTCTTGCTTTCACTTACACCCTCAGATTGCCCCCAGCTGGTGGGTAGAACAACAGAACAAATGGAAGAATAAAAATAAGAAATCAGCTCCAACCATTAACTATCACGCTCTCCTAACTTTATGGATTAACGCGGACAACACTCCTAACTTGATCCTGGATTTGGGTGCCAATGTTCATGTGTTTAACAACCGTAAATACTTCATTGATCTCAAAACTCAAGAAGAACATGAAGTGATCAAGACTGGAAAACTTGAAGCCAGTTTGAAGATCATGGGGATTGGTACGGTAAGAATAGAATGGAGGGACTCAATCATCACCTTAGAAGATTGCGTCTTTTTCCCAGATATTGTTGTGAATCTCATTAGTCCTGGTCTTCTCGCTAAGAAAGGCTGTTGCCTTACTCAAAATCAAGAAAAATTCTCCCTTACCAGAAACTGGTTGACCATACTTAATGGATTAATCCAAGATAATCTCTTTGTAGTCAAGAAACCCCAGGCCATTGGTTCAACCAATGTGATCAATCACATCGCTCAATCTATGCAAGACTCATCCTCATCACCTCACTCTCTGATGGACATTCACAAGACATACGGCCATGCTTCAATCTTGACCCTACGACCAATAGTAAAGGATCTCTTTGATCGTGATGTTTTAACCCAGTTCCAATGCGATGCCTGCGCAAGAAGCAAGATTACTCGCTCCTCCTTCCCTGCGGTCTCGACTTGCTCTAATCTTCCCCTCGAACATATTCATCTTGATCTAGTTGGACCTATTACTCCACAATCCAAGTCCGGTCATCGGTACATGCTAACCCTGGTCGACAACTATTCGGGATATCTTGCGACTTTCCCTCTACACTCCAAAGACGAAACTCCTGAAACTATCATCAATATACTTGAAGTTGAGTTCAAACGACTCAAATATTACCCATCAGAAATCTACTCCGACAAAGGCTCTGAATTCACTAATGCCACGCTCAAGGAATTTGCCAAGGCTAAGCATATCAAACTACTCACTTCCAAACCTTATCACTCCCAACATAATGGCCGCACCAAAAGAGAAAACCGTACTATTGTCGAATCTGCTTGATCTACTTTTTCTTCCTCTTGAATACCCAAGAATTATTGGCATATTGTCACGAGAAGCTGCTGCTTCATGCTTAATCAGATACCAAGAGAAGGTAACCATCTCTCTCCTTGGTAGCTGATGTTTAGTAAAAAACTTCCTGCTAACTACCTGAGACCTGTAGGCTCTCCTCTCATCTATCTGGCAAATCGCATACAAAAAGGTTGCAAGTTTGATGAAAAAGGATACGAAGGGATTCTAGTTGGGTTTAATCCTGCTTTTCACTCCTACCTTTTCCTTAGCTCACTGGGCTCTATTTTTGAAACTAAGCACGTCACCTTCCTCAAGGCACATACGATTGACTTTCCCCTTCTCAAACTGGATGGAACCAATATCTTTTCTCACTCCTACCGCGACTCCAACAAATCAGATTTTTCCTCACCCAACAAACAATTCACCTCCAGAAGTCATAATGATGACTCCTCAGAATCCGACTCAACTCAAGACAATTCCGTCTCTCTTAATTTGAATTTATCCAATCCTCAACCAGAACCCCCAGAATCTTCTCAAATCCCATCTCCTGCTCTTATCAATCCCGAAATCCATCAACGACCCAAACGAGAAACTCGTAAACCTCAACGTTACGGCTTCCATCACTATTACAAACCCCCCTCGTATAAAGATGCTCGGAAGTGTCCTGAATGGCCTAAGTGGGACAAGGCTTCAAGAGAAGAACTGGAATCTATTGAATCTCAGGAAGTATGGGAGGAGTATTACGGCACACCTGATAATGTTCTGAACACTACTTGGGTTTTCAAAGTAAAAGAAAACTGCCACGGCGAACCGGTGAAGTAAAAGGCGCGATTATGCGTCCAAGGATTTGACCAAATCTGGGGAGTGGACTACGAAGAGACCTGGTCGCCTACCGGTAAGCTAGGCTCACTACGAATTGCCCTTCTGTACGGGTTGAAGGAGAAGATGACTTTCACTCAGTTCAACATCAAGGGGGCTTTTCTTCATGCCCCCCTCAATGAAAATGTAATTATCAAAACTCCGGAAGGTTCACTCCGGAAATCTCCCTATCTCAAACTAAAGAAGTCTCTGTACTGTCTTAAGCAATCTCCCAAGAACTGGTACAAAACGTTGACTTGTTGGATCAAGACTCAAGGTTTCCACGAATCTAGCAGCGATCCGTGCTTATACATCAATTCCGACTCCAAAGAGGTACTCTACTTCCACGTAGACAATCTTATTCATGTCGGACAAAGCAAAACCTTCAAGACCAACTTTCTAAACAGATTTAAAAACTCTTCTTGCCACCCGCCAAATACAATCCTCAGAATGCTAATGGAAGTAAACGAAGATCGAATTCTGCTCAGTCAACCTAACCATATCGATCGCGGTCTTGAAGAATTAGGACTCTTGGAGTGCAGAGACACTCACTCTCCACTCACTCAAAATCTCCATCTGGAACCAGCTTCTGACGAAGATCACGCCAAATTTGCGAAACTCAACGTTAATTTCCATTCTGTTACCGGTCTCCTCAATCATCTTGCTCAGTACACTCGTCCCGACATTGCTTTTGCTGTTTTGAATCTTGCTAGGTTCAATGCCAAGCCTGGCATGTCCCATTGGAGAGAAGCGCGCAAAGTCTGGAAATATCTGAAAACAACCCAAGACTTTAAACTCACTCTCAGTTACAAATCTGAAGAAGGAATGATCTCGGCTTATAGTGACGCTACGTGGGGGGATGATCCTAACTCAAGAAAATCTCAAACTGGTTTCATTATCTTTCACTACGGGGGCCCCGTGGTCTGGAATTCTTCAAGACAAAGAAATGTGACTTACTCCTCTACTGAATCCGAGCTCAATGCTCTCCTTGACTGCTTTCTTGAGCTCAAGTGGATCACCCACTTAATCGGCAAGATTCACCAATCTTCCAAGATCAAACCCACCATCTATATTGACAACAAAGGATTGGACGACAAGATCAAGCGATTCGGGTCCCACTCTAAATCTTGTCATATTGATATCAAGACCAAGGTTCTAAGGGAAGACTACAATAGATCGGAATACATCCTATCTCTTATCTCTACTGATTTGATGGTTGCCAACTCCTTGACAAAGGCTTCCAGTCGCAACTCACTCCAAATTCTTCATAATTCTGTCTTTACTCTGCCCGAAGATTAGCTTGTTTTTCTTTTTTTTCTTTTTTTTTCTTTTTTTCCTTTCCTTTTCTTTTCCTCTGTCCTTCTTGCCTCTTTTCTTTTTTTTGATGTTGCCCTAACCAGTCACGGGGGGTGTTGAGATCTCTGAGTTTCCTCTCATCCTCACTTTGATGCCCGCGGCACTGCGCAGTGAGGGAACTCCATAATCATCTTCTCCCCCACTCAAGGTGCTTGGGGAATCCCGGGGGTTTCTGGAATAGATCTCCTGGGAGAATTCTTTTCTCTCTCTGACTTGGATTGGACTCTGATTCTCACTTGTCTTATTTTCTTTTCTTGTTTCGTCTGCCTCTCTCCCTTCTATTTATCCTTCCTATTTCTTCTCTCTCACCACTCAACTCGTCAAATGGATTCTATCACCACTCACCTTGTCAAATGGATTCCAACTTGCATCTCGATCTCTGCCTGGTAAGACCACCATCACCGAATACTCACCACTCAAGTGATCCTGACGATATTATCTTAGATATACGTACCTATAGCCTGTCCTCATCCTTCACTCTTGTCCTTCTGATATTTTCCCTGCTAAGTCTGGTCTAGCTGTTGGTATCTATTTCTCTCTATTCTCCTTTCTTATGATTCTATTTTCTCTCTTGAATATGTTTTCTAATATGTGAAATTCAGTCTGTTGGTTTTATTCCTCTAGCCAAAATCTTGAAATCTCATCACTGTACAAGACAAAGCACAATTTTTAAGAAGCTCTAAAAGCAAACAGTAACTGATTTGAAGCAAGGATAACCTCAACACTTCTCAAGGGGCTCAAGAGTAGGCTGGCAGAATGCAACTCCAAAGAAAATAAAGGGAGGTATAACACTCCAGGTCTTAAGCTTAATAAGACCTCTTCAATCAATTGTGATTGGCTCCAGAAAGATGATCAGGGATCAGGACCAGTATGGTCAGAGAAAGGGATCAAGGAGTGGTATAACACACTCAAAAATTCCAACAGACAGAATTTTCTTCAACCAGCAAGGCTATTGGTTGGTGATAAGGATCAGGCCACAGAGGGGCAAAGACTCAGGGTCAAAAATGGATCAGGGGGCAATCAGAGATATACCCAGGATAGGATCAGGATCTTAATTTCACAATAATGGGGGGGACATAAGCACACACTCCCATGGATGATTTTCTATTCTTCAGAAAAAGCAGGGGAGAGCCCATCCTTTTATAGGGCAGAGGCCTGAAGACTATTTACAAGAGATACTACAAATAGAGCGGAGAGAAAAAAAAAAGAAAAAAAAAGAAAACAATTTTTTTTACGGATCAATGAAATAATAAAAGGAAATGAATGAGCGAGGGTGATGGGCCGCGCAGACAGGACAACACCGCTTGGCATCTGCTGGCCCGCGGATGACCACGCGGTCATAATCCTTGAGGGGCACAAGACACATCACCAACCTGCGCAGGCAACAGAAGACTTGCGCGGGAAACCGGTGATGTGTCCCGCGCGGATTGGATGAGGGGTGACGAGTAGATGGATTGGGAATTGGGGTTGAGGGAGGGAGGTAATGATGATTATTAGGTAGGATGAACAACCTCCTCCTGAGCTGGTGGTGATGGGGATGAGCTCAGGAGGACAATGGATGGGTCGATAGAGTTGATTATTGGCCTTGGCTTGATGGTGAGTGATGACGGCAACAACTTGGGCTGAAGTGCCAAAGAGGGTGGAATTGATCCAATTATGATCCAGTAAGGCATACTGGGTACCGTAGGGGGTGAACCAAGAGTAATTGCTTTGATCAGAACAGATCAATTCAAGGATGGGTTGAGCCCAACTAGGATTGCAGAGATTAACCAGTTTGAGTACTTTCATATTTTTGGGTCTCAGATAAAAACCTGTGGCCTTAGTCTGTTGGACGGGGATGTAATTCCAAAAATGACTACCGGTGATGGAGGGCTTGAGTCGACTAAAGAGATAAGCAAACATGATCAAAGATGCCGGGGTGTCAAGATTGCCCGCCTCATTGCCAACACAAACAACCCAATCCTTCAAGTCACAAGCCTTGAAGGCTTGACGAAAGGATTGATTTTGTTGGAGGATCCAATGACAAAGATTGGGTGTTGATGAGGCCATTTGAGTCTGAGGGGATGGAGTAGTGGGGATACTACTGAGCCAACAACAATGGTGGGCAAAGAGGGTGGTGGTGATTGAGATCAATTGAGTACTGATCATCATCCCTCTAAGCATCCCAAACAATTAAATTCAGGTCTTTCTTGGAGTTGAATGAGATTCAAGATCAAGTTTTTTTTTTTTTATTTTTTTTTTTATATAATGATGCCTATGAATGATGATAAGGAAAAATAAAATAAAAAAATTAAAGTTTCTGCACTGGCCAGGGTGTCCAGGATGGGGCACCACACCGGCAAGGGTCAATCCAAGCCAAGCCGGCCTTTCCCTCACGCTTGTAAAAAAGAAACTGGAGGATGAAAAGTGGGGTGAGAGGGACTTGAAAACCGGGCAGAGGGGTCTAGACACCTGAGAGATACTCCTAGACAACTAGGAGAAGGGAATGCTAGGAACTGTAAGCTAAAATAGGAAATCATTCCTGAAAATATTTTTTTAAGGATGTATTGATGAATAAGGGAATGTAAAAAGATTTCAAAAAAAAATCCAGTTTCCATGAGGTGTCCTGGATTGGTCACCACACTGTCTTTGCCTCCAACCGCCGGCAATGATGGGGTTGGAGGTGGATAGTGATGTGATGAGGAAGAGGATGGCCAACCATGCGCGCTTGGCCAAAAAATCAGGGTAAGGCAGGCACAAGAAGGGGGGATTTGAACAGAGGAGGAAAGGATTGGATGACCAGGGAAGGCCTTCCTAGACCACTAGTACAGGTAAGAGTTTGGATATTGGGAAATGAGTGGGTACCCATAGAGGCACAAGAGATAACTTTTTTTTTTTTTGAGGATGTATTGATTGATAAGGGAATGTAAAAAAAAATTCAAAAATTTCCATTTTCCGTGATGTGTCCCAGATTGGTCACCACATTGTCTCCTGAACCTACAGTTTCATTAAAATCTGTAGTGCCCCGCACGTGAAATTTCTTCATTTGAGCAGCCGCCACCTTCCGCTTAAGCAGAGTGCCATCCAAATCCTCAAACTGATAACTTCCGCCCGGAAACTGACTTATGGTCTGATAAGGGCCATTCCAGAAATTCACAAAAATCTTACCCCACTGCATTTCCAAGCTCCAATTTTACATTAGAACAAGATTGCCCTTCTGCAAAGGGTCCCGCAAGCAATTGGCACAATGCTTATCCAAGTACCAGACCGACTTAGCTCAACTTTCCCACAGCCTCTTTTCCGCCTTTGCCACCATCTCCTTCCCCCGCAAGATTTGCCCCGCCCGCACCCCAACTAAGTCCTCCATATTCTTAACCCCACTTGACCAACATCCAATCCACAAACAGCATAGCTGGTAAAGTTTCCTGCCACTTCTTCCCACTTTTTCAGCAGACCTTAACCATTGTGTCTTTGATTGGCTGATGCCCTCTCTCTATTGCCCCTTCTCCCTCTGGATAATATTCCATAAATTTCCCAAACTTTGCTCTGCAAGATTCAACCAACTTCCAAAGATCACCCCAAAACTCTGCCACACCGTCCACTATGATGAGCTGCAAACACCCAAAAAAAGCAAACCAATCCTCCTCTAAAAACGGCCCAACTTTCTCCACCAACAGCTTAACCAATGGACGCACCTCAACCAATCCAGAAAAGTTGTTCCAAGCCACAAGTGGATACGTGAACTTCCCTGCCTTGATATGGACCACGTCCAGCAAGATCCTCCCAAAAAGGGCATCCTCACCCATTCAAATACCCACCTCCTGAGGTAATCTGATGCTCTGCTGCTGACAAGCCTTGCAGCTCCGCACCCAATCCCACACTGTTTTCCCCAGTCCTGGCCACCAGAACCTGGTCTTAACTCTCCTCTGTGTTTCTGCCTCCCCCCAATGCCCTTAGTTGTTGTGGAGGTGTGGTAACAAATCCTTGTGACCACAACCAAGGGTATTGGAAGTGCAAGCTTCCATAACTTCCCTTCTTGGTGAAAGAAATGTTGAACCCTCTGCCAAACCCATCTGACCTCCATTTCCAACAAACCCTCCGGAAAATGAAGCGTCCAAAGATACTCCTCCAATGCCTGAAGCCGACCAAACTGTTTCAGGGGAAGTTTTCCAACTTCAGGGCTGCAGCCATTGTTGCCACCTTTAGAAGCCTCTTCTCCACATCCAAATACTCCTTTGCTGAACGCCAGATCTCTGGATACCAAGACAAGGCATCCGGCTTCATAAACACCTTCCCCAGAACATGCCTTACCGTGGAATTGAACAACTGTAATTATGTAATCAACCGCATCATAGGAGCATTAGGCAATTTCAGGGAATTAATAATCCTAGCTAGTGCTTACGCATCCACCAGGAGTTCAAATGTCACCCCCCACAGCACATGCTGTAATCTCTGCACAATCCTTGTCACCCCACACAACTCCAACTTGGGCTGCAAGTACCAAGGTTCAACCTCCAAAAAGATTACCAACTTGTAGAGCACTGGCCTGTCTTTCCCTTCATCTTCTTGGGTCAGCACACTGCCCGCGCAAAACTTACTCAAGTCTACCGCCAGCCGGATTCCCACTTTTCTGTAATCCAGGTCCTTCAACAGGATCCGCAGCCCCACCATCTCCTTCAACTCCCGGAACACATGATTGCATTCCTCCATCAAAAACCACTCAGCTACCTTCCTAATCAGCCTCTGCAATGGGCTTGCTATCTCCGCAAAAATTTCAGTGAAGATCCGCACCAATCCACATAGACCTAGAAACTGGGAAACGTGAGTAGCCTTCTGTGGAGTAGGCCACTCTAGAACCTTGTTAACTTTAGCGTTAGTGATTTTACTTCCTTTTGCGGAAAACTCATGACCAAGTACCCCCAATGCCAGGAAGCATACCACAAACCTTTTACCCAAAACAGTCAATCACGCTTCCTGAATTGAGAACAGGATCCTCTCCAAATTCTGCGCATATTCCCAAACAAAATTCCTCATCCCCAAATTCTCTGCAAAAGTTTTTCTGTGGCCCTTTGATACCCTTGTAATCAATGAATATCTGAACTGTTTCCAGAGCATCATCCTTCAAAATCCATGTCATCTGCACCTGGTAAACTGCTACCAAATTAGTTGCCCCCTGCAGAAGCCTTGTTAACTGAAGTCTCCCCAACGGTGTCTCAAATGCTGTCATTGGTTGGGACTCCAGATGTAGCTCCCGCTGGTTGTACCCTCCCATAACCTCTACCAACCCATATTAGACTCTTCCAGTCATATTCTCCACAAAATCCTCCACCTGCGGAGGCAACCCAGGGTCTCTGATTGTGACTGAGTTCAACCCTTGTAGGTTTTTGAAAATGCACAGACTCTTCCTGTCCTGTTTCATTACCACAAAAATTGAACTGGAATAACTAGAAAAAGAAGGCTTTTACAGACCTGTCTGCAATTTCTCCTTCACCAAATCTGTAAACTGATCCCTAACCGCTGCCGGAATAGGAATGGGCTTGATTTTCCAAGGGTTGTGAGGCACTGTAGGTATCTGGTAGGAGTCCAAAATTTCTTGCCTAAGCATCCCCCGTTCCTCTGGAAAAAAAGACAGTGCCTTCCTTTGCATGAAAATCACTGCCTTCAGCAATTTTACTTCCTCCTCTTGCAACCAGCCCTCCGGCCCAAAGTTGAGTTCAGCCATCTGCTCTTCTGTTAAGCCCGCCAAATCCTCCTTCAGAATTGTGGTTGTCAATGGCAACTCATACGGTTCCCATGACCAACAGATAGGCCTCATTGGTTTCTTGAGGTCCTGCGGCATTGGCTTGTTCTTTGGCCGCACTTTCTTGGAAACCAGTTTGTATTTGCCACCAAAAGTCCGCACTTCAATCAACTTTGCTCTGTTGGTTGTTTCCTCCACTCATAATTGCCAACCTGCGACAAAATCTGGGCTGCTCACAATTGTGGAACAAGGGTAGCTGCTTGTGCTGGCACCCATCAGATGTGCATACAAAGAAGGACTCACTTTTGATCCTACCCCCGCTCCCATCATTGTTACGCCAATTCCCACTTTCCTCCATACCACCCAAAGTACACTTCACCATGCCACAGGTGTTCCTCCTTGCTCCTCATCTGTCAACCTTCTGTGAAAGGAAGGAGCCTTCCCCACACAGGCCACACAGCCAACATCTAAAAATCCTCTGCCGCATTGTTGTGGCCGCCTTCCCCAAAGGAACATCCCTTCCAATTTTCCCATCCGCCACTCTTGGGCCAACATATTTTCATTTTTTATTGTTTCCCTGAGGTTTCTGCAACAGTAAGGAGTTCCTCCCTAGTATCCAGACAGAAGCCAATTGATGCTCAGAAGGCAAAAAGAAATGGCCTACAAAGTATGACCTCTGACCCGCTTACTACCAAATATGACAGTGGAGCCAATACTTTCGCCACCTCCGTTATCTCTTTCTCCACTAACCCTTCAACCACACATTTGAAACCTCCCAAATTCCGCAACCCAATATTTGCCTTGTGCCATACCAACACTTCATCAGTTTCCAACTTCAATGGTAGTAAATTTAACATTGAGCCGCTATTGACCATTTCCTAACACCGTTTGCCTCCAATCCACATTTCTATGTAGCCCAACGGGCACATCATAGTGCTGCTTGCTCCCAGAATGTCTGCCCCCACGTTGAGAGAACCAACCTTTGCCTCTTCCTTGGTTTTTGGGTTGTCCTCCTTACCCCCAGTATACTGCTTAAAGACTGCAATCATCTACTCCAACATTACCAGTGAGATTTCCACCAGCTCTTTCAAATTTAGGGAAACCAGGTGATCTGTTCCACAAATCCTCCTTGCTAATTCTCCTGCCCTCCTGCAGGATCCCCCCATTTTTACTACCACTGCCTGATCTGGAGTTTTTTCAGGGATAGGACCATCAATTTTCATTCTCCTCTCATCAGAGAGGTGTGGTGACCAAATCTGGACACCTCAGGGCAACACAGAAAAATTAATTTTTTTTTATGATTTTTTATAATCATCATTCATCAAAAAAAGAAAAAAATCTTTTCTTGCTATGCGTACTCTCCTTTCCCATTTTCCAACTTCTTCCTGGCCTAGCGGTGTAGGAATGGTATTCCAGTGTGCCCAAATCTCCAGATACTCTGTTCAATTCTCCCTCCTTGTGCTTGTTACCCTAATTCTTGGCCAAAACAGGTCAAGCAATTGTCAAATTTCTCCTTGCCAATCACCATCAGATTCAACACTTCATCTTGATTGATCCATCCAAAAAAATTGGCTCAAGCTTGTCTTCATCATCCACACTGTCATCCTCATCCTCCCTCTAATCATCCATTCCAAAATCTCTGGGTTTGATTGAATGGTCTACCAATTTATACAAGCCCATTGAACTTGAGTTAATTCATCAATTCAATTGTCCAAAGAGCTTTGATTCACCCTAGGATTCAATTCCCAAAACCTCAATCCATTCATCTCATCCAACCTACCCAACAATATCCCATCCTACATGCTATCCTAACCTTTGATTGGACTTCATCATTCACCGCTACCACCTCCTCAACCAATCAGGATGATTTAGGACCAGAGGCTGAGATTGATTGGAGCTTCACCAATGTCATTAAAGCCTGTCAACGACTCAAGGGATCCCAAATTGATTTCAAAACTTGATCAAATAGCCCCATCAAAGCAATCCCTTCCCCCACCCAGAAGTTTGATGTAAAACTGATTGTAATCCTGCCTACTCATTTTATTTTCAGCATTGATTTACCAATCATTCCCCATACTTGGGAGATGATCAATGATCCAAGGACCAATTTGGAATTCAAATCCCTCAAGATATTCAGATATCCTCCTTGTGATTGTCATCATCTTCATCATTACCATGATAGATGCACCCACAACCGCCCTTTGCTTTCTTGTCATCTGACGGGCCTGCAAGTGGTTGCTTGTATCAATTGCAAGCTTTCATCTGCCCACCAATCCTGACCATGCTTGTCAGAGACCATCCAAGCACCGGCACCATCCATCCATCAACCTCCTCATCTGACAGACTGCAAGCTGTTGCTTGCTGCCATCAGATTTGTTGCAAGAGCCCAATCAATCTACGCCCCAAATCAAATTCTCCTTCCATCCACTCTCATCCCAAGAATACCTTTGTGAGCTCTCTGTTGAAGTCCTTGGCACCCCGTGGTAACAACTTTTGCTGTTGCTCCTTCTCAAGACCCTGACGCTGTGGCGGTGTAAGACTCCAAACCGGGCAGGGCGTTGGCAGTTCTGTGAAGGGGATAGGTGCTTTTTTATGCTTCCCTCCTGAGTGTTACAAAAATATTTGAATGTAACCAGGATCAAGGTCCAATAACCTTTGTTAATGAGGAATCAGATGGGATAGGGATAAGTTGATAGCAACAATAGCTGAGGGGGAAGAAGCACTACCTGAACCAAGATGATGAGGAGAAAGACTTTGAACAAAATAAGTTCAAGTTTGCTCAGAGCCCAATAGAAAAAAGCAGTTGTAAGTAACGGCACCCACACGCTAATAACTCTGGTTGTCAGCAGGTGCTTGGTAGCAATCAACTCAAACCCATTCAACCCCCAGGTTCTCAATGAACCTGCCCAACTCTCCACAATCAAGCACTGGAAGGGTACCAGATAACGGTGGGTGGCTGCGCAAGACAATGCAATATGTTTATGGATCACTGAAACAAACAGTAACAATTTCGGACTAAGAGTAACCCAACACTTCTCAAGGATTCAAGAATAGTGTGGCAGAATGCAACTTGAATAATTAAAGGGAGGTTTAACACTCCAGGTTTAAACTTAATAAAACCTCTTAGTCAAATGTGACTGATCCAGAAAGACAATCAAATGAATGATCAAGACCAAATAATGCTCAGAAAAAGGGATCAAGAGTGGTATAACACACTCAAGAATTCAATTTAATGAATTCTTCTTCAACCAGCAAGGCTATGGTTGGTGATAAGGAACAGGGCCACAGAAGGGCAGATCAGAGTTTTGGACTTTAAAAAAAAAGTCAAGGGTAAGGGATAAGGATCAAGGGATAATCAAAAGATATATCCAGATAAGTGATCAATTTCACAAAGGAAGGGGCTCTTGGATCAGAAGCTCCTAATTCTTATTAGTGGGAAGAATTGATGATGGAAAAAG
This sequence comes from Puccinia polysora, assembly GCA_025617555.3. Classification (NCBI taxonomy): domain Eukaryota; kingdom Fungi; phylum Basidiomycota; class Pucciniomycetes; order Pucciniales; family Pucciniaceae; genus Puccinia; species Puccinia polysora. Next base: position 13,690,038 of record CM062617.1, read on the forward strand.
CAGGGGAGAGCCCCTCCTTTCATAGGCTAGAGAGCCCTGTAACTATTTACAATTGGATAACACAAATGAAAGCGGAATTTTTTTTTTTGAATTATGAGGCTCAAGCTTGGGGAGGCCCCGTTCCCTTCTTCCTATCTTCCAGACTGGGGTGAGAGATTCTCACCCCAGCCTGTTGCTTGCAAACGTCCGTGCGGACGTTTGCACACCTAGTAACAACGCAACACCCCCTTTCCATCCAAATCTGGAGGGGGGTGAGAAAGAAAGAAATCGGATGGTTTTGATGATGAGCGATGCGGTTGATGTGATCAATGATCCTTTCTCACAAGTGGTGATGGTGGTGATGGTGAGGATGCCATGATAGATGAATCAATGATGAGAGGGAAGGCAATGATTTGCGCATGGCCAAGCGATGGGGAGGGTCATGATGAAAGACTGATGGTCGCAATGAAAGTGAGGAAGCAATCAAGGATGCAAGCGATGAGGATGAGAAGGATGCAAGCAATGAGGATGAGGAGGAGCAACGCAATGAGGATGAGGAGGAGCAACGCAATGAGGATGAGGAGGAGCAATGCAATGAGGATGAGGAGGAGGGACGCGATGAGGATTAGGATGAGCAATGGGATGAGGATAGTTTTTTTTTCAATTTTTTGAATTCTTTTCACAAGTTGTCCCAAATGGTTCACCACATCTCTCCCCAACTTAAAGACTGTCCCTAGTCTGCATCATAATTTTGAAAACATGAAAAAGAAAAAAAGAAAATAATTGGCCGTTTCTTGATCCTCTAAAAAAAAAATGTTGAAACCCATCTTGATCCATCCAAAAGAGCCTAAATGTGGAGAAAATAAAAGAAAAGGAATCCCAGGTGCTCACGTAGGTGGCATAAAGTAGAGTTTTTACAACAAAACACAGCAGAAGACCCTGGTGGTGCACAATTGGGAGGACTTACTTTGAACCCAAATTGCCCCCACAACAATAAAATCTCTTGACTTGATCAGCAGAGAACCTTCTAGCCAACTGAGTACCATCCAGTTCTTCCAAAACATAAGATCCACCTCTAACTTGACAAACCACTCTATAAGGACCATTCCAACAATTCAAAAAAAGTTTTCCCCATTGAGTCTCTAAAGATCAATTATAAGCCAATACCAGATCACCAGGGTTTAAAGGATCTCTGATTTGATTTAGATTTTTATCTTCCCAATACTGAACTGATTTTGCTCTTGATTCCATCATCTTCTGATAAGCTTTGCTACAAATATCTTCACTCTTCTCCAGTTGCTTTAATCTGGCAACTAATAGGTCAGTAGTTGAAGAAACTGGTTCCCAAGAGATGCCCAAGAAAGACTCCATTTCAAGATCAAGAGGAAGAACAGCCCTTTGACCAAAGATGATTTCATAAGGAGAGTAGCCAGTGGTTTGCTTGGTGGAAATTTTATCAGAGAAGAGGACCAAAGGAAGAAACTTTCAACAATTCTTGCCACTTTCACCAGCCAGTTTAACCAGAGCAGCCTTCAAGAGAGCATGGCCTCTTTCCACCATGCCTTGTCCTTCAGGATAATAGGGAGTAGTAACTCTATGTTTTCCAGGGAGCAATTGGATCATTTCAGCAAGTTTTCCACCAAATTCCGAGCCACCATCAGTAGAATAAGATCAAGCCAAACCGTAACGCATCGTCCAATTCTCATGAAGGAAAGCTGCCACAGATTCAGAACTAAGGTTCTTAAGGAATTTTTCTTCAACCCATCCAGAAAAATCATCTCTAGCCACAATGAGGTACTTAGCACCACCTGCCTTGATATGAACCACATCCATAGCAACCCTTCCAAAGACAGTGGACTCCCCAGTAGGATAGCAAATTTCAGATGGACGCCTAAGGTCACGTTTTTGACAAACTTCACAACTCTTGCACCATTGAGAGACAGATTTCTTCAGAGATGGCAACCAGAACCGTTTGGATAATTGTTGATAAGTTTTGGTTTCCCCACAATGACCAAGGCCCTCATGGAGACTTTCAAGGATTGAATCTTGCTTAGCTGGGATAGTAACCACAACAAGTGCACAAATAGTTCCTCTTTTCATAAGTCTAGAACCTTGGAGAAAGAAACAAGAGGACTTTCTTTTAAGGGATTGAAATTCTTTGGCAGAGAGATCAGGGGGTGTTTGGAGAGTTGAAAGGTACTGCGCTAACTTTAGCCAGAAACCTTGTTGGAAACCAGAGTAATCTTGGGAGGAGAAAGCAAAAACAGGGTGTATCAAAGGTTCTTCCTCATCAAAATCCATTCCAACATCCAATTCATTGTCTCCAATAGGCCTTCTAGATAAACCATCAGGCATAGTAAAAGATTTCCCAGGCCTATGAACAATATCAAAAGAGAAAAGTTGGATAAAAGCTACCCAGCGAGTCATTGGAGCATTTGGAAGACTGGGAGCATTGATCATTTCCACAATGGATTGAGTGTCAACTTGCAATTCAAAATGTTGTCCTCCAAGTACTTTTTGGAGTTTCTTCAGCATTCTGGCCACACCACAGAGTTCCAGTTTGGGATGAGAGTATCTAGATTCTACATCCAAAAATAGCAAAGATTCATAAAGAACAGGGCGGTCCAAACCATTTTCATCTTCCTGAGTAAGGACAGCCCCAACAGATTGATAACTAGAGTCAACAGCCAATTTTATTTTGCCAGCTCCAGGCCCATAAGAGATCTTTTTCAAAACTATGTCATTGCCAACAATAGTTTTGAGCAACTGAAATTATTTTTTGCAATCTTGGCTCCAAATCCATTCAGCTTCCTTTCTGGTTAGACAACGCAAGGGTGCACAGATTTTGGATAGAGAGGGAATGAAGATCCTGACATAAGTTACAACACCTAGGAAACCTCTAACTTCAGTTGGATTTGCTGGAGTAGGCCAGGAGATGATTTTGTTGACTTTAGAGGGTGCCATCCTTCTTCCTTCCTTGCAGACTATATGACCCACAATTTCCAAGGCAGGGACACAGGCAGCAAGTTTTGATCCAGAGACAGTAAGGCCAGATTCCTCAATTTGAAACAGAATCCTTTCCAAGATAGTAGCATACTCCCAGATAAATTGTCAAATTCCTGAGTGCCAAAGTAAGAGCTCATTATCACAGTCAGAAACTGGACCTTTAATTCCACCATCATCAATAAAGATACCAGCATGATCAGGGATTTTGTCTTGGAGGATCCACATCATCTGAGCCTGATAGACTGCAACCAAGTTGGTGGCACCTTGAGGCAATCGAGTCAGTTTAAATCAACCAAGAGGAGTATCAAAAGTAGTGAGAGGGCCAGAGATAGGATGCAAAGATTGCTTGTCATAACCCCCCATGATGTCTCCTAGACCATAACAGGCTCTCCCAGAGAAGGATTCAACAAATTCTTCAGTGGCAGGAGGAACACCAGAGTCCTTAATAGTAACTTTATTGAGAGGTTGGAGATCATGAACTACTCTAAGTTTACCATTACTCTTTAGAAAACAGAAAAAAGGGCTAGAGTAACTGGAGGTTGACTGTTCATATAGGCCTGTACAGACTTGTTTGCGGACCAACTTGATGAATTCATCAACTTTTGCAGCAGGAATAGGGATCTTTTTCTTTTGCCAAGGATCATGTTCAACTACAGGGATGATATAGGGGAGACCATAGGATTCTTTCAAGAGACCTCTCTCTTCTTCACAGAATGCAATAGATTTTTCCCTTAGAGATAAGATATTTTTGATCAAATTTAACTCATCAGGTAAAAGACATCCATCTGGACCAAAGTTGACCACCTTCAATTGTTCTTCAGTGACAAGACCGCAAGGTACAAAGGGGCCAGTAAGAGAGTGAGATAGACCACAATAAGGATCACAAGATAGATGAGGACACATGAGAGGAGGATTGAGATTGAGAGGCATGGGTTGGTTGACAGGCTGGACCTTTTTTGCAACTGGCTTATACTTAGTGTCAAAAGAGAGAATTTCTTGTTTCCTCCAAGCATTCCCCAGCGAGACCTGAGTACAAAAGCTGAGACCAGATTCCAACATCCTCCAAGTTCAATGTTCAATAAAATTTTCAAAAGGTGCCTTTTCCATAAAAGAGGATCCAAAAGATAACGCTTTGCTCACATGTGTGGCACAAGGTAGAGTTTTGAAAACTATGGTAGAAGAATGGCCTGATAGAGCACAATTGGGAGGACTTACTTTTACCCCCAAGTGCCTCCACTGGAGCCCCTACTCCTCCATACAAAAACCATTAAGAAAGGAATCGAGCAGGATCTAGTTTATACTCATTGCCGAGAATCAAACCAGAGCTAGAGGAAGATTGATCAGTGATAAGAGTACAAGGAAAAGAAGAAATAACAGAACCAGAGAGAAGAGAAATATTTTTGGAATTTTGTGTTTTAACATGTTTTCAATTTTGGACATTTTTGAGATCAGAAGACAAAGAAGAAAGAGATGAAAAGGATGAAAAATATGCCTCAGAGATTAAATTTGGCCCTATAGTTGAATTCTGAGGCTCAGAAGAACTACAACTGTCAGTATTACCAAATATTCTGCTGAAAAATGAGAGGAGTTAGAAGAATCCTTCTGCTTCCCCTTCAGAACCGATTTAGGTGAAAAACCAGGGAAATCTCTTTCCCAACGACCAGAATCCAAAGAACAGAGAGGAACTTCAATCTTCCTACCATCAGCATCAGGAAGAAGAATTCTCTCCCCAACTTAATTGGAAAACATCAGGGTGGCTCCAAAGTCTATTAAGAAAGGACAACCCAAAATCATAGGACCTTCCAAACGAGTGATCCAAAAGTGACAGGTTCCAACAATATTTTGACCAATTTGAACTGGCACATCCTCAGCAATACCCACAAACTCACAAGATTGATTCCCAATTCCATAAACAGCAGAGTTGAAGCTGACCCTTGGACTGAGATTGAGCTTGCAGGCCATTGCATCCAAAATTAAGTTTAGTTGGGACCCAGAATCAACAAGTAGAGAAACGGTCTTGGAGGAGTCACCTAGAGAGCATGGTAAAAATCCAAGAGGAAAAGAATAAAGATTTGAATCAGAAGGAGGATCTGTTCCACCATAGTCTTCCATCAAAGTTCCAGAGGAAACTTTCAATTCATTGGGACCAATCTCCACACATTGCCGAGAAACCCATTTCTTCATGCCTTCAGCCACAGATGGTGAGATGGAAAGGAGTTCAGCCACAGATAGATCAGTGATTTTAAGATCAGAGATTTTCTTTAATACCCCTTCCACAGCATTGGGGTGGTCTTTTGAAATTCCCCTTTTGAATCAAACCTTGGGTTGAGTTGGAAGTGGAAGTTCAGGTGAGGGTGGAACTATAACTGGATCAGTTGGTGAAGGTGATTTGGATGGCAGAGGAGCAGGATCAGAGTATTCTGGGAACCTATCCATGAGGGGTTCCTTTTCTACTTCCATTTCTTCTACCTTGGAAGAAGGAGGCTCGAGTGAAGATCAAAGTTTGACGGGTTTTTGAAGAATTGAAGATGGAAAAGGAGGAGCTTTATGAGGTCTGGGTTCTTCATGTTGTTTCCTAGATGGATCAGATTGATAAGTTCCAGAAAAGCTGGAAGAAGAGACAGCAGGAGGATACCAAGGTTGAAGAGTTCCACAAGCAGATTGAAAATCAAAAGAGGCCAAGGATGCCTTCTTGGGAGCAGAAGGCTGGAAAGAGGCCACCACATGACAAATTGGACGAGATGAATCAAAAAAGATAAGTTCACCATTAGGCAGAAAGAAGTTGCTCCCTTTCTGCTCCGCCAACATTTCCTCCTTTTAGTTCTGGAGTTCAGGACAGCAACCAGTTCCATGACCTTCTCTGTGGCAATAATAGCAAACCATGGTTGACCTAGGAACAGAGTTGAAGGGCTTAGGGACAGCCAGAGAGGAGAGTTTCTGATCCATTTTATTCTCAAAAGCTTGCAGGAGTTTGGTGATCTCATTGATGGTAGGTGTTTCCCGGTGGTTCTGAGGAATTGGTTTAGGTCTGTGATTGGCTTCCATCTTATTCATGATTTTTTTAGATGCTTGAAAAGAGGGGGCAGGGACTGGTTCAGTGATTCTAGGTTTTCCAAAGTTGAGAGCTGTTTGAACTTTCATTACTTTATCCACAGTATTTCTAAGAACCATGAAATCAGGGAGCTTTAACCAATTATCTCTTGTAGTGATCATGGATCCAGATTTCACCAATTCATCCTTAATTCTTTCCTGCACTCCTGGAGAGAAAGACTGAAAAAATCACACTCAAATTTTGTCCACCGTATCAATGTGATTTTTTTGGATAAGATAGGATTGGATAGGGTCCCAAGATTTTCTGAAAGCTTGATAATCAGAGGCTGAGGAGATACCACCATTGGAGGTCCATTGAGAGACTAGGGCATCCAGATCTTGGAGAGTGAACCTAGCTATATCAATTTTTCCCCAATAGGCAATCATTGCCTCCTTAAGAAGTACCCAGTCATGGGATTCAAATACATTGAATGATTCAATCACTTCCATGACTTCATCAGAGGAGATAAAGAATTGCAGTTGATAAGCCATGTCATATTTGCTAGCACCGTCCACTTCAGCAGCCATCTTGTAGGAATCAAGGAACCGTTCAACATTTGTACCGTTAAAGCATAATTTCTTGTTCTGAGGTTTGATCTTGATCATCTTGGCCCAAACAGAGGTAGAAGGGGTACCAATAGATTCCATTTTGACAAAAGATTTCCTAAGGGATCCAAAGAACAGATTTCCAAAGCTGCTCACGAGTGTGGCAAGGGTAGGGTTTACAAAAAACGACTAGGATCAAACCCCTTGATGGTGCACAATTGGGAGGACTTACATCTGGAAAAAGTTGCCTCCATGGATCAGATCTAGATGATGACAGAAACACAGAAAAAAGAAAAACAGAAAAAGAGAAAAAGATCTGATTTCAAAGTTGATTCCACAAATCTGGGACTGTAAATCCCAAGGTTGCTGGTTTGATCCCGGCCCGGGGGACCAAATGTAATACTCAAAACGGCCCAGGCTCTTGGAAGTTCTGTGGAGGGGATAGGTGCTTTTTTAGGCTGCCCTCCTGAGTGTTACAAAAATATTCAAATATAACCAGGATCAAGGTCCAGTAACCTTTGTTAATGAGGAATCAGATGGGATAGGGATAAATCAATAGCAACAATAGCTGAGGGGGAAGCAGCACTACCTGAACCAAGATGATGAGGAGAAAGACTTTGAACAAAATAAGTTAAATTTTGCTCAGAGCCCAATAGAACAAAGCAGTTGTAAGTAACGGCGCCCACACGCTAATAACTCTGGTTGTCAGCAGGTGCTTGGGAGCAATCAACTCAAACCCAATCAACCTCCAGGTTCTCAATGAACCTGCCCAACTCTCCGCAATCAAGCACTTGAAGGGTACCAGCTAACGGTGGGTGGCTGCGCAAGACAATGCAATATGTTTATGGATCACTGAAACAAACAGTAACAATTTCGGACTAAGAGTAACCCAACACTTCTCAAGAATTCAAGAATAGTGTGGCAGAATGCAACTTGAATAATTAAAGGGAGGTTTAACACTCCAGGTTTAAAATTAATAAAACCTCTTAGTCAAACATGACTGGTCCAGAAAGACAATCAAATGAATGATCAAGACCAAATAATGCTCAGAAAAAGGGATCAAGAGTGGTATAAAACACTCAAGAACTCAATTTAATGAATTCTTCTTCAACCAGCAAGGCTATGGTTGGTGATAAGGAACAGGGCCACAGAAGGGCAGATCAGAGTTTTGTACTTTAAAAAAAAAGTCAAGGGTAAGGGATAAGGATCAAGGGATAATCAAAAGATATATCCAGATAAGTGATCAATTTCACAAAGGAAGGGGCTCTTGGATCAGAAGCTCCTAATTTTTATTAGTGGGAAGAATTGATGATGTAAAAAGCAGGGGAGAGCCCCTCCTTTTATAGGCTAGAGAGCCCTGTAACTATTTACAATTGTATAACACAAATGAAAGCGGATTTTTTTTTTTTCAATTATGAGGCTCAAGCTTGGGGAGGCCCGGTTCCCTTCTTCCAATCTTCCAGACTGGGGTGAGAGATTCTCACCCCAGCCTGTTGCTTGCAAACTTCTGTGCGGACATTTGCACACCTAGTAACAACGCAACACCCCCTTCCCATCCAAATCTGGAGGGGGGTGAGAAAGAAAGAAATCGGATTGTTTTGATGATGAGCAATGGGGTTGATGTGATCAATGATCCTTGCTCACAAGCAGTGATGGTGGTGATGGTGAGGATGCCATGATAGATGAATTGATGATTAGAGGGAAGGCAATGATTTGTGCATGGCCAAGCAATGGGGAGGGTCATGATGAATGACTGATGGTCGCAATGAAAGTGAGGAAGCAATCAAGGATGCAAGCAATGAGGATGAGAAGGATGCAAGCAATGAGGATGAGAAGGAGCAGCGCAATGAGGATGAGGAGGAGCAATGCAATGAGGATGAGGATGAGCGACGCAATGAGGATAGTTTTTTTTTCAATTTTTTGAATTCTTTTCCCAAGGTGTCCCAAATGGTTCACCACAGCGGATGTTTGTCCCTCCTACCGCTCATCTGCCAACATGCAGATGTCCATCTGCTGGCTGCTGTCATCCGTGATGCAGGCTGGTCTCTCTCCTTTCATCTTTTTGATCACATGTCCCAATCATTTTTTTTGTTTGTTTGTTTTTTTCATTTCCATTTTCCCACATCATTTCATTATCTGAAAAAAAAAAAAAAAAAAAACGCACTCATTTGTAGTTATCTCTTGTAAATAGTCAACAGGGTCTCTTGCCCATAAAAGGAGGGGCTCTCCCTTGCCTTTTTCCAATCATTCATGGGAGTGTGGGCGTATGCCCCCCGGTTATTATCAGTAATTGATCCTCATCCTTGTCCTGGGTATATCTATGATTGCCCCCTTGATCCATTGATCCTTAGTCTTTGCCCCTCTGTGGCCTGATCCTCATCACCAACCAATAGCCTTGCTGGTTGAAGAGAATTCTTTCTGATGGAATTCTTGAGTGTGTTACACCACTCTTTGATCCCTTTCTCTGATCATGCTGGTCTTGATCCTTCCTTTATTATCTTTCTGGAGCCAATCATGTTTGATTGAAGAGGTTTTATTGAGTTTAAAACCTGGAGTGTTATACCTCCTTTTATTTTTTTTCAAAGTTGCATTCTGCCAGCCTACTCTTGAGTTCCTTGAGAAGTGTTGAGGTTATCCCTGTTCAAATCAGTTACTGTTTGCTTTTAGAGCTTCTCAAAAACATTTTTCTTTGTCTTGTATGGCCACCCTCAGTTATCTGGTACCCTTCAAGCGCTTGATTGCAGAGAGTTGGGCAGGTTCATTGAGAACCTGGAGGTTGGTTGGGGTTTGAGTTGATCATCCCCAATCTTCTGCTGACAACCAGAGTTATTAGCTTGTGGGATTTTTTTACATAAAACAGCTTTTTTCTTTTAAACTTTAAACAAACTTTAACTTCTTTTGTTCAAATATCTCCCACATAATCTTTCCTCAGATAGTTCTTTTCCATTGCTACTGACTATTATCAAAATTTATCCTTTACTACTTGATTCCTCACTTTAAAATTTCTGGATCTTGATCTTGGTTACATTTGAATATTTTTGTAACACTTGGGAGGGTAGCCTAAACAGCACCTTTCCCCTCTGCAGAACTGCCACGGCCTATCACCGTTTGGAGTCTTACAGCGGATGGCCCTAACCTCCTCCAAAACTTCCAGGGGTTTCCAAGTTAGAGGAAATGCTTATCCCGCCAAGGTTTTTGCCTCCTTCTTTTCCGCAACCACCGCTCAAGCCAGATCTCTTGGTGAAGGTTGATCTGGAAAGTCCGGTATAGCTTCCCCTGAAGGGTAAAAACACTCCCTTCCATCTTTCTTAACTATTTTACTCTGCACATCCGCACTCAGGTCTTTAAACAACCTTTTAAGATGGCCATCTTCCCAACAGTAGTAGCATCCAAAGACACAAGTCTTGACTTTGTTCCTTGGTGGCTCCCTCAATGGTGCCTGAGTTGTTGAATGTCTTGTTTTTGCTTTTGGTGCTTCCGGAGCTGTTCTGGCTGGCTTTTCCATAGCTTTCAAAGACGCATCTTGTTAAAAATTTGCTTCATTTCCGCAGTTTCTTTTGGCGTTACCATCCCCTTTACCCTCTTCACCTGCGTGTCCCCCCTTACCAAACCCTTTGGGTCTTCCTCCATACTTTTTGCCAGTTCCAGCTTGCCCGCAACCGCTGGGCAGATGTCCTTCATTTCTGGGAGTAGGTTTACTCCTCCGTCCCGCAACCTGCAAATTAATCCCGCATTGTATAGCTTTCTATGGACACTTCCACCCAAATCCAAGCTAATCCCCCACATGAAGGTACTCTATACTGAACCAGTATGCTATGCCAAAATCCTTTTGGAGACTAGGTACTTTAGAATGCAATCAAATTAGGAGCAGTAAACACCAAATGATGTCCTTGAGGAAACACCTCCTTCCTTTGCCGTTTCCATTTTGAGACGCTCAAGATCCACTTCTTGGAACCTCTGCTCTTGTGACCCCCATTTCTCCACTATTTCCATCAAAAACTTCTCCCAATTCCATTCACTGTAACCCTCCATATCCTCCAAATCCCGCAGATCTTCCTTTTCCGGAATGAAATTGACTATCTGCCAAACCCAGTCTACGTCCTTTGGGCCTTCACTGTTGGCCACCTTCTCAAACCGTTCCAGGAACCGGTGTAAGACTCCAAAAGGTGCTAAGCCGCAGGCAGTTCTGTGGAGGGGAAAGGTGCTGTTTAGGCTGACCTCCTAAGAGTTACAATAATATTTAAATGTAACCAGAATCAAGGTCCAGGAACTTGTAAATAAGGAATCAATGTAAGGGATGAGTTTGGGAATAGTCAGGAGCAATGGGAACAACACTTTCTGAGGAAAGATGGTGCAGGGAAATACTTGAACAAAAATAAGTAAAAGTTTTAATGGAACAAGGCAGTTGTAAGTAACAACGCCCACAAGCTAATAACTCTGGTTGTTGGCAGAAGATAAGGAAATATCAACTCAATCCCAACTAACCTCCAGGTTCTCAATGAACCTGCCCAACTCTCTGCAATCAAGCGCTTGAAGGGTACCAGATAACTGTGGGTGGCTGAAAAAAAAACAAAAGGGATTTTTTTGTGAATCTCTAGAAGCAAAGCAATAACAGATTTGAACAAGAATAACCCAACACTTCTCAAGGAACTTAAGAGTAGCTTGGCAGAATTCAAATTTAAAGAATAGAGGGAGTTTTAACACTCTAGGTTTCAAGCTTAAAGAAACCTCTCCGCCAAACATGACTGGATCTGGAAAGATGATCAGGGAAGGTTCAGACCAGTATGGTCAGAAAAAAGGATCAAGAGTGGTATAACACACTCAAGAATTCCAGCAGACAGAATTCTCTTCAACCAGAAAGGCTATGGTTGGTTATAAGGATCAGGGTGACAGATAGATGGATCAAAGTTTGAGTATGGAGGCTCAAAGGATCAAGGGGAAATCAAAAGATATACCCAGCACAAAGTTGCAGACAAAGGGAAGGAAGCCCTATGGAATTATCAGATTACTCATGGATATATGAGATAGATCCCTCCAAAAACGCAGGGGAGAGCCCCTCCTTTTATATACAAGAGGCCTTTAGACTATTTACAAGAGATACTTACAAATGAGTGCAGAATTTGTTTTTCTTTATTATTATTTTGTTTTGATGAACATGGGAAGACTAAAGCAGAAGCACCAGCCAAGAGTCCGCGCGGACAGACACCTGACGGGCCTGAGCAACGGCGGGTGATGGCAGAAGAACTGCGGGTGACATGACAAGGGATCCCCCCAGACTACTGATGAACCGTGCGGGAGACCTGGGAGCTAGGGGATAAGCAGATCAAAAAGGTGGGGACTAGAGAGCGCTGATGGCTTGTGATGTATGCAATCAACCACTTGCGGGCCCATTGGATGTTGATGGAGCAATGGGCACCGCAGGTGACTGGATGGGTTGGATGAGTGGATGATCAAAGATGGTTGGATAGGATGGGGATCAGGTAGAGGCAATGATGAAGAGTTGCATGCAATGTTGGTGATGATGATCTTGATGTTTGCAACAACTCCAACGGCTGCAAGCAACAGCTTGCAGTCATTGGACAAGGAGATTGATGGGAGGGCTGATTGATAAGGTGGTAGATTTACTTGTTGCCATTGCCAATGATGGTACCAATGATAATGAGAATGACAAAGAAGGAGTGGGCTACAAACTTGGCCAAAAAGTAAAAAATGTCATGCAAAGATCGCGTGCAAGGACAAGTATTTGAAAACAAGAGGTAGGAATTGAAGGATCCAGGGAAGCCTTCTAGACTGCTAGGAGAAGAGATAGTTGGGAGGGAAGAGAGAGAATTGAGTGGTAACCATGGTACCATCCGGAATTTTTTTTTTTTTTTAGATTTATTGATGGATAAGAGAATGTATATAAAAAAAAAATAAAAATTTCCATTTTCCATGAGGTGTCCTGGATTGGTCACCACACCGCAACAACCTCCTTAAAGTTCCAAAAATCCCAAAGCCCTTGAGTTACCCTTGTGTACCTCCGCAATTCTAAATATAATCGGCTTCCATGAGGAAAGTTACTACAGCCCGCAGCGGTTGAAGAATCACTCCTGACCCCTATTCATTTATCTGCAAAACTATCCTGCCCTCAATGGTAACCACTAAAGCTAACTTGTGATGAATTAATAGTAAATAAACATTGCGGACTTGTCAACAAGCTCTGCACTTGAACTATTTCCTAATTAAGACTCCAAGCACTCAAGCTAGTAATCATGTTTTTCAAAGCAAAGAAAATAATAGAAAACTTCTTTATTGTACGCCGTCTAATGTAATACTCCAATAATATTCTGATTCTTTTTTAAATTCTTTTTCTTTTTCTGATTGATTTTCCATCCCCCCTCATTCTGGTAGGGGAAATGTCCTCCTTATATATATACAACTCCAAAATTGAACTTTTCCCCAAAAAAAATCTATACTAAAAAAGAAAGACCCCTCCTTTAACCACCTCTGTGCATTCCATACTGATCCTCCTTACCAATAGTCCAATCCTTTGTTGGATCCAATGACTTGCAGTAGGTTTGGTGATCATGTTTCCAATCTTCCCTAACAGTTGAGTTGTGCCAATTCATAACTAATAACAGATCCCCATTGATCTTCCTTAGTGGATCACTCCTGATCCCACATGCGGCATTACTAAGGATCCCCAACAATCTGCATGCCTCCTCCTCAGCTTCAGTGTTGATTTCCCCATACTCCTGCAACCTCAGTGCATAATCCATAATTGGCCTACCCTCTACTACTTAGCCTCAATCAAATGCTTCTGCACTCGTAAATCCATAGTTGCAGAGGGGAAGTTATGTTTGGCCATGTTTGTGGTACACAAAAGGCAAAAACTCTGGCTTATTGTGCCATGGAAAGTGCATGCACTGCACCAATGCTGAGCCCCTGACTTTGTACTCCAGATTAGACAGTCTGTCAACACGCTCCTCCTGAGCCTATTATGCTGCAGAGTTCTAACCACTGTTGAGCCACTCTGAGTCAAATGTCCAGTTGTCAGCCTACTAGATGCAAAGGACCTTGCTCCTACTAGCTACTAGAGGTGATAGAAAGTTTGGTTCAAAAATAAGATAAAATGCCAGGTGTATGATTTGGCTAAAAGGGTTAAGTTTATTTATATATTTATAAAATAAATTTAAATGGAGGGGCCAAGACCTTAATGGGGTTGTTGATCCCTCCAGAACACAGGTATATGTCTTTTAAGGAACATATAGGAGCAATTTTGGTGCCTGTGGGGTTGACAAGGATTCCTTTCAAGAAGGGTGTGTGTAATTTCCTTGGGGCATAGGTTATGCAAAACCTAAAAAAAGGGGTATAAGTCAGCATGATCACTTACTAGGTCTAGATCCGGACTTATTCATGATGAATGGGCCAATATTCAAGGATTCAGGGTGCTGGAAGTTGGTACTGGGGCAGGCTGAATGGTTGGTTGTTCAATTTGGCCAAAAAACAGGGATTCAAGAATTATGGTCTACAATTTTATCAGAAAGTGGTCCAGGATCACACACTTATTTCTTATAAGGGTTTGATGGCTTGAGGACGAAAATATCTGAAGCAATAATGACTATATGAAAGGATGAATCTGGTAGAAATAGTTGGGGGAAGGTCCTTTATTTATATCGTTTGGGTCCCCTCATGGTACAGTCCTTTTACCAGCCAAAGGAGGGTGACCCAGGCTATTGCTGAGGCCAAGGAGCCATCAGTGTGTTCGTGTGGACCTGCTCTAGTCACTACAGAGGTTCAGGAAGCCCTATGTCATCATGCTTGGGGCTTGATACATGTTTCCAAGCCTCAAGTGATATCATTGTACCAGCCATGTATCCTGATTTGAGGCTAATAATTTAAGTACAGGCCCTTGTTTACTGAGGCTAGGGACTTGGAAGTATGTCCTAGACCTCTGAAACCTGTTCACAACTTCGATTTTGAGGCCTTATTGGTCATTATTGGTTGTTTATGGGCTAATTTGTACTGTAACAGCCACAAATACATACAGGGGCCTTTCTTCCTTAATTGGGTGATACGGAATGTATCTGAGGTTTGGGGACTGTTTAGAGTGTTCTGGCCCGAAGCAGGGTATCTACTGTAGCTTATTGTGACTGTCTTGGGGTGCTAAAGTATCTTCTTAGTACTGCAATAGGGCTGTAACATTCCTTTTTGGGAAAATTACAGGAGCCCTGTATCTTCTAATGTGTACATATTATATTTAGGGTGATACAGGGTTTATCTGAGGTTTGGGGGCTTTGGGAGTGTTCTAGCCCGAAGCAGGAAATCTTCTGTAGCTATAGTGGTTGTCCTGGGGTGCTACAGTATCCTCTTAGTACTGCAATAGGGCTTTAACATCCCTTTTTGGAAAATTGCAGGAGCCCTGTATCTTCTAATGTGTACATATGTCAGCTCTCTGATACCAGGAACCTTGCAGTCCTTTAGCTACAGAGAGTGATAAAAATTCTGGAATGATAATAATAATTATTATTCCAATAATAAATGCTTAGAATCTCAAATAAATGATTTAATAAGAGCAGTTGCAAGGTTTAATTGGTTTGGTAATAAATGGTTTTCAATATAATATAAAAGAGGGGCCACAGTATTATACTACTGGGGATCTTTACAGACTAGCAACCTCTCTTCAAGGGGCCTCCTTAGGCAGTTTAAGAACCTTGGAATAAATATGGGTGCCTCAGAAAGGACTTATTCCACTAATGGCCGGGCTTAACAGCACAAATGGCCAAGACAGGAAGGGTAACACTCACTCTGAGCACTTTACCACAAAAATTCTGGAATAATTGGAAGGGTTTCAGAGCAGATGGGGTAGATTGCTTGACTAAACTTCAATGGTTGGTTGGTTAATAAAGGTAAATAATACTACTACAGACTAAGTCATAAATCACTTGCTTATCTTCATATAAGCACTTGATTAACAATGAAACGGTGTCTGATTGATAATAAATAATTCCTGGTAACTGATTAACTTCTGGAATAATGGATCCAAAGAGGTCTGTATAAATACCTTTTTGGGGTGATTTTGGTCTTCTCAGGGCACGTAGAGAGGGTTCTGCTTGTGGGCTGAGGCTGGCAAGCCAGTCAGGGCAAGATTAACACGTCCACTTGGTGCTGTCAATCAGCTGTCCTTAGATCTGCTGGATTTCTGTACTATTTTAGCCACAGGATCTGTTAATCTGTTATGGCGTAAATTTGATCATTCTGTACACATCCTTCATTTTTACTATTAATATTGTTTTAAAGTGTGCAGATGTGGATTTTTAATGATTGTCCATTGTTTGCTGATTATGTAGATAATTTTTAATAATTTTTATGAACACTTCTTGTAGTGTTTTGTGGTCTTCAAAGATCAAGATTAGTGATTTACGTGGTAGTCCTTGATCTTTGATTTATTATTAAAAAATGTTTAAAGATTAAGTTTCATTAATTTTATTTAAGTTTTAATCTTTTTAGATCATTAGTAATGCATATTTCCGTTTTTTACTTATACTAGGCAACCCTAGTTAGGTTGTAGCTCTTCTGAGCGGTACCTGGTTGTCAGATTAGTCACGACTGATCCAGGCGCGGTGATCAGTTAGTACAGATGCGCGCGGAGTAGGATCTGCTGCGTGAGTGGCAGAAGCAGCTGCGCGCAGGTCTCTATTACGTGGGGTCCTGCTGCTACTAGTACGTAGGGTTATGTAATGATGCGGGGCTGCGTGCGGGAATTGTGACATAACACATTTCCGCGTGTAACTCCTAAAATATACACAACACCTCAATTCTGAGTGAATTTTAGGTGTAAACCCTATATGTGACCATACGTTTGAAATGTTAGAATGGCCAAAAAGTGCCATACAGGTGTTGTAATTTTTAGTACTTTTCCTTTTAATTATTTTAAAAATATAAGGAATTGGAATTCAAGGGTGGGGTCATTGAGTGACCCTACCTAATTTTGGGTGAGGAATCCATTCCTGTAATAATATTTATGGATTTCTCACTCCTTACTTTGTTAATTGAGGTATTCTTATTTTTCATATTTTGTGTTACTATTTGACAGTTTTGCTCTGGATATAGTAGCAAGCTGACAACATATTACATTTAGGGTGATACAGGGTTTATCTGAGGTTTGGGGGCTTTGGGAGTGTTCTAGCCCAAAGCAGGACATCTGCTGTAGCTATAGTGGCTGTCCTGGGGTGCTAAAGTATCCTCTTAGTACTGTAATAGGGCTGTAACATCTCTTTTTGGGAAAATTACAGGAGCCCTGTATCTGCTAATGGGTACATATCACAATGGGTAAATATTACATTAGGGTGCAGGGCCCTAAATTCCGAATTTGTGGTGGTTAAGCTTACATAATTATGGGTTTCTGACCAAACTTTTGGTCAGAAACCAGTACTTGCGGATGTAACAAGCAAGGGTACATGAGTAAGCATAGTTCTACCTGAAGGAGTTGGAAATGGTTGGTGGTGCCAGTGGGTGACCCTACCTAAATTGGCACCACAAATCCATTTTTTTAATAATATTTTTGTATTTCTTACAAATTAAGGCTTTATTCCTTATTTTTATTTTATTTTATTATTTCCGTATTTATTTATTAATTCATTTATATTTTATTTGTTTTAGGCTTTAGTCAGTTGGGTCTGAATAGTAGCCAGCTGACACCAGTGCTGAGCCTACTTGCCTCTGTTTCTATAAATAACCACCACAGGGGCTCCCATACAGTGGTCTGGTCCCATGTGGAGTCCAGCCTGGCCACACTTGAGTTGTGTGGGGCCCTGCAGGCTCAAATGTAGTTGTGTAGCCATGAATTTATCATCACCCAAAAAATAGATGTTCCAGAAAGAGAAAATAAGATTAAAAACCATTCTTTTGTGGTTAGTGTCAATTGATTTAATTTTAAAGAAGAATCATAACAGCACAATACAAAGAAAAAGGGGGGAAAAAAAAACTAGCAGAATATGATTATTCCAATCATCCAAAAAGCAAACCAGATTGATGTAGTTTTCAGGGTTGACATCATTTTGATTAAATAGAAATTTTCTGATACTATTTGAGTTTGGCGGTTTAATTCAATTCTAATATTCCCCCCCCCCAATCCCCTTTGTTTTTGGAACTTGCAGAAAGTTGGGAAACTTGTTTAATCTTGTTTGGTTTTGAGAAAAGTTTGATTGGATTGCTTGCTTAAAAACTGATTAAAAATCTTCAAATGAATCAAATCAACCTTTGGTAAATAAATCATCTTGATCTCTGATGAACAAAAGATGAAAATTGAAGTATTGAATGTCAAAAATGACTGATTTTTTTTTTTAAAAAAAAAAAAAAAAAAAAAAAAAAAAAAAAAAAAAAAAAAAAAAAAAAAAAAAAAAAAAAAAAAAAAAAAAAAAAAAAAAAACCTGAAAACTTTCTGAGCATGATTTTGGATTTGGATCTTTCAGGGAGAGAATCATCTAAATTCAAAATATATATATATATATATATATATATATATTTATTTAATAAATGGTAAGAAATCCTTTGATCCTTTTTTTTTTTCAATATATCAATCTTGATTCCAATAGTTTCTAATTTTAATTCAACTTGTTTCTTTCCAAACTCTTCTTCTTTCTTCCCCCCCCCCCCTCTCCCAAAAAAAAAAAAAAAAAAAAAAAAAAAAATTCCTGGTTGTTGCATGTTACACATGTGATGTACATACATAAATACATCAATAAGATCAACAATATAAATCAATCCAACTGGTGAGACCACAACCCCAACACAATCATTCCAACACATCTAACTCACCACCACGCATTGTGACACACCCCACTTTGAATATTGACAATCATCTCTAACCTCATACAATGCTCCAAACCGTCACCAAGATCTTTCATGGTGGAGTACTAGTAATCTAGAAATCATCAATTGATTGATCAATCACTTGGCTCCTTTTTGATGTATCTACAGTGGGTGGACAAAAAGCGTGGGACTGTTTTTCAAAGCAACCACACCCGGGTACTTCAAACAATGTAGATGAAGCCTCAGGTGTCACAATCTTGCTGTTGACCATCTCATCTTCAGGCTCCCACTCCATCCCACCCATTTCCACATCACCACTGACTTGGTTTTGGGTTTTGATGTCTGACTACTTGATCGATCCAAAAAACAAGGATGGCAAGTGATTTTTTTTTTTTGAATCTTATTCTTCATATTTGATTCTGATTCATGTTTTTTTTTTTTTTTTTTTGATATTTAGTCTTCTTTGGGTGATTGGTTGTTTCAGAAGAAGATCAAGACGGTCTCACCACCAGAAGAGGGTACGATTGCAATTGTTGGATTTGTTTTTAGAACAATGTGAACCACCTCCACTCCAATTCAACCTCAAACCAATATAAACTCAAGCCTCTCAAGGCACCTCAAAGTGGAAAAAGTGCAGAGAAATTAAACAATATGAACATCAGATGCATAGAGAGCTTGAATGAATGTTTTTTAGTGGTTTCCTTGACTTCTGACCTAACTATCTCAACACTATCATCACCATCTCACCAAGGCCATCAAAAATCAACATCAATTAATATTGGTTTTAATTATTTTTTAGAAACTTCTATGAAGAAGAAAAAAAAATTCAATGGTACAGAATTTTTCATTTTTTTTTTTTTTTTTTTTTTCCCTCCGGCATGTTTTCTCAGGGTTTTGTGCTTTTTTTGATTCTTTTTTTTTTTTAAAAAAAAAAAAAATTATAATTTGATATTTTTTTTTTCAAATTTTGATTGTTGTACAATTAAATTACAGATGCTCAAATACATAATACCATCAATGAATGTAAGTCCATGCCTTTTTTTGAACAATGGATTTAGCTTGGAACACAGGTCTGAAAATAAATGGACTGTTTTAGGTCAGTCAGTCCCATTATTTCTGTCCACCCACTGTACATAAATACCTCCGATCCAATCCGATCCAATCCTTTCCTTCTCTTGTTCTGTCCATCATCATCATCATCATCATCGCGTCTCACGTCCTCCTCAACAACAACTGTCTCTGGGCGGGTCCGTCCGTGTACCCCCCACACACACCCGTCTGTGTGTGTGTGGTAAAGCTCGAGCGAGATAGGAGTCTATCCTTCCTCCTCTACCCCTAAGGTTCCAATATATATCCTCTAGATCACCAGCGATCGATCGACAGCCGCCGTCTTTGACCAAAGGATTTCGAGACCCGTCTAGAGACGAAACTCAACGAGCACGACCGATCAAACCCCCCCTCCTCGCCAAAAAAAAAAAAAAACAAAAAAAAAAAAAAAAAAAAAAAAAAAGAGAGAGAGAGAGAGAGAGAGAGAGAGAGAGAGAGAGAGAGAGAGAGAGAGAGAGAGAGAGAGATTACTCATCATGACCAGCTTGGGTATTGGTATCCCCTCATCAACCAACAGAGAGGGAGAGAGGGATGGGATCCGAAGAACAGGATCACAAGCCCGATCATCATCTTCATCATGACTAGTATCGACGACGACGACGACCATGATGTGTGTGTTTTATCTTTATTTTTATTATTATTATTTTTTTTTTTTTAAAGGTTTGGTTCTTGGTTCGAAGATGTCGGTTTCGTGTTGAGTGGGGAGACCCAAGACGTAAAGACAAGGGTACCAAGACGATCACCCTCTTTTGTTATCTTCTTTTACTTACTAATCTGATTATTTTTTTTTTTTTTAAAAAAAAAAAAAAAAAAAAAATATATGATTCGTAGGGTGTGGAGAGTGTGGAATGGGATCGAATGAAAGAGAGAGAGGGTGGGAGGGAGGGAAAGAGAGCCTACAAGACAGAAGAGAGAGAGAGAGAGAGAGAGAGAGAGAGAGAGAGAGAGAGAGAGAGAGAGAAAGAAGCAAGATATCAAACCCGAAGAAGAAGAGAGAACAAAAGATTGAAAGGACGTCCATGGGGAATGAGGGTGTAATGATGTTGGAGAGCAGAGAGAAGGAGAAGGGAAAGAGGCGATCGAATCGAGAGTAGCTAAAATCATTGATTTACACGATGAGATCTTACATATGTACATAAAAAGAAGAAGAAGAAGGGGAAACCCCCCCCCCCCTTTTTTTTTTTTTTTTGTATCAAAATTCCCGATCGGATCCTTCTCCGTGACTCCTGATCGAACCCTTTTTCATCCAGACGGATATGGTCGTCCTAAATTCCTCATCGTCATCAAAAAGATCGACAACAAAGGCCTTCTAAAGGAGGACCAAGAGACCAGCGAGGGAGAAGACGACTCGAGCGCAAAAGGTTGAACTGAGGGATCGATCGATCAACTTGATCAATCATTTACAAATCATGATACGCACTAAAGCGGGGAATGAATGAAACGAAACGATTTCTGAATTGAATTAGATTGTCGAAAAAAAAAAAAGTACAAGCCGAGCAACTAAGCAACAAATACAATATAGAAAAAAAAAACGAAAAAGAGAAGGAGAGCAAAATTACACACACAAAAGATTCTTTGATACAATACATATACTTAGAAACTTCTGCCACTCGCTCAGATAGAACTTGGAACTGAGGTTACTGTATTACGAGTTCATCAAGGAAAGGCGACAATCAAGAGTCTCCAGGTCCTTGATCGGCACTTACGCCGTTCGGGAGGTAGACCGATGCCGACGTGGCAAACCTACAACGGGAAGGTCATGCAATGAAAGAGCCAGCTCCACGGACCCATTTGAGACTAAGACAGCGCCGTGGGTTTGACTCCCTGGATGGAGTGACTGCACGATTTGGAGCCCTTGACGGGTGTATTGGATTTCGTGCTTGGCTTGAAATTATCTTCGGTATGGGTTTGATCACGAGTCGATCTGGATGGAGTTTTGGGCTCGCGAGCTCTCGAACGAGCATCATTCATGGGTTCTTTGATGGACGTCGGTAGCGAGGTAGAGGGTGATTGGACTGAGGTCGATCGTGATCCAGAAGTTGATTCAGACACTGTCGGATTATCTCGCCATCCTGGTGAGAGCTCGAGGTTCGAAGAGATCAGCGTACAATCGTTGGCTCGATCCTTTAACTTAAACCGATCCATTTGAGTACGAGTAGGCACAACCTCATCGGCCATAGGCGTGGGGACGGTCGCACAGGCTCGCGGAGGGTCGATCAGGTGAGAGGCCAGAGTGGGAGCATCCGGAGATGTATAAGGTTGGGAAGGAGATCGGGTCTTGGTCTCTTGAGGTTTATTAAAGTCAAGATCATCTTCAAAAGTCCAACCATCCCAACTTTCTGGCTCCTCATCATCTTCAAGATCCCTCGTTCCTTGACCAACCCGGGCCGCAGAATCTGAACCCAGTTCATCGGAATTCGGATTGGTCAACGAGTTCGAACTTGTAAAGGAGGTCATTGAGGAAGAGGACGGTCCTTGATCGTCAAACAGCGTGCGATCGATCCGAATGGCCTCATCTCGATCATCTTCAAACGAGAGTGATGTGCTACCTTCGATGTCTGGACCAGGATCGTAAACTTCTGATTTTCGATTCAGACGTTGGCTCAAGCTGCCACTGATACCATTATAGTATCCGAGTCCAATGGAGATCCGACGCCGACTGACTTCTCCAATCACCCCACTCGAAGTCAGCTTCCCAATTTCTTTGCGCATGCGCTCGTTCACAACGCCGACAACCGGTCCAACGTTGCTCGTAACAGATTTGGTGATTGACTTGAGTGAGTTGTGATGGGTGCCAGCAGCTCCTTTTCTTCCAGGATGCCCGTTGGGAAATTCAGGAAAGGTATGCAAGGAACCTTGTGGAGATGAAGCCAAAGTCGCATCGAGAACGGCTTCGACCGCCGATCGGATAGGTTCCGCGTAAATCTGATGATCCCCCCCAAGATTAGTTTTTTCGACACCAGGCGGATGGATGTGAGGGTTGACAAAGTTATCATCCATTTCCGCGGTGCTCAATCCAAAAACGTCCAGGGAGTCAAATTGAGAGCCTAGATCACCAGGCTGAATCTGGACCTCCCGTTTAACCGTCAGTTTCTTTTGATCCAAACTATCAAACCCCGAGCTAACAAATTGATCGATGAAAGAATAATTCCTCGCCAAGCCCTGATTAGAGAGCGAGGGTAATAGCGGTCGACGAGGGACAAAGTTGAAGAAATCAAACTGGTGAGAGGTGTAGATCGATCTAGGTAAAATCCGAAGCGAGTGACTAAAAGTATCGAGCTCTACGAATGAGGTCCAGTTTTGGTCATTGGCGGAGCCATGAATGACAGAATCCAGCTTTCGGTCATCGGTTGACTTGGACAAATTAAGATGACGCCATCGAGAGCTCGTGCTGACGAGCATAGAAGGGCTTGAGAATCCAGACCTATAGAGTTGCTTGTTGAAATCCGTCGTAAGTTGTGAAATGGCGCGCAGGTGCCAGACTGCGAGGGCAAAGCTGCTGACAAAGCCAGGCCCCAGATGGTTGACCGGATCCTGACCGTTGACTTTAGGTTCTATTGTTTGCTTTTGCTGCATGAGTTGGGAGAGTCCGGAAGGATTGGGCATGATTTGTTTTTGAGCATCTGAAATGACAGATTGCTGGCCATCGGGCGAGGTTCCAACCGAAGTGGCGCTCTTGGTCAAACTCGAGCTAACTCCACTGGCCACCGAATTTAACAGCTTCCTCTTGACTTCAAAGTTATAGAGTGTAACTGAATTGGTGGCCGGATCATGTAAAAGGACGCTCGGGGATCGCTTGGAGGACTCGGGAAGAACTTGCTCGTGATCTGTTGTGGAGCTCTTAGGGCGGTCATCGGGTTGAGGCAGAACGAAAACCAAGCTGGTATGATAATAGTGAGATGGGTTGCCATGAAGTTCAGACTCACTGGGAGCAGGATCAAGATAGTCTGCTGGTCCGAACCCCGGGGGATCCGATGATGGTCTCAACATGCTGGGCAGATGATTAGAAAGACCGGGATGGTGCAAGGGTTTGGGCTTGATTTTTTCAAAGGCTGATACAGTGACTGACAGTGGTTGAGGGATATAGGGATTGTGAACTCGTGAGGTGAAAATTGATGAAAGAGGATCCAATGATCCACGAGAGGGTTTGCCATTCTCAACCGAATTCGTACGGGCCGTGCCACCAGCCGGATGGATTGCAAACAGATCTAAGAACAATCGTAGCACGCCGTCAGCCAACACAAAGCCTCACCGCTAGAAAGGGCCCCTGTTCTTTCTCTCTCTCTCTCTCTCTCTCTCTCTCTCTCTCTCTCTCTCTCTCTCTCTCTCTCTCTCTCCAGCCTCCAATAAATCAGGGATAACAGTGAATAGCGTACGATGAGTGCCGTGCTCGGTCAAGACGGCGACCACCTTAGAATCCCAGCGCCAGACTACGTCCGTCACTTCCGCGGAGGTAAAGCCTCGCGTGAGTTTGTAGCGATGCCAAACGGTGGCTTCGCGTCGAGATCCGGCAGCTTCGAGATGCTGACCGTTTAGGTATGACCTCCCAACTCGGGAATGGGGCCGGAGTTCAAAGACATGAAACGAATGACCTTCGATGGAGGATGTGAGTAACAAGTTGGAAGATGGGTTCAACGAGAGAAACGTCAAAGGATCCGAAGAGATCTTCAAGTGGAATAAAGGATGAGGAGATTGATGATGACGGCCATGGGGAAGCGCTTTGGGACATGTGGAGAGAAGGTCTAAAACTTTGACGTTCCCATAGGAGGCGGATGATTCCCCGGCTCGAGTGGAGGAGGGCGAACGTGCTGCTTGAGAGAGGGAAATTCCAGTATAAACCGGGATGATCGATGGGTAGATGTATGAAAGATAAACAAAGAGAAAGCTCAAGATATCAGCTAGGATAATAGTCATTGAGATGAAAAGAGAGATCTCGGCTTTACCAGACATCATGTGCGGGAGCGGGGCACTTTGGGAAAAATGGAGTCCCAGATCATCTCTGGAGGGATGATGAAAGGCTTGACGAGGGGAATGAGCACTATCTGTTGAAGGGTTCCAGAAGTTCTGACCCCAGGAGCTAAGGAGCTTGGCACCGTTGAGTAAACCACCCCCTAATTTCCTAGCCGTTTCATCGATGGCATCCAAGTTAGGGGCAACAGAGTTCTTCCAGCTCGTGCCACTGATACCGGAGTGAGAGCTATGGCGATGACTAGAGAAACTGGAGGGCAAACCAAACCTGAATTCTCTGTGGTCGGGGCTGGTGGGATCAAAGGCTTGAGGAGTCCGAAGATCCTGAGTGGGGAAGACGAAGGAGATTCCAGGCCCGGTAGCGATCGGAGGTTCACGTTCGTTGGGGGGTTTAGTGGAAGCGTAAACCAACAGACGACTGTGGCCGAGATGAAAGACTGGATTGCCAGTTTTAGCCTTAGGTGCTAAGTCAAGGATAGGTGATTGGGGCAGTTTGACCAAGGAGATCCCATCGTCCGAGTTGGAGGTGGGGGATGAAGTGGACGAAGCACGACCGGCTTGAGAGTAGTCGTAGAGATGTAAGGCCAAGGGGGATTTGGTTGCGATAACGATCGTTCTCTGGTTGGCCCGGAGCTCCACCCCGATCCCGGTGAGGTCGATCGAGTGTAAGACGGTGGCCGTATTGGCGGAGAGGATGACAAGTTTCGATGATCGTTCCAAGAGGGAGTTGAAGAGGACGGCAAGGAAGATCTGGTGGGATGGATCAGTCGAGGGTAGGATGACGGCAGAGATAGGTTCGAGGTTGTGAAGTGGAAGGTGTGAGTTGTAGTGGTTGATGGGTTGGAGTGGGCGATCGAAGGACTCGATAGGATGCGAGGGAAGGGTCGGGGATGGGTTGGGTAGGTTGAGGTGATCCCACCGGATCCAACACACTTGGACCAGTGCCTCGAGGTCCTGCGAGTCCCAGAGAGCGATGCCGATCGGATTGATGAACATGAGGTGACGACGATGGTTGAGGTTGAACCAGGAGGAGAAGATGATCCGATCGGGATCGGAGAGGGAGTGAGGATGAGGGGAGGGATGAAGGGGTGATGATGATGATGAGATGAAGAAGGAAGGACTGGGTCGTGAGATCGAGGGATGAGTTCGAGGGACTCCATCGATGAGAAAGTTGGAGGTTAGGATGTTCTGGTTCGATGACCGAAAGGGTGAATGGAACGTGGGTAATGAGAGGGATTGGAGGGTACTAGTGAGTGATTCGAGGGTCGTTGGTTCTCTGGATCGAAGGAAGTAAGGACACGTCAAGGATGGAATGGACGACGGTGGGTGGGATGGATTGGAGACTAGGATTAGGACAGACCTGATTAGTGATGGGGGACAGAGGATCGGAGGGGTGTAAGAAGCTGATGGGATGGGTTGCTCGATGGGTTGGATGAACTGATGATGGTGAAGATGATGAGGTTGTTGATCATGGTTTGATTGGTTTGAATCGTACATAGAAGTGAGATGGGAGGAGGAGGAGACGGACTTTGGTGCCGATGAAATGATTTGATTGAGTTTGCTAAGCTTTGGAATGTTCGTAGGATGGGAAACGAGTGATGGCTGAGATAAATAAGAGGGGGGATGATGAAGATGGTTAGAGAGAGAGAGAGAGAGAGAGTAGTGCGACTAGGCTCGGAGGGAGTGAGTTATGGGTCTGGAGTGATGAGAGTGGGGATGGTCAAGAAGCGGTAGAGATGGATGAGGTAAGAGGAGGAAGGAAGAGAGAGAGAGAGAGAGAGTAGGATGATGGTGAGGGTGAGGGTGAGGGTGATGGGGATGAGATGAGATGAGATGAGATGAGATGAGATGAGGAATGATGGATAGCAGAGCTGGACTAGTAATTAGTTCTTCCAAGTTGAGTAAGTCACTACACAACTAGTTGGAGAGAGAGTCAAAGAGCAGTCGAATCGAATCGAATCGAATCGAATCGAAATTCGATGAGGGGGGAAGTGGGGAGGGGAGGGAAGAAAAAAAAAATGATAAAAAAAAAAAAAAAAAAGAAATGAAATGAAATGAAGGGATTCGAATTTGGAGGGGATCTAATCGATCTTACATCTGCCTGACGATGACGAAGGAGGATGAGCTTGATTTGTATTTGTATTTGTATTTGTATTGGAATTGGAATTGGAATTGGAATTGGAATTGGAATTGGAATGAAGGAGTATAGGAGGAGAAGAGAGTGAGGAGGTCAACGAGAAGCAGATATGCATGTACAATCTAGCTGGAGGAGAGGTGGAGGGAGGGAGAGAGGGAGCGGGGGACGGGGAGCAGGGGACGGAGGGGACGGGGGGGACGGAGGGGACGGGGGGGACGGAGGGGACGGAGGGGACGGAGGGGACGGGGGGGGTACGGGGGGACGGGGGGGACGGGAAGGGCCAGCCTAGATCCGATCCGATGATCCCGATCGGCAAGGTTTCTCCAGATTATGTATGCACATCAACCCATATGTGTATGTATTTACACAGGTATGCCCATACTATATAGCTACATGCTAATATCATGACATGCTAGCACGACTGCATGACCAGCCGAGCGTGTGATGATGATGGTGATCGAGTTGTCGAGCTGTCGTGAGAGCAGGACCAAGAAGGGGCTAGGGGCCCTAGTACTCCCCGTTCAAGGTGATCACCATCACCCCCGGCATTCGTCCCAGCTTCGGGGTTCTCGACTCGTCACTGATGATCACTGATCATCACACCATCAAATCGATCCCACTACCTGCGCTCGACTCGATCATGATGACATCCCAACTCATGAGCAACGACAGAGGCCTCTCCCCTGCCTCGATATAGCTCAAGGATCCCTCACTCACACTACATAATACACCTTCATAGTGGGCCCTATTCCATCGATCGTCGCTCAGCTTCCCGGGGTTTCTATAGTGTCGTGATACCATCAATCCATCCGCTTCATCCTCCGCCTGTAATTAGCTATCGAGTATTGATTCTGATCAGATGATATGATGGTTTGGTGGATGGATCCATGGAGTGCGTTGGAGTCGACGGAACCGTTCAGAGTCCGCCCGCTCTTATCCTTCTTTCTTTAAAATAGATTGAATTCATCTGTATGTACATAGTCCTACATATTGACGTACGTACATACCTCTACGTACGTGAAAAAAAACCCCCATCGGTGAGGTGAGCTAGAGATCAAACCCATTCATGAGTAACGAAAAGGATCGAAGAAGAGAGAGTGAAAGGAAGGAAGAAGAGATGGAGAAGAAGTCATCGATAATTACAAAGCAGATCAAGCGGGGGAGATCATCGTGTCGTGTCGTGTCGTGTCGTGTCGGGTCGTGTCGTGCATAGTATTTTTTATTGGTTACGGTCCTGAGGCCTGCAAAGCTGCCTGTTTTTAGGTAGGTGGTCATCCTTGTCGTCAAATCGAACTCCCTCACGTCTCGTTCGAGCGTTCGAACATCCATCCTGGCCGTAGGAGGCGGCAGTGTAAGTCAGGCGATGGACAGCTACCTGCAAGCTGCTTTGCAAGCACTTGATCAGGGCACCATCTCGAACTAGAGGCCAGCAATATCCTGAGCTGATCCCATCATGTTCATGACTGGTTCGTAATTATCTATTGACTTCCAGTCCGCTTCCTGGGTAAATAAAGATGTGTCCAAGTTACATATATGGACTTGTGTCAGACTGACACCGATCGATTGACGACCCAAAGTTGGAGTCGTGGGTCCCCAAACAGTCAAAACACCGATCGTCGGTCGATGGAAGTCATTCGTAAGTGCACAAACCGTGCGACCTTATGATGTACTGTATAACTTTTACACATCCTTTCCATCCCATCGCCTCATCACTAAAAGACACTCTCATCATCATTCGTGGATCGCTCTTCATCTTGGACTGAGCTACCTACGGATTGCGCCAATCTAGCCCTAGCCTACGAGACCACAGGTTCCACTTAACTCGATCGGATCTCATACAAAGCGATCGACCTATCACTTGGTTCTCTCCTAGTTCATCCGCTTGAGTACTGCTCAAAGTATCCTAATCAAATCCTTGATCTGGTCGATGAATGTTGGAATAATCTCCTTCGAAGAGCTTGTCAGATGTAGAGCTTTTTTTTTTTTTCTTTGTTTGTTTGTTTTTTTTTTTTTTTGGACTGGGGCAAGAGACCAGCAATCTTACAACTGCCTGTCCTAAAAAAATGATCACCCATCGATAACCCCGCCCCCCCCCTTCCCCCCCCCCCCCCCCCCCCCCCCTCCGACTCTTGTATTGATCTCTTTGTCTGGCTCCGATCCGACATCGCACTTGATTCAGCCTTCTATAACCCCGCCCGTCCAGACGGTTTCTAATCATTTACCTTTGTCTCCGCACAACAGCAATCCATCACGGTGTGGATATACATATTTATGTATCATCTCCTTGAGGAGTTCCCCTTCAAAAAAAAAAAAAAAAAAAAAAAAAAAAACTTCGATACATCCCCACCTCCTTCTCTGGCGCCAGAATTCGTGATTGAATCATCCACCACAAGCTCTCACGCCCCAACCCCCCTCAATCATCGATCCCTTCGATCATCGGCCCCTCAGCACCCACGATCCTCGGAGAATCGTAGGCAAGCAGCCCCAAACCGCAGACAAAGGTCAAGGCAAATAGATCTAAGGATCACTTGTTGGTCGTCATCATCCACCTTTATACCCCCCGCCCAAATACCCAGTTCGTTGACATCCAACCTACTCGTTGGATATCCAATCATTCGGTCGCTGGATCTCGGTCTGATGGCTAGATCATGGGAAATGAATCAATAAATGAAAAGAAGAAGAAGAAGAAGAAGAAGAAGAAGAAGAAGAAAAGTTAGACATAATAAAACCTGATTTGAGTTTTGGTCTTATCAGGGTGAGTATTGTGCATACTTGCCATCCTCTGGATGAGTGTCAAGATAATCCAACATGTCACTCAGGATCGAAAGAGTTCATATCGATCAGGATGACGTAATCGTGACCAACAGAACACCTACTGAAATCGGCCACAGATGAACGGGGGGGGGGGGGACAGCCCAAGTCGTGCCCTGCTGGTTGGATGATCATCTGGCTGAGCGGTAATTTGTACTGCATACAACCCTGTATCGATTTGTTCAGTCCAAAAAAGAAACGCTCCAACCTGCCCTCAGTTTGTTGACACCCAGCTCTTGGCCCCTTGGGTCATGATGATCCCCCTTCTGGAGGTGGGTCCACAGACCATGATAGCTAGGCACTTCATCAGTCAGTTCGCCCGAGATTCTGGGTCGTGAAGCCTCATTTCAGCCTATGATCTAATTCATAGCAAGCCGCCCTTTCTGAATGATGATATCAGATGGTATGACGTATATATTACGTAGTGAGCCAGCAGATATACCAACGACCAGGCTGGATCTCTTTGACTAGAACAAAAGCTTGGTTCCCATGGCTCTCAAGGATATGGTTTGCTCATGCCTGACCAGTGGTTGATGATCGAGGTGGGTGATCCATGCTTCTCAAGAGGTACGTGGAGGTGGATTCGATTGTCATCAATCTAAAAACTGATCTCTTCTTTATTCGTTAGGATGATGTTTCAATGCAAATCTTTTAAAAAAGCGGGAATAAGGGGAGGCAATGAACTGTACAGGGAGATTGGGGAGTTGGAGGGGGGGGGGGCAATGGGGGGGGGGAGCAAAAAGGTTGGAATGAACTCAACTCACACCGGGCCAACTGGTCAGCTGAAAGAGTCTCTGTGGCTCAATGATGTGCAGGCTTTGAGAAAGACTTCATCAAAACTCTCAATCTTAACCACAAAAAGAATTAAAACGAGGGGAAACAAATAACAACAAGAAGACTACAGGAAGCATCTTTGATGGGTTTGGGATCTCAGAAACATTGATATCTCTCCTGGCTTGTGTTCAAGCTTATGGTTGAATGCGCTCATGGTGGATACATCCATCCCTCCACTCCACTCAAAATCATTTATGGATTTTTTTTTTTTTTTTTAAAAAAAAAAAAAAAAAAAAAAAAAAAAAACCTGAAATCCATCATCACTATGGCCAGTGATGAATCTTGAATTTTGTTCCATGAATCAAAAAATGATAGATGATTAAGAATGATCTTCTCAGAGACATCAGACTGATTCAAGATTTCCTGGATGGAAGATTTCCTTAAAAATAATAAGACAGTGATACCATCCTCTGCAAGAATGAGGTTGACTTGGATGGATCCCTTGCCTGACCCCAGGAGTTCCAGCCTAGATACTGAGGAAGCCATCAAATTCATTCCACCCATAACCATTTTTCCTGAATTCTTGGTGGGGGTTCAACATGACCCCATAATGAAAGATTTGAATGATCAGATCAAATCCTCTGGATTTCCTGAAACTATCCCTCTGATCAGTAGTTTCCCCAGGTTTTGTTTTTTGAAGGAGTAGCCTCTGATTGGTTGATGACTAAGAGGGATAGAGTATGAAACTATTCTTGGAGAAGATGGTGAAGAACTGGAAAAAGAACAGTTTGAGACCAGAATTTTAGAAAAGAAAAAAAAAAAATTCACAAAGCCTTAGAGAGTGATTTCTTGGGACCTTTCAAGCAACAAACCCACCAATGATGTCTAACACAGAAAAAATACAATGAACAGAAGATTTCCTTTGGATCTTGTGAAAGGGGAAAAAAATTCAAGTTTAGTATTTCAATGTGAAGGAATCTGGGAAAAAAATATTTTAGGTTTGGGATGCCTATTGAATCTGATCCAATCCTCACTTTCATCAGCTTTTTATCTACAATAATTCATCGATAGGGTTGAATCAAACAAGAAACCAAGTTAATAAAACTTGGATAAAAATCTAACTAGAGATAAATAGGTGAGAAAAAGAGTTTTAGGTACCTCATCATCCCAGAAAAAATGATCCTGCTGATAAATTGACTCTGACTCCCAAAATTTTGAATTTTGAATTTTGAATTTTTTTTTTTTTTTTTTTTTTTTTTTTTTTTTTTAGTAAAGGGTCATGAGAATCCTGATGCTCTACAACTTGGAAGAAATGAGGTGGAAAAAAAAAAAAATCTGAAGCTCAACATGAGCAAGAAGAAGAACCTGATTTAAAATTCATGATCAAACACAATAATGAAGAGCCAGATTTTCTCCCTGTAAACTTTACAAATCTGGATATGGTTGATAGGATGTTTCAGATCAGTTAGAAAATCTAAAATAAACTTCAGGGGGTGGGGAAGGTTGGGCAGGGTTCAACCCAAATCAGCCCTATTCAAAAAAAAAAAAAAAAAGAATCAACTTATTTTGCAAGAGGGGTGTAAGAGTTACCTGAAAATCAGTGGTTTCTATTCAATCTATTATATAAAATCAACTCAATTTCTCTCTCTCTCTCTCTCTCTCTCTCTCTTTTCCTTGGTTGGATTCATAAAAATTTTCAATCATCAAGACCAAGATGATACAAACTTTTCAATCAATAATCATCATCCACACTACTTCAATCATTAAGTCAACAAATTTTCAAAATTCACCAGGCCCAACCAATAGAGAATCTTCTGCCTTGGAAACTCACCACGAGTTGGATTTCTATTATCTCTTGATCCTTGAGGTCTTGGATAGAAATTGGAAGGTAGAATCACATGGTACCAACCCCCAACACCTTCCATTTTATAACTATTCATATTTTCATCATCCTCTCAATCAAAATCATATTGTTCTCATACGAATAAAATAAAGAATATTCCTTTTTTTTTTGTTTAACAAGAGGTATGATTGAAGGAATTAATTAAAATAGAACTTGGACCACTGGTGAAAATCTTATATTGAACACTGATCCTTTTCAATCTCTCTTCCTGTGTAAGATCAATCACTAGTCTGGATCTGTGGAAAGAAGCAGTTTTAAAACTTGGACTGATTTGGTTGGTTTTGAAAACATTTACTCGGTAAGGGGGCTGAGATCTGGAGAGAAAATGGGATCATGATCCCAAACATCATCTCAGATACTAATCAATGACAGACATCACATTAAAATCTCACATTGTTTCCTGGATTTGTTCTTCCTTCATCAGCATGTTCTGATGATTCCTATCTGCAAATTGGTTGAGAATGTCTACAGAGATAGACAGAGGGAGAACTAAGCTGAACTCTAATGATTTAGTTAGAATTTTAACAGGATTAATTCCTTTTTTTTTTTTTAATTGGTATCATGCTAAAAAAAAAAAAAGAAACGGAAATGGAAGATAGAAGTAATTTCATTCTATGCTGATTCTGTTTTGTGTTTCTATGATGTGGATCATGATCATCTATCAAGATTGATTTTTAAATTTTTCCAAATCGATCCTTCACATCTTTCTCTCTTGGTTAAGATGGATCATTAAAAAAAAAAAAAAAAACTTTCCAAAGCTTATAGAGAAACAAGAACGATTTCAATTATTAGAATTTTGAAGAGATTAAGAATCAGATACTGTACAAAAGGTATTTTTTAGTTTCATCAAGTTTTGTGGATCATGATGTTTTTATTCCAGCATGTCCATGTTTTTTTAACTTTCTGGATTTCCTGATTTTCCTCACTAAACCATCAATGAAATTTGATCATTCAAGGTTTTAATATTCACATATTTTGTTGATTTTTCATGAATTCAAAATAAATAAATTCACTAGAAATGGAACATGTCTTTTTTTTTCTTTTTCTCTTTCTCTTTCTTCTTCTCTTTATTTTTTCTTTGTTATTTTCTTAATTTTTTTCTTTGTTTCTTTGTATTTCTCTTTTTGTTCTTTTTTTTTTCCTTTTTTTCCTTTTTTTCTTTTTTCCTTTTTTTCTTTTTTTTCTTTTTTTCTTTTTTTTTTCTTTTTTTTCTTTTTTTTCTTTTTTTTCTTTTTTTTCTTTTTTTTCTTTTTCCTTCTTTTTTTTCTTTTTTTTTTTCTTCTTTTTCCTTCTTTTTTTTCTTTTTTTTTTTTTCTTCTTTTTTTTCTCTTTTCTCTTTTTCTCTTTTTTCTTTTTTTTTCTTTTTTTTCTTTTTCTTTCTTTTTCTTCTTTTTCTTCTTTTTTCTTCTTTTTTTTCTTTTTTTTCTTTTTTTCTTTTTTTTCTTTTTTTTTCTTTTTTTCTTTTTTTTCTTTTTTTTTTCTTTTTTTTTCTTTTTTTTTCTTTTTTTTTTCTTTTTTTTTTCTTTTTTTTTTATCTTTTTTTATATCTTTTTTTGTTTTTTTTTTTTTTCTTTTTTTATATCTTTTTTTCTTTCTTTTTTCTTTCTTTCTTTCTTTCTTTTTTTTCTTTCTTTTCTTTCTTTCTTTTTTCATTTGTTTTTTCTTTATTTTTTCATTCTTTCTTTTGCTTTCTTTCTTTCTTCTTATTTTTTTATTTTATCTTTTATTTTTTATTTTTTTTCTCAAAATAGAAATGAAGATTTTTCTGATGATTTTTTCCATTAAATCCATTCAATAAAAGAAGAAACCTAAGACTAAGATAAGAAAGTTTATAAAAATGTTGCTTTTATCTGAACCAATGTGGTTAGTGAGTCAATAATGAATGGAAAGAATGTGGCAAGAAATTTGATTAAAGGTTTGGCCATAATGATATTGTGTTGATCTATGTAAAAATGGATTGATACTGGCCCAATCAGAGACCAGTAAAGTTTGTTTCATGTTCAAGAAAATGAGGATTTGAATGTTTTGGGGTGAATGATTTCCCAGCCTCTTGATTGTTGGAATTTAAAAGATCCAAGTACATAGTGTAGATAGGGCTTTATTGGTTAAGTAATTATTCAAGAAAAAGAATTCTAGGTTGGTTTTTTTGTAAAAATTTTAATTGGGGTTGTACAGTGGCTTGCCAAAAGTCATGGGACTGTTTGTAAAAGCAGCCACACCCAGTTACTTCAAACAATGTAGATGAAGACCAGGTTGACTTGTTTCTGGTGTTAACAATCTAGACCAGGTTGACTTGTTTCTGGTGTTAACAATCCTATCTTATGGCTCCCACTCCAGTTGAAAAATTGAGACATTGCAACCATCTTGGATTTTGCATATCAACATTTGAATAAACAATCAATTCAAAAAACAAACCTTTTAAGCAAAATGTTTTGAATCTTACTCTTGATCTTTTATCCTTATTCATGGGCTCTCTTGTTGATATATAGTCTTCCTTAGGCAATGGATTGTTTCAGAAGCTCAAGAGGTTCAAAAGATTGGAGGAGAGTATGATTGTGATGGTTTGAATCAACTTTAGAAACTATCTTACCAAGGCAATGAAAGATCAACATCAATCAAAGCAAGTTTTAATTGTTTTTGGAAAATTTCAATATCAACATTTTTTTCATAAAAATGATTCTTTTTGGTCCTTTCTCACACCCTCATTAAGAAAAAAAAAATCTCAATGGTGCAGAAATTTGTGTTTTTTTTCTCCCCTCTAGCATTTCTTTTGAGATTTTTTTTTTTACTTTTTAAAATTCTTTTTAAAAAAAAATATAATTTGATATTTTTTGAAATTTTGATGGGGGTTTCAGAAAGTAAAGATTCTAAAATTATATTAGCCCATGGATGAAGTAAATAAATGCCTCTTTTTTTGAAAATAGATTTAGCTTGAAACAAATACCTGTAAATTGATTCCCCTTTTCAAGGTCAATCAGTCCTGCTATTTTTGTTTACCCACTGTAGACAACCTTTTGGGTATGATTATTGTTAGATCCAAGGGGAAATTTTAGATCACAAGTCTGAATATTGACCAAGTTGTTGGATTTTGTGGGAGAGCTAGGTCCAAATTAAATGACCAACTTATAACCAAACACTGAACCATCAATTGGCACAAAAATGAGTGGCTGTGAGATCAGTAGACTGGTGCTTTTTGGACTGCTGTTACCATTTACAATGGCCAAGGGGAGGTATAAGGGAAAACAATCACCGGTTAGGATCCTGGAAGCAGAGGTTGACTCAGTAGGGTATTGGGATGTACAGTGGGTGGAAAAAAATTGTGGGACTTATTTTTAAAGTGCCCACACTCACCCACTCCAAACCAACCCAATCTCCTTGTGCACCTCCATTTGACAACCAGGCTTGACCTCCTCCTATTGACCACATTGGTCTCCTCCCCTCCATCCCCCACCATTGCCCATTCCAATCACCTCAACAGATGAAAATTGTAAGGGTTTCTTTCATCACATCTTTTTTTTTGTCAATTTTTACTAATATTTTCTTTTTTTCTTTGATTTTTGACTTATAGTTAACAAATCAAAACAAAAACAAAAACTCACAGGATGATTTCAAGGCAAGGATTGTTGGTATGTATGAAGCTGGCACTTTGGGAACAAAATTGCATCAAAATTGGAAATTCCAAGGACAACAATTTATAATGTCCTAAAGCACTTCCAGGATTGAGGGACCATCCAGTCTTCAAAACAATCCAGACAACCTTGAAAAATAATGGATTGGGATCTTTGTGAGCTGATCCAAATCATTAAGAACCACTGGAAGTTGAAGGCCCCTAAAATAGGAAATTTGATCATCCAAGATGTATTGACTTGGAAAATTTGACAAAGAGAACATTAATCAAGCTTCTACTCAAGAGTGGCTGCCAAAAAAGCCAAATTTGACAAATGAAAAAAAAAGGACAAATCAAATTTGCTTGTGAGCACATTCATTGGACCGTTGTGGTGCCCCATCCTGGACAACCTGGCCGCCTTAAGACCTCAATCCATAAACTGTTG